>CM077162.1:38929375-39449601 GCA_039583875.1 Platanthera guangdongensis | reverse complement strand
ATTCATCTACCCTCGTATGCCTAGTAGCAAAAGGCAGTGCTCTCTTTGTGAATAATGACACCAAGAGATTGACACATATTAATTACAAGACATTTAATATGCTATTTTCCAAAATTTAGTGATGGATGCTCCCATTATTAGTGTATCAAATATAGTCCCTGTCCTGCATGCCAGATGGGCAAACAGAACTCGGCTACCTTTAAGAGACTCTCCAAACAAAGAATCCTCTCCAGATGTCTTTATCTTCTCCACATGGACTTGTTTTGTCACAAACAAGTCCATGTGCAGAAGATAAAGACATCTGGAGGATTCTTTGTCTGAGATGCCCTTAAAGGTAGCCCGAGTCTGTTGCCCATCTGGCATGCAGGACAGGGACTATATTTGATACACTTAATATGGGAGGCATCCCTCACTAAATCTTTGGAAAATAGCATATAATTGTCTTGTAATTAATATGTGTCATCTCTGTGTCATTATTCACAAGAGATGCACTGCCTTTTGCTACTAGGCATACGAGGGTAGATGAATCTAAGCTAAGAAAATCTAAACAGAAGATATTTCTGCTCCTAATGCCTGATAATACCGTCTCAGAAGAGGCACATGATATTATCAGGCATTTATCCTTGCAGAACTTAACGTCATAACCTTTATCACATAACTGACTTACACTGATCAGGTTATGGTTTAACCCTTCAACATAAGCCACGTCGGTGATAGAGATTATACCGTTGGAAATCATACCGTAACCTCTGGTGACTACTCGATCTGACCCCCCAAAGATGACTTTGGGTCCATTCTCGACTGGAGTGTAATCACGCAGCAGGCTTCTTGTCCCAGTCATATGCCGGGAGCATCCACTGTCCAAGTACCATATTGGAGTTTTGGTTGCCTTTGGACATTCCATTGTAGAGTACTTCTGTTATTCCAGATACTTGTTCCAATTCATTCTTGAAACATCTTCTGTCTAGGTTCCCAACATATTTACGGGAACCTAGACTACCCTGCAAAAGAGTGTTACCTTACCTTAGGAACCCAATATGTATTGGGTCCTAGGTTCTTGTTAGCATAAAAACTCGAATGCCTTCCCTCAGAAATCCTGTCAGGAAGACTACCTCTGCCCAGAAGAGGTGGATAAGCCCTTGCCCTTGACACAGAGGGGTTGTGCCAACAGTCTATGGCAAAGTGTCCCACCTTGCCCACAGCACCAACACGTGTGAATGTTGTACCTCCGTTTCTGACCTGATCCAGTGACTGAGGTAGTCATGGTCCTAGGTCTAAACGGGATAGAGCCGGATCTGCTCACAAAATTGCCTCTTCTACCGTGACACTTGGAAGGGTGGAAGGATGCATGTAGCGAGCGTCATGAGGCTAGGAGTGGGGCCTTCCTTTCAGTCAGCACCCTTCCAGAGGGCCCATGAGAACTAACTGCATGACTTCTAACCTCCCTTTCCTGTGTCCTAGGGGGGAGAAGCGCACTGAGAGCTGATACCAGCAGATTCATGCCGAGTTGGGGCAGTGGCCGAGAATACAAAGGGTTCAGAATGAGCCTTAGGTATTCTCTCAAGGGTGGCCATGACAGCCCTTGCACTATGGGTGTCTCCACATGAGGGCAGATCACCCTTGCAGTGACCACGTTTGTTCCTGTGATCATACCTGAAGGCATGATGAGTACCCTTCCTGCCTGGAGTGGGGGGTCTGAATACCGTTTCCCCATTTCTCCATAATTGATAATTCGGGAGATCCACCCATTTTCTTCCTTTCTCTTGATAGCATCAACCTTGGAAAAGTTGGATACTATCCTTTTCTCATTCTCTAGACTACTCTCTAGATCTGAGATTTTAGAGTCCTTAACCTTGTTGGATGCCAATTGGAGAACCAACAAGATCTTCAGCCGAGCAATCTCCTGAGCTTGCTCCTCAACAAGTAGGTTGCTTTTCTGAAGGGCTCTCTTCAGGGAATCAGGATTTTCTGAAGGGTAACAATTCCTGTCTTCAGGAACTTCAAGAGAAAAAGGCAAGATGAAGAAGTTACCTGCTCTTCAGAGTTACTGTTACTATCACCAGAGACCATTGTGTCAGCTTCATTAAAACTGCTTTCCTCAATTTCTTCTTCAGTCTCTGGGACAAGGACACCGGAGCCTGATGTTGTCCGATTGATCTTTGCCTTCATCTTCAGAGGCGAGGACCCCTACATAGGCTTCATCCTCTTGCTGACAGCAGATCCCTGCTTTCTCTGATCCCCCCATGAGATCTGAGATGGTTACCCACATAGAGTTGGCCGTCCCACACTTTTCCAATCTAGATCGAGAAGGTCCAGACCAGACATCCATGATGATCTGACGAATTATCTTGTCCAGATTAAATAATGAGAGTTCAGTCTCCGACATCTCAGTAATACACTTGGGAATTTGGATATCCTTTCCAGAGTCGGAGGTCTTCATAGGAATGAATGGACCCTCTTCCAAGATGAGAGATGCTCGAGGATCGATAGCCTCCAAGTAATAGGACACTCTCATCTTCCAGACGGGATAATACTCCTTTGTGCACGTGGGAAGTCTTAGTGGAGAGATCCCATGATCCAGCTCCATGCTTTTGACACTGGTGGGAGGATTCTACTCAAGGTGTGAACCTTTTTGATGAGTAACCTTCCTCTGATACCACTTGAAAGTCCACTTAGTGTCAACTACCTTCACCTATGGGGGGAATAGGTGTCTTGCAGCGTTTTTTGCGGAATTAAAGTCGTACCTGCACAAGAAAACAAAACAACACAGCACAGAAAGGACACAAGCAAATTATAGTGGTTCCCCGATTTGGGTACGTCCACTTTCCCCCTTCGACCTATCTCCCAACTAGGGACGACTTGGTCACTTCACCAACAGGATTGAAATCCAATCCTTGCACTAACGGAAGGAACCCTTCCACACGTAGGAGTCACCACTCCCACAACACGGGTTGCACCCAACCCTTACAACTAGGGACCAATCGGTCCGTTACAAAGAAATTAAAAATAGATTGTATAAGAAATACAAACAACTTATGGAGACTAAGGTGTCCCTCTTCGTTCGATGACGTATTCTTGAAGTCAATGAAGAGTCCACAACCCTAGATCTCACTTGGAGAGAATCTCCCCATAACCGGGGGCGCCAAGAAGGGCGGCGGCTTGGTTCTCGGGATCGGCTGCGACAACGGCGTGCTGCGGCTCTTCTTTGGAGATTCAATCTTCGTAGAAAGCTAGCAAGATCTTCCAACGGTCACACTAGGATCGATCGTCTCGATCGATTCGGAAGGGGAAGGTTTTCCCGATCTACGAATCAAGAGACAAAGGATCTCTAGTTAGACGCGTGAGACGCAGTGCTTGGCTGAGCTTCTGTCGCCGGGAGATCTAGAAGAAACCAAGATCAACGACGGCGATCAACTGCACGAGCGGCGACGACGGCGGCGGAGAAGGTTTCACGATCTAGGTCACGCCGGCGGCTCGGCTTCTTCCTCTTTCAAATCGCTTGATCGACTGTTCAAAAATACGAGAGTATTTATACAGTAGAATACTTCTTTATGACCGTTGTGGGTCCCACCAGAAGAAACCCTAAAACCGGCTCAAAACAGCGCCTTAACATTTGATCCGGTCCAGCGTGCTTCAGAAATTCGCCTAAGGCAAAATCGGCGAGAATCGAAGGTGATTCTCGTCGATTCGGTGAGAATCGAAGGTCATTCTCGTCGAAGGAATTATGCCAATTGAGCTCGACGATCATCAATCAAAGATTCGGCGAGAATCAGCCAGTGATTCTCGACGATTTTGACTTAGCGACAGATTTGCACGCTGTGATTTAGCCGGATAGAGACGGCGAGAATCAGCCAGTGATTCTCGACGATTCGGCGAGAATCACTTGGTGATTCTCGTCGATTATTACTTAGACGATTTTTCGTCTTTCCACCCATGAGCTGCTCTTTGACCCGAATCGGCGAGAATCACTTGGTGATTCTCGTCGATTATTACTTAGACGATTTTTCGTCTTTCCACCCATGAGCTGCTCTTTGACCCATCCTTGCTCCTTGTCTGCTCTTGCATTATCACAGCCCTGTACTTGAAAATAAGTACACTCCAATAGAGAGAGTACACGTAGGCCAACACACTGATCTGCTCAATGAGGGATTACGTCGCGCAGACCCGTGTATATTGACCTACTGCACCCTGATATTGGTGTGTACTTAGCGTGAAATAACTGCAAGCACAACTTAAAAGATTTCATCAAATACATTGTCTATTTACCTTAGCTTGTTCAGGGGCTTCTTCAAATCAGGAACGTTGTGGATACAATACCCAACATAAACCTGTACTCACATTTCCGGGTACTAATGCAATTAACTGCGGGGACGTACACGTCAACCCGTCAGAAAGCTCCCTTCCCCCACTCGTTGGTGGAGAGGGGCTTCCATGCAAATATGTAAACTGAGCGCTTCACCTGCCCAAGTAGAAACATCGTTACCCTTGTCTCGTGCTTGGCGGCGGGGCCGGGAGAGGAGCTCCGGGTCGATCCTACTGCATGCGGCCGCGTCGGTGGTCGATCTCCACTCTAGGTCGAGCCTTACTCCAGACCGAGCCTTGCTCCAGGCCGAGCTTGCTGCCGGTGGTGAAAAGCTAGGGCTTAGCTCCATGCTGAACCCCACTCCAAGCCGAGCCCTGCTCCAGGCCGAGAGAAAGGGAGGGGGCCGGGGTGTGCTGCTTCAGGCCTGGAGAAAGAGAGTGGGGCCAGGTTGCTCCGGGCGGCCGGGAGAGAGGGAGAGGGGCGGTCGGGCTGCTGCTCCAGGCCGACGGGGGAGTGGAAGGGGGCGGCGTCGAGCTCGGTCTTCTCTGCTTAGGCGGCGACGGGAGAGAGGGGGGGATGGAGGCCGTGCCCTGCTTTGCCGGCGACGGGAGAAAGGGGGGAAGGAGGCCGTGCCCTAGCCCTGGGAAAGAATCCTGTTCCCCCTCTTTTTCCCATCCTATTTTTTCTCCCTCCCTGCTGCCGTATCCGAGCCCCCTTTTTCTCTTTTATTTCCTGCCTCCTTCTCTAGCCCCTCCTCTCACTTCCTCCATATATATAAATATATCATTATATATAATCAATGCAATTATAAATAAATATATAAACATATATATTTATAACACGAAATATAAAACCTCCATATGCATGCACGAGCGCTCGCATGCGCTCTAACGGGGTCGCACCAACTCGTCGCCCATAACACGCCCCTAGGCTGATATTTGAGGAGGGTCCCACTCGCCCGGCTACGGGGTTGTACATCTCACATATGTGCCAATATATTGTCTTATCGTATTTTTTGTAGGCATATGCACACCGAAAAAATCATATGGGAAATTTCTCAAGCATAATAGTCATTTTGGAGCACTCTCGCATAAATGTATGCAATCATTAATTGTAATAAAAATCATTACTTAATTTCATTAATTAATTATTTATTTTACTGCTTAAAATTGTAGGAATATGAAGAAAAAAAGAATCAATGTGTACAACCCGTATTCGTCGAGGGTGGGTCCTACCACAGCTAGGTCAGCAGAAGTCAGGGTAAAAAGTCCAGGTAGGAGTCAAAGTCAGCATTCAAGATCGCAGAAGGCCTGGGCGAGTATAGGCGAGCTCCCCTCGCATACTCGCCAGGTAGGCGACTAGGCGAGATACTCGCCAAGCCCGTGCGAGTTCCTCTGGAAGTCGCCTAGTCGCCAGGGGTGGGGTATAAATATGACCCCCTCCCTTTGCATTTGCCTATAAATAAGACCCCATGGGTACGAGGTGTGGCACTTGAAATTCTCGGGAGGATACTCGCGCGCTTCAGTTTCGGGATACTAACTAAATCTTTGGATTCCTTTTCCTTGGAGAGCAAGTCGCGACCTTGCGACCTCGCCAGCTAGTTTCCCTCGTACCCAGTTCGGCCATCCTTGGTTGAGAATGGGCTGCTCCTTTTGAGCATCCGGGTACGTGGTGGGACCTTCCTGCCGCAATATCTGGGGTCCTGTTGGACCTGATTCTTCATTTTAGTCATCTTTGTCGTCTGATCTAGCTTCCGAGTCAGTAATCTTAGGCGGTTTTGATCCGAATTCTGAGGTTGAGATTTTTCCTGGCTTCAACACTTGGTGCGCTGAGCGTGGATTGCAGCCAAGGAGGAAAGTTTAGAAGTTGAGCGAGATGGTCATTGGTGGTGAGCAAGGAGAGTTGGTCGGCAACTCGACAGTAGGAGGAGACGCCGCGCGAGGTGGCGAGTTTGTAACAGTGGCCGCGTTTGAAGAGTTCGCGAAGAAGATCGAGCAAACCATTCTCCCCGGTTTCGCTCAGCGTCCATAGGTCACGACGACTTCTCCCCGTCGCCTGACGCCGCTAGAAGAGGAAGCGCCGCCGAGGCGAGCTGGAAAGGAGCCCGCTTGGGCGAGGGAAGAGCGACCAATGCAGTCGCGACTTTATCCGGCGAGCAGCCTGGGGGTCCGTTTTCGGGATCCAATGTCGTCGGCGAGGTTCAGAGATACTCGACACTACAACGAGTATGACGTCTCCAGTGAGGATGAAACTCGTCACCGCCAGCGAGGGAGGAGCCCCTTTTGTGACGAGATCCTCGCCGCCCCAGTTCCAGAAGGGTTCAGGGATCCCGTTCTTACTTACTACTCCGGCAGAGACGACCCTGTCAGACACCTCCAATGGTTTGAAGACGTCGTCTCCATTCGCAACATGTCTGATGCCTTCAAGTGCAGGTTCTTCTCCATCACCCTCAAGGAAAATGCTCGGGATTGGTTCCATCAACTACCGACAGGGTTCGTGTACTACTTCTCAGACCTGCGTCGGGGCCTCATGGCGAGGTTCGCGACATCAAAGAAGAGGAAGAAGGAAGCGACGACCCTCTTCAAAATCGTCCAAGGGCAACACGAGAGTTTGGGGCACTACATCGACCGCTTTCAGGAAGAGATTTTGGAGGTGGAAGAGGTGGACAACTTTACCCTAATGGTGGCCCTGAAGTTTGGGTTGAAGCAGGGACTCTTCAGTCTGGAGATGGGGTCCAATCCCCCGAGATCTTTTGAAGAAATGATAGAGAAGACGAACACTTTTGTTCGAGGGGAGGAGAAAAACAAAGACTTCTTAGCGAGGCTGGATGGGGATATATCGACGGAGAGGAGGGGAACAAGACCTTCGGGGTCAAAGTCGAGGAGGACGCCAGAAAGGAAGGAGGAAGGGAAAGAGGAAAGGAAGAAGGAAGAGCCAAGGAGAGAAGAGAGAAGGAAGAGAGAGGAACCCAAGAGGGTTGAAGAAAGGAGGCAGGAGAGGCCTCTAAGACAGGAAGAGAGAAGGCCAGCGGAAGCTCGGGACAGAGGAAGGGAGGAAAGGTGATTCCAGTATCCAGAGAATCGCCCCCAATAGAGACCAGCAAGGCAGCAGTATCAGGAAGAGAGGAGGAATGGAAATCGGCAGGAGGGAGGCCGAGGAGGAGGAAGAAGGGAGACAATGACCATCGCTCGCCAAGACAACAAGCGGCGTCAGAGGGAGCAGCGAGCGATGCGCCAGGAGGCGGCGATTCCCCTTTACTGCGATATTCATCGAGTAGATGGGCATGGGACCTTTGTAACGCCCCGAAACTCAAAGGAACGACGAGAGGCGTTTTGGGCCAAATCTAGAATTTGGCAGGGGGCACACGGCCTGGGACACGGGCGTGTCCCAGGGCGTGTCAGGCTTGAGTCAACACTGTGGCCGCGAGGTCGACGAAATTTAGAGTCGACAATTGTCGAGCAGGGAACACGGCCTGAGACACGGGCGTGTCTCAAGGCGTGTCGAGCCCGTGTCGACGATCGGCCCGGGGAGTCAACATTTTCGCTCGACGATGTGTCGAGACAAGACACACGGCCTAGGACACGGGCGTGTCTGAGGCCGTGTCGTGTGGTCGACGAACTTCGCTCGACGAAGTGTCGAGACCATGAACACGGCCTGGAGCCCAGGCGTGTTCGGGTGTGATACGGGCGTGTCACATTGGACACGGGCGTGTCCAAGACCCGTGTGAGTCTCGGATTGTTTTCGGGGCTGTGTCAATGGGGACACACGACCGACCACACGGCCGTGTTAGTTGCAACACAGGCGTGTCAGGTCGAACACGGGCGTGTAAGATGCCCGTGTGCTGTTCAAGACGCGTCAATTTTGACGGCGAATGAGGGACACGGCCCTGGAAACGGGCGTGTCACAGGCCGTGTTCGGCCCAGATTCTGCATTTTAGATTTGGATCGTGACCGTTCGTTTCTTTAATTCGGGATCCGACGGCTGGGGGCTGTTAGTACTTGGATATACACGGGATTGGACCCTTGAAACCCTCATTTCACTTGAGAGGTTCTCTTTCTAAAGTATAGAGAGAGAGGAGAGCAAAGGAGGAAGAAGAAGCTTAGATCCAGTCTTTGGAGGAGCTTCAGAGCTCCAAATCGCGAACCGACTCCGGATCTACGGAGGCAAAGAGAGTGCGGTGTTTTTCATCCGCTTACATTTCCATGGCGCCAAGGAAGAACGCTAGTGTAACGATTCTCTACTTGAACATGTGAAGCTCTACTTCTTTTGCATAGGAAGCCCGTTCTCGCGAGTTTGCGGTGAGTTGAGGCGTTCCTTCGGGTAGACATGAATAGTCCCCGTTGTTTAGAGTCCGTATTCGAAAACGGACATAGACATGATGTGTGAAGCCTACCCGGACAAGTTGGTCTGGATCGGTGATGTTGCATTGCATAAATGGTCGGAGAAGACTCCGTGCGAATGTTTGTTTTCGGGTTTTTCTACATGGTAGATTGCAACAGGGAGCCTTGGGGATTAACTCAAAGGTGCACCCGGAAAACTGGGCAGATGTGTGATTTTGCCAAATATGTGGGTCTGGGAGCCAACTTGAACATAACTGGGTTATGTGCTGTGTGTAAACGATTTGGGACTCGGGAAAGTTTGACCCGCGCATATGTTTTTGAATTAACGTTACGGTGTGAGCAACGGGTCAGGCGGAACCGTACCCGCTCTATGTCATTCGGTTAAAGAGACCTAAAGTTACTTGGCACTTACCGTTGGCATAGATTGAGGGTCTTAGGCAGTGGCCAGAAAGACCAAATGCTCACGAGAGATTACCGTCTCGGGGACGGTGGTGAGTCGACAGACTTAGACTATGATCACCGAGAATGTGACCTGAGAGCACGGGGCGTGCGGTCGTGCGTGCCAATGCCTGTGATGCAATGTATCTTTATATACTGCTTGGTTATGCTAATAAGTGCAGGGAAGGAGCATCGCCGCCGCGTATTGGGGGCGGGATCGTTATAATTTGGTCAGCATTGCTGACCGTTGTTTTTGTTTGCCACCGTGTGGTGGTTTGTTGCTTGCAGGTGCTGCTGGACCAAGCGGTCAATAGTGGGCTAAAGCCCAAAATGCGAAGCCGGCCCTCGAACGCCTAATTGAAGTGTTTACTTACTTTTGTTCATGTATGACCAGTCTGCGTGCCGTGGTATGGAAAATACGTATTAAGAGTAAACCGTTTGTAAGGCCTTAAGGCCAGTACTTGTGTATGTACTACATTCCTATTTGGTGTATTAGTGGACATTCATGTTTGGTGTTGGGTTCTAATAATTGCAACTTATAAAACTACTTCCGCTAGAATGCTCTGTGTAGGACGTTATGATTGGTTGGATGGTTTCCATTGAGTAACCACCCGGTCTGTCTGTGGTATATGGCGTCGGGCCCCGGCCGGACCTACTGCTATATGTTATGCGATGGATAGGGGGTGTTACAATTTGGTATCAGACTATTGGTTTCGGTCTGGCTTAAAATGAATTCGTGGCCGAATTCTTTTTAAGGGGTGGTGAGCACATGTATGTGCGTCATCGTTATAACAACAAAAGAACCCATGAATGCACACTTAGGAATGAAAATACACGTGTTTGGGGAACCTGCGTGTTCCTATAATTGCTGTTTGCAATGTTATTTGGTCGCTTAACGGTGTTTTGTACCACTATAGGTGACCAGAAGCGGTGCTGGGCCGCCAGAATGTCCAGTTTCTGAGGAGTATATTGCACCCGGTGAGGTGTTTGAGACTCCTCCTTCGTATGAAACCGTAAGAATGATCGTTGAAGCGGTGTTCGCTGTGACGAGTGCACAGCATGAAAGAAATGTACAACCCTGTGCCCCTGTTCTGGCTTCAACGCCGGGTGGCATGATGGAGCAGATGAATTTTGGTAGACCATCGGGGCAGCAGCTGAATATGCATTTAGTGCAGGGAGCGCACACAGTTGATGAATATTTGCAAGCATTTCTTATGATAAGCCGCTACCCATGCTTCGAGTTGGATAATGAGCAAGTTACAGTCGATAGATTTTATAATGGCCTGCGCGTCGAGTTACGAGTTCTACTGCTAGGACCAAAGTTATTGGGATTCTGAGCCTTGGTGGAATCAGCTAGATCTTTGGAGGCAGACTTGAGGAAGACTCACCCGATGCCAGCGACCATGGTATCGAACTATGCAAGCCTCATAGGAGCTGCATCCGGCAGAATGCTGGAGAAGGGGGCTACGACATCGACCAACAAAGCTACTTCCACTTGTTATACTTGTGGAAAGAAATGGCACTTTGCCCGAAGGTGTTGGAATGGTGCTTAGAGGACTAAGAAAGCTATGTTAGGAGCAGTTGATGACGTTAGTGCAAAGGAAACGACATTCAAAATGCCGAACACCTCAAAGTCTGGATATCGTATGTGGTATAAGAAGGCTAGGACTTTGGGTCTAGTCCCTCCTTTCGGTGCTTCGGGGGCATCTACAGGCCAAACCCCGGGCGCATGTTATAACTGTGGGGAGTCGGGGCATTATGCTCGTGGGTGCCTAAAATCCGGAAGAATGCACGCCGCCATGAGGACAGGTATGGTTTAAAGTTATAGCAGTTTAGCCTTAAACACTTGTCGCTCTTGTGCGTGTTAACTTAGAACTACTTGTGCTAAGCTTTGTTCTGATTTTTGTTTATCCGGCGAGAGCACCGTTCGTGTAAACGAAGCTTCGCATTCCTATATTTAGGAATTATATTATGCGTCGGAGTACCTCCTTCGATGGTAAGTGACAAATTGGATGCGTTATAGTCCAATGGTGCTCATTGTGCGCGGGTAGAATCTGTTGCTCTTAGGTATGGTCAGGGAGCCAAGACTTTGACTTACAAGTGTCGTTACTACCACTAGGGGAGCTCGACGTGATATTTGACATGGAATGGCTCTCGGAGTAGCCATCCTATATTGATTGCGGTCGCAAGGAAGTCAAGTTGGGAGCAAGTCGTGAGACGACTTATACGAACTTGAAGGGGTCGAGCAAGACGTTGGTGTCTGCTCTTCAGGTGGCGAAGGTGGTTCGTGCCAGTGCAGAGCTGTTCTTTACACTATTGGAGGTTGCAAAGCCGAAGCCTACGTTGGTTAGTATTTCAGTGGTAGCTGAGTACCCTGATGTGTTCCCCGCCAATTTTCCCGGAGCCCCGCCTCAACGGGAGATAGATTTCATGATTGAGCTAGTGCCAGGTGCAAAGCCTGTGTCACGATCTCCGTATCGGCTAGCGCATAAGGAAATGGCGGAGCTGAAGGTGCAACTGCAAGAGTTGTTGGAGCAAGGGTATGTGCGTCCAAGTTCTTCGCCTTGGAGCGCGCCGGTCCTCTTTGTTAAGAAGAAGAACGGAAGTTTGAGGCTATGTATTGATTATCGGGAGCTCAACAAGTTGACGGAAAAGAACGAGTACCCGATCCCCCGGATCGATGATCTCTTTGGTCAGTTGGTCGGGTCGACGGTGTACTCAAAGTTGGATCTCAAGTCCGGGTACTATCAGCTGCGAATAAGGGAGAGTGATATCCCGAAGACAGCGTTCAGTACGAGATACGGGCATTATGAGTTTACGGTCATGCCGTTTGGGCTGACTAATGCGCTGTCAGTGCTCATTGATTTGATAAACATGACCTTAAGGGAGTACTTGGACCATTTTGTGATCATCTTCATCGACGATATTTTGGTGTACTCACAGAGTGAGGAAGATCACTTCAGGCATCTTCATTGGGTTTTGGAGACACTAAGGAGGAATCAATTGTACGTCAAGTTCTCGAAGTGCGAGTTTGGTTATCCTCAGTGGCGTTCCTCGGTCATATAGTGAGTGGAGAAGGTATTGCAGTGGATCCGATGAAGATTGTTGCGATGCGGGAGTGGCCTGAGCTTGCTACGGTAGCGGAAGTCCGGAGCTTTCTGGAGCTTGCCGGCTATTATAGGCGCTTCGTAGAGAACTTCTCGCGGATAGCGTTACCTCTCACTATTTTGACGAGGAAGGAGCAGAAATTCGTTTGGATGCGGAGTGCACGCGAGCTTTTGAGAAGTTGAAATGTCGGTTGACCACGGCGCCTGTGCTGAGTTCGCCGAGTGGGACCGAAGGTTATGAGATTTATAGTGATGCTTCGGGCATCGGTTTGGGTCGCGTGCTACTGCAATATGGAAGTGTGATAGCTTATAGCTCGAGACAGCTGAAAGTGCACGAGAGGAATTATCCGGCCCATGACTTGGAGTTAGCGGCCGTGATTTTTGCCTTGAAGCTGTGGAGGCATTATCGGTACGGTGTGAAGATTGATATCTACACCGATCACAAGGGACTAAAGTATTTGATTGATCAGAAAGATCTGAATATGCGGCAGCGTAGAGGGATGGAGTTCCTGGGGGACTATACATTCAAGATCCACTACGTGTCTGGTAAAGGTAATGCGGTTGCGGACGCGTTGAGTCGTCGGGCCCCAGCTCAAGCCAATTGGTTGTCGATCCATGACGAGCGGTTGATTCGGGAGTTGGAGGCATTGGAGATTGTTTATGTAGATAAGCAGTCAAGTGTTGAAGCACTCTTGAATTGGACTGAAGGTCAATATGACCTGGCTGATCGGATTCGGCAGGCTTTAGATTTGGATGACCATATGAAGCAGTTCATGGTAGAGGCTCTGGATGGGTCAAATTCCCGATTTGTTGTGGAGGACGGATTGCTTTGGAAATACGGTCGTCTTTGCGTCCCAAGCGTGGGCAGTCTGCGGGTGGAATTGTTGTACGAGGCGCACCATACCAAGTACTCGATTCACCCGGGGAGCACAAAGATGTACCGCGATGTTAAGAAACTGTTTTGGTGGCCGGGTTTGAAGAAGGATGTGGCGCTCTATGTGGCGAAGTGCCAAACTTTCGCCTTGGTGAAGGCGGAGTGCCAAAAGCCGGGAGGATTTCTGAAGTCCTTGTCTATTCCGGAGTGGAAATTCGATGACATCACTATGGACTTTGTGCACGGGTTGCCAAGGTCGCAAAAGGGGAACGACGCCATCTGGGTGGTCGTAGATCGGCTTACGAAGGTGTCGCATTTTATTCCGCATAGGAAGGATGATCTGGTGGAAAAGTTGGCAACGCTATATGCGGATAATATAGTACGGCTTCACGGTGTGCCCCGCAGCATCGTGAGTGACCGATATGGGCGGTTCACGTCAAATGATTGGAGGCTAGTGCCGCAAATGTTGGGAACAGAGTTAAAATTCAGCACAACCTTCCATCCGCAAACAGATGGGCAGACCGAGAGGGTCGATAGGACTATGGAAGACATGCTCCGCATGTGTGTCTTGGACTTTGGAAAGCAATGGGAAGATCATATTTATTTGGTGGAATTTGCGTACAACAATAGCTACCAGGCGAGTATTCAAATGGCGCCCTTCGAGGCCCTTTATGGTAGAAGATGTCGCACGCCGTTGTCCTGGTTGGAAAAGGGTGAGTCAAAGTTGTACAAGCGTCAAGAGGTGGAGGATACTACTTCATTGGTGCGAACCATTCGGGAGAGGTTGCTAACCGCTCAGGACCGTCAGGCGAAGTACTATAATGCCAAGCACAGGAACGTGGCGTTCGCTGTGGGCGACTGAGTGTACTTAAAGATCAAGCCGTTCAAGGGTGTCTCGCGGGTGCGGCGATTGAAAAAGCTAAGCACGAGTTACCTTGGGCCGTTTGAGGTTCTGGAGCGGGTTGGTGAAGCATCTTATCGTTTGAAGCTATCTATGGAGCTTAGTGGTCTACATGATGTATTCCATATATCGGTGCTACGGAAGGCGGTGCAATAGCCTGCACAAGTGATCGCGGTCGATCAAGTGCCGATTGTTAGTGGGTTGACGACAAAGGTCAAGCCCATGCGTATTGAAGACTCGAAAGTCAAACGGCTACGCAATAAAGAGATCATGATGGTCAAGGTCCGTTGGGACAATTGCGGCCAAGAGGAGCTCTCTTGGGAACGAGAGCAGACTATGCTTGAGGAGTACCCGGAGTTGATTCACTCAGGTACCATTTAAATTTTATGTTTCTTTCCTTTATGAAATTTCGAGGACGAAATTCTTTTAAAAGGGGGAGAGTTGTAACGCCCCGAAACTCAAAGGAGCGACGAGAGGCATTTTGGGCCAAATCTGGAATTTGGCAGGGGGCACACGGCCTGGGACACGGGCGTGTCCCAGGGCGTGTCAGGCTTAAGTCGACGTTGTGGCCGCGAGGTCGACGAAATTTGGAGTCGACGATCGTCGAGCAGGGAACACGACCTGAGACACGGGCGTGTCTCAGGGCGTGTCGAGCCCGTGTGGACGATCGGTACGGGGAGTCGACATTTTCGCTCGACGATGTGTCGAGACAAGGCACACGGCCTAGGACACGGGCGTGTCCGAGGCCGTGTCGTGTGGTCGACGAACTTCGCTCGACGAAGTGTCGAGACCGTGAACACGGCCTGGAGCCCAGGCGTGTTAGGGTGTGACACGGGTGTGACACGGGCGTGTCACATTGGACACGGGCGTGTCCAAGACCCGTGTGAGTCTCGGGTTGTTTTCGGGGCTGTGTCGATGGGGACACACGACCGACCACACGCCCGTGTCAGTTGCAACACGGGGGTGTCAGGTCGAACACGGGTGCGTCGGATGCCCATGTGTTGTTCAAGACGCGTCGATTTTGACGGCGAATGAGGGTCACGGCCCTGGACACGGGCGTGTCACAGGCCATGTTCGGCCCAGATTCTGCATTTTAGATCTGGATCGTGGCCGTTCGTTTCTTTAATTCAGGATCCGACGGCTGGGGGCTATTAGTACTTGGATATACACGGGATTGGACCCTTGAAACCCTCATTTCACTTGAGAGGTTCTCTTTCTAAAGTATAGAGAGAGAGGAGAGCAAAGGAGGAAGAAGAAGCTTAGATCCGGTCTTTGGAGGAGCTTCGGAGCTCCAAATCGCGAACCGACTCCGGATCTACGTAGGCAAAGAGAGTGCGTTGCTTTTCATCCGCTTACATTTCCATGTCTCCAAGGAAGAACGCTAGTGTAACGATTCTCTACTTGAGCATGTGAAGCTCTACTTCTTTTGCATAGGAAGCCCGCTCTCACGAGTTTGCGGTGAGTTGAGGCGTTCCTTTGGGTAGACATGAATAGTCCTCGTTGTTTAGAGTCCGTATTCGAAAACGGACATATGCATGATGTGTGAAGCCTATCCGGACAAGTTGGTCTGGATCGGTGATGTTGCATTGCATAAATGGCCGGAGAAGACTCTGTGCGAATGTTTGTTTTCGAGTTTTTCTACATGGTAGATTGCAATAGGGAGCCTTGGGGATTAACTCAAAGGTGCACCCGAAAAACTGGGTAGATGCGTGATTCTGCCAAATATGTGGGCCTGGGAGCCAACTTGACCATAACTTGGTTATGTGCTGTGTGTAAACGATTTGGGACTCGGGAAAGTTTGACCCGCGCATATGTTTTTGAATTAACGTTGCGGTGTGAGCAATGGGTCAGGCAGAACCGTACCCGCTCTATGTCGTTCGGTTAAAGAGACCTAAAGTTACTTGACACTTACCGTTGGCATAGATTGAGGGTCTTAGGCAGTGGCCAAAAAGACCAAATGCTCACGAGAGATTGCCGTCCCGGGGACGGTGGTGAGTCGGCAGACTTAGACTGTGATCACCAAGAATGTGCCCTGAGAGCACGGGGCGTGCGGCCGTACGTGCCAATGCCTGTGATGCAATGTATCTTTATATATTGCTTGGTTATGCTAATAAGTGCAGGGAAGGAGCATCGCCGCCTCGTATTGGGGGCGGGATCGTTATAATTTGTTCAGCATTGCTGACTGTTGCTTTTGTTTGCCACCGTGCGGTGGTTTGTTGCTTGTAGGTGCTGCTGGACCAAGCGGTCAATAGCGGGCTAAAGCCCAAAATGCAAAGCCGGCCCTCGAACGCCTAATTGAAGTGTTTACTTACTTTTGTTCATGTATGACCGGCCTGCGTGCCGTGGTATGGAAAACACGTATTAAGAGTAAACCGTTTGTAAGGCCTTAAGGCCAGTACTTGTGTATGTACTACATTCCTATTTGGTGTATTAGTGGACATTCATGCTTGGTGCTGGGTTCTATTAATTGCAACTTATAAAACTGCTTCCGCTAGAATGCTCTGTGTAGGACGTTATGATTGGTTGGATGGTTTCCATTGAGTAACCACCTAGTCTGTCTATGGTATATGGCGTCGGGCCCCGGCCGGACCTACTGCTATATGCTATGCGACGGATAGGGGGTGTTACAACCTTGGCTTGCCCCGAGTTCTGGGAAGCAAGAAGGAGGCTGGAGGCAGGAGCGACAGAAAGAGAGCAACAGAGGCAGGAGGCCCTGTTGGGGCAGGTGACATTCCAAGCTCCAGCAATGAGGAGGAACGAGGACCGAGTCGATCTGGGGACTCATGGCGAAGTAATACATGACCCAGGAGGTGGGCATGTAGGTATGATCAATGGAGGGGCCAGGCTTGGATCTTCCCGCAAGGGAAGTCTTCACCAGATCTATCGAAAGAACGTCGCCTCGACGTCATAGACCCCGCCGCCATTAGAGGAGATCACCTTCTCGGAGGAAGATATGTTGGGGAATGAGAATCCCTTCCATGATGCCTTGGTCATTCAAGCCTCCATTGAAGACTTCACAGTCGACCGAATCCTCGCGGACAACGGTAGCTCGGTGAACATCATCTTCAAAAGAACCTTCGTCGGGCTTTAGGTGGAAGCGTCGCGGGTCCAAGCTGCAGATGGACCGCTCTTTGGCTTCTCAGGAGAGAAGAAAGAGGTGGAGGGTGCAGTGGAGCTACTTGTTACACTCGATGGGATGTCGATCCGATGTCGCTTTATCATCGTCGACGCACCGAGCGGTTACGACGCCATCTTCGGGCGGCCTCTTATCAACTACTTCAGGGCCGTTCCGTCATCGTACCACCCGTGCCTGAAGTACTACCGAGGAGATGTGCAGATCAGAATCAGGGGAGATCCCAAGGCTTCTAGGGAGTGATACTTGAATGTCGTCAGCACCATCAGCTGGATGGGTGATGCGGAAAAGCTAAGGAGTTGTTGGAAAAAGAGAAAGGGTTGTGCGCTGCTGAGGAGGTGGAGGAGATAGAGGTGATCTCTCGAGGGGGAGAGCCGGGACTACTAAAGGTGGGAGGATCCTTGTCGCTTGGGGGAAGATAGAGATGGCTACTTGCCTGCAGGGCAACGTTGATGTCTTTGCATGGAGCGCCGCCAAGATGTCGGGGGTGGACGCCGATGTTGCTTGTCATCGACTCAACCTGGATCCCGCGGTGGCCCCAGTTTGACAAAAGCAGAGGAAGAGCGCCGCCATGCTGGCCGAGCCGATCAGGGAAGAGGTGGAGAAGCTGCTGAAGGCAGGTTTTGTCTCGGAGATCCAGTATCCAGGCTGGGTCTCCAATGTTGTAATGGTGAAAAAGCTTGAAGGGGGCTGGCGATTATGTATCGATTTTTCAATGTTGAATAAAGCTTGACCGAAGGATTGCTACCCCTTGCCTCAAATCGACGCGCTGGTTGATTACGCCGTCAGGTTTCCTGTGATGAGTTTTCTTGATGCTTTTTCAGGGTATCATCAAATCCGGATGCATCCCCTCGACTGTCGGGACGTCTCTTTCATAACAAAAAACGGCTGTTATAGCTACAAGATGATGCCATTCGGGCTCAAGAATGCAGGCGCCACTTACCAGAGGATGATGGATCAAATCTTCAAGGGGCAGAAGGGGCGGAACTTGGAGGTTTACGTAGATGACCTCCTCGTCAAGAGAAAAAGCATCGCAGAGTATATAACGGATCTGGTGGAGACCTTTGCTACCCTGAGGAAGTACAAGATGCAACTCAATCCGGCCAAGTGCGTCTTCGGTGCAGGAAGGGGAAAATTTCTAGGTCACCTCCTTACTCCCAGGGGTGTAACCTAATCCCGACAAGGTGAAGGCCATTCTGGAGATGGCGTCGCCAAGGGATCCTAAGGAAGTTCAAAGGCTGACTGGAAGGCTGGCAGGCCTCAGCCATTTTTTGTCCAAGGTAGGGGAGAAGTGCTCTCCATTCTTCAATACCCTTCGGGGAAATCAAAAGTTCGAGTGGACGGCGGAGTGCGAGGAGGCTTTCAGAAAGCTCAAGCAACAGCTAACCCAAGCTCCCCTCCTCTAGGGGCCGCGGGATAATGAAGATCTCTTCCTTACCTGGGAGTCGGGGCGGAAGCAGTTAGTTCGGTGCTGGTCCGAGAGGAAGGCAAGAGGCAGCTTCCTATCTACTATGTTAGTAGAGTGCTGCGGCAGGCCGAGACGAGGTACCCTATTCTGGAGAAGCTGGTGTTTGCTTTGGTGGTTTCGGCTCGAAGGCTCCGTCCGTATTTTCAAGCTCACTCCATCAGGGTCATCTCCGATCACCCTCTACGGAGTATCCTGGATGGAGTGGAGCACTCTGGCAGGCTGGCAAAGTGGGCGGTGGAGCTTAGCGAGTTCGATATTTCTTACTCTCCAAGGGTAGCAATCAAGGCGCAGACGGTGGCAGATTTCCTTGCCGACTTCTCGTCCGAGGTGGAGGGAGAGGAAGGCTCTTCTAGCACGGTGTCCTGGAAGATGTTTGTGGATGGGGCTTCGGGTAGATATTCTGTGGGAGCCGGAGTCGTGCTCGTAAGCCCTCAGGGAACCAGGATCGAGCAAGCAGTCGAGATTCTCTTCCCAGTTACCAACAATCAGGCGGAGTACGAAGCCGTGGTGGCCGGCTTGCGTCTCGCCAAGGAGTTGGCAATTCGAGATATAAGGGCCTTCACCGACTCAATGGTAGTCGCGTCCCAGATCAGAGGCGAGTTTGAGTTGAACGATCCGATTTTGCAGCGGTACTTGATCAAAATGAAAGGTCTGATCGGGGGATTTCAATCTTTCTTCGTCGAGCACGTGCCCTGAGAGGAGAATTCAGAAGCTGACTATCTTGCCAAATACGGTCCCCGGGCTGGGGAGATCGTGACTGAACTTTTCCGACCATCCATCGAGGAAGGGGAGATGATGGAAATCGAGCAGAGGGCATCTTGGAGGGATTCGTTCGTTTCTTTCCTAACAACGGGTCAGATACCTGCCAGCGAAGGAGATAAGAGAAAGTTTCGCTACAAAACCGCCTACTATTTGCTTCAATAAGGGGAACTCTACCGCAAAACCATCTCAGGTCCTCTGGCTCGGTGCCTGTCAGAGATTGAAATACCTCGTATCCTGGAGGAGATTCATTCATGAGAGTGCGGCAGTCACTCGGGGACTCGGACTCTTGAACAAAGGATTCTAAGGCATGAGTACTTCTGGCCCACCATTAGGAAGGATGCAGAGGCCTTCTCCAAAAAATGCCTCCAGTGCCAGCTCTTCGCACCTCTTCAACTACAACCAGCTCAATATCTTCGCTCGATCACAGCTCCATGCCCCTTCGCCATCTGGGGGATGGACTTGATCGGCCCCTTTCCTCGGGCCAACGGGCAGAGGAAGTTCGTGCTTATCATGATCGACTACTTCTCCAAGTGGATCAAGACAAAAGCCTTGGCCAAAACCACGTCACAGATCGTGAAGAACTTCATTTGGGGGGAAATTGCATGCAGGTTCGGGATTCCTCTAGCCATCGTCACCGACAACGGGCCGCAATTCGCCAGTTTGGAGTTGGAGGACTTCTGCAAGCAGCTGGGGACGGATCTTTGATTCGCCTCTGTGCATTATCCTCGCAACAACGGACAGGTGGAGGCAGCCAATAAGTTGATCGTCAACCTTCTGAAGAAAAAAGTCACCAACTTGAAGGGCAATTGGGCGGAGCAGCTCCCCTCTGTTCTCTGGGCTTTGAGAACAACTCCAAACTTGGCCATGGGGGAAACTCCTTTCAAATTATCCCACGGGTCTGAGGCGCTCATCCCAGTGGAATTCGAGGTTCGGAGCCCGATAGTTATAGCAGCTGGAGATGGCGGCGAAAAATGGTGCTTGGAAAATGATGACGCCCAAAGACTCTCACTGGATTTCGTAGAAGAACTTCGTGACTTGGCCTCCATCTGCCAAGAGGAGATCAAGCTGCGCATGACGAAGCACTTCAACAAAAATTGGGAATATCCCTTCATTGTCCAGGAAGCATTGGCCACCGGAGGCTATTATCTCCAGGATCAGGTTGGAGAGCAGCTGAGAGGTACCTGGAGCGGGGATGACCTGAAAAGGTTCTATCCTTAGCGGCCAATGATGTATTTTGTTTGTACATACCTTTACATATATACAATGACAGCTATTCTTCTGCTGTTAATCTTGTTTTTTATCGCAAGTTTTCTGGGAAATCAAGGTTTTGCTTCAAGATTGATCTGAGAAGCTGGCCGTCGACTCGTTCCCCCTGTATAGTTCGGATAATGGGACGATGCCTCGGGATATAAGCATCCTTGTAAGACCGGACCCCTGCATTGACGGCCGATATCAGCTCCCCCCTTGCATGTCGGCCTAGCTACCCCCGACTGCATCTCTCCTCCTACTGGAGGAACTAGCGGTAACAGGTCTGGGCCCCAACCTCTCGGATTTGAGGAAGGATCAACCTGACCAGGCTTTCCCTCCAGTAGCCAGGGAGCCATAATAGGCCCAGGAGAATATGTTAGTCGTGAGTGCGTCCTAGAGGACCCTCGGAAAGACACAACCCCTCGCTCTTGCATTTGCGCTTATAGCCAGTTGGCAGAGCTGAGAGAGATCACAACGATTGGATTGGGAAACGTGCCTTCGACCTATTTCTCGTGGATAGCCCAGTTCGGACGATGGGACGATGCCTCGAGATATAAGCGCCCTTGTAAGACCGGACCCCTGCATTGACGGCCGAGATCAGCTCCCCCCTTGCATGTCGGCCTAGCTACCCCCGATTGCATCTCTCCTCCGACTGGAGGAACTATCAGGAACAGGGTTGGACGCCAACCTCCCAACTCGACGTCGACAAGATCGTCATTCATTTTCTGTTTTCTTCTCCCTAAAAGATATCGATGCGCTTAATCCATCTTCAAACTCTTGAAGCAGCAGGAAAAATAATGTTCGAGTCCTCGAGTGGTAGGTCCCCGTAAGTCCAAGTCCCTATACGAGCTCCTCTCCTGCATATTGGCCACAGACCTCCTCGAGTGAGATCGAGATCCTCACTGGAGTGATGTCGTAGTCCGAGACCCCTGTATGAGCTCCTCTCATGCAGACCGACTACTTGCCTCCCCGAGTCGACCTACACCACTCCAGTCGAGCAGGGCTCCTGAGAGCTGTCGACTCCAACAATGTTCAAGTCCTCCAGTGGTAGGTCCCCGTAAGTCCAAGTCCATGCACGAGCTCCTCTCTTGCATATTGGCCACAGACCTCCTCGAGTGAGATCGAGATCCTTGCTGGAGTGATGCCGTAGTCTGAGACCTCTGTACGAGCTCCTCTCTTGTAGACCGACTACTTGCCTCCCCGAGTCGACCTACACCACTCCAGTCGAGTAGGGGTCCTGAGAGCTGTCGACTCCAATAATATTTAAGTCCTCCAGTGGTAGGTCCTCATAAGTACAAGTCCTTGCACGAGCTCCTCTCCTGCATATTGGCCACAGACCTCCTCGAGTGAGATCGAGATCCTCGTTGGAGTGATGTCGTAGCCCGAGACCTCTGTACGAGCTCCTCTCCTGCAGACCGACTACTTGCCTCCCCGAGTCGACCTACACCACTCCAGTCGAGCAAGGCTCCTGAGAGCTGTTGACTCCAACAAATGTTCAAGTCCTCGAGTGGTAGGTCCCCGTAAGTCCAAGTCCCTGCACGAGCTCCTCTCCTGCATATTGGCCACAGACCTCCTCGAGTGAGATCGAGATCCTCGCTGGAGTGATGTCGTAGTCCGAGACCTCTATACGAGCTCCTCTCCTGCAGACCGACTACTTGCCTCCCCGAGTCGACCTACACCACTCCAGTCGAGCAAGGCTCCTAAGAGCTGTCGACTCCAACAAATTTTCAAGTCCCCGAGTGGTAGGTCCCCGTAAGTCCAAGTCCCTGCACGAGCTCCTCTCCTGCATATTGCTCACAGACCTCCTTGAGTGAGATCGAGACCCTCGCTGGAGTGATGCCATAGTCCGAGACCTCTCTATGAGCTCCTCTCCTGCAGACCGACTACTTGCCTCTCTGAGTCGACCTACACCACTCCAGTCGAGCAAGGCTCCTGAGAGCTGTCGACTCCAACAAATGTTCAATTCCTCGAGTGGCAGGTCCTAGTAAGTCCAAATCCTTGCACGAGCCCATCTCCTGTGTATTGGCCAACGACCTCCTCGAGTTAGACCAAGTTCCTCGTTGGGATGATGCGAGTAGCATCGGGCGAGTATGCGCGCAGGCATCGACGAATATGCAAGTATGACATAGCAAAGTGCGAGTATGATATGGCGAGTAGCTACGCGCGAATACCGGGGTGCAAGTTTAAAGAGCGACTATGGTAGTGCGAGTATCGACTGCGCGATTATGAATAATGCCCACGTACAAGCGCCATGAACACTCGTCCTCCCCGAGCCTACTAGCCTAGCGAGTATTATCAGCAGACAAGCGAATAAGAAATCAACAACATGGTAACTTAAACTTGTATATATATTTATTTCAAAAATTACAAGTCACAAAAGATCTGTTACAAAAAAAAGAGTCTAACTATATCATGCGAGTATGAGGAATATCAGCGAGCAACTAGGACTCATCGTCGCCAGTATCAGGTCGATATTCCTCATCTCCAATGTCGGCGTCCTCTTCCTCTCCGCTTTCATCACTTTCCTCCTCGCCGCTGCCGCTGCCGCTGCTGCTGCCGCTGCTGCCGCTGCTGCCAAAGCCCGACAATGGTGAAGGCAGAAGATCTGGCGAGACTGTCTTGGCGAGTAGCTCAGGGATGAGTTCGTCAACTGTGAACACCTTCTCCCCCTCGTCGAGCTTCCCACTAATCCTCAGCCTCGCGAGGACGACGTTGCCTACCGCGTGGGCTATCTCGCGGCGAACCGACGACCTCTCCTCCCACAAGATGCGAGATCGCTTGATAGCGTAGTGAGGATCGTCCTCCGGCCGCGGCTGAGGAGCAGAGGAACTCACGCCGGCTTCTAAAATGGCCAGACGAGATTCCATCTCGGCCGCGCGGATTTGGGCTGCCTCCAGATCAGCCCGAGACTTTGCGAGTTCCGCCTCATAGTCAGAGAGCTTTTTGGCGTTTTCCATCTCGGCAGCCTGCGACAAAGAATGGAGTTAGCAAAAAGAATCACGTGGGGCAGCATTGACATCGCGCGTAGAGGTGACTTACCTCATAATCTCGTCAGCGAGTATATTCCATGCCGAGATCAATCGCCTTCTTACTGACGATCTTCAAGGATTTTGTCCTCTTCAGCATCCTCCTCGCCGCGAAATGATTTAGTTCAACGGCTCGTGCGAGCGAGCAGGCCGCCTGCTGGGCGAGTTTCTCCTCGCTAAGATCCAGCATTGACTCGGCGTCGCCTCGCCCATACATCGCGTGGAGGACGGCAAATTCCTCCCCCTTGTCCTCCCCTTCCTCCGCCCAGAAGGGGAGATTGATGCTCAACATCACCAGATGCTCGTCCACTGGCCAGGTCACCAACGGGCGACCATAGGCGTCCACCGCGTCCAGCCCCAGGTTGAAGTTGGGGTGGAAATGGGGAAGCCGAGCATGCAGCGGCGAATCCTGGTCGTCGAGATGCGGCGACGACACCTTCTGTTTTTGGTCGCAGGGCCCGGCGACCTGGCTTTGCCTTTGCCTTTGGCTAGTTTCTTCTTCTCGCCGATATCAGCCGGTGAGTGAGGGTCAAGAAGCGAGGTGACGATTTCTTTGGCTGGAGGAAGCGGCCTCGCCGGGAGCTCGTTCGGCTCTGCAAAAGGCCGAGTAATGTGAGCAAATAGCTATCGCGACGAATATGCAAGAGACGTTTCTCGCTAAGACTTACCTTCATTGTAGTGGACCTGGAACAGTGTATTGACGTTTAGTCGCCAAAAAATAACATCGAACCGGTAACCTCGGAACGATTCAACGAGCTGCTCGCGCACACCCTCCAATATCGGTGGAAGGAAGGCAACATCAGCAGGTTGGTGCGACCTTCCCTGGACGTCACCAAAGTCGCCCTCAACGACGACTAACATCTCGCTCCAGCGATGTGCTTTATTCGCCATCCCACCAGGGTACAGACATGGCTGCTGAAATATATCACGCCCTCGGCAGTCGCGGCGAAGGCAAATATTTTGCGGAAGATGGAAAGATTGAAGATGATCCTCTCCTCGCGCAAGTAATAAAGGAACCCCATGATGATGGCGACGCCGTTGGGGTTGATCTGCGCGGGGACTATGCCAAAGTATCGGAGAATGTCGCAATACTCCGACCATAATGGAAGTCGAAGACCGGCGTCGAAGTGGCGAAGGGGGAGGACAAGCGCGCCCTCTATACATGTGTTTAGTCGCTCGTTGCGACTAGGAAGTCGGGCCGAGTATCCCTCCGGCAAAAGTCGCTTCCTAAAGTTTTCTAAGTCCCGCTCCATTGTAATGGACTTTTTGAAAGCCGCGTCAGCGAAATTGGCGGCGTGGGCTTGGCGGCGAGCACTGGCATCGTCTCCAACCATCTTGCGAGTTTTAAACAAAGTAGAAGAAAGAAGAGCGAGGAGTAAAGCAAATTCGTAGCGCGCGAGCACGTAAAGATACTCGCGAGCTAGGGGTTCAAAATCGCAACAACGTACTTATGTCCTACCTACCCCCTCTATTTATAGGCGCCAGGGGGGGTTGGGTATATCTTCCTTATAACGAGTATCAAACAAAGTCATGCCCTTAGAGAGTAATCCAATGCTGATTGCATAAGTCGCACGAAAAGGAAAAAAACATTATCGCAACCTGCAGAACAAACTCGGCACAATCCAGAATATATCACACTGAAAACAAAAAAGTAAATAATGGTGCGAGATCGAAGCTCGCTTATTACAAATCAGTAAATGTCCACAAAGTTGCACTTGGCGAGTTTCAAATAAGAAGAAAGAAAATCTAAGGCCTAGGCCTCTCTGGGGGATGGGGATGTCGCC
This sequence comes from Platanthera guangdongensis, assembly GCA_039583875.1. Taxonomy (NCBI): domain Eukaryota; kingdom Viridiplantae; phylum Streptophyta; class Magnoliopsida; order Asparagales; family Orchidaceae; genus Platanthera; species Platanthera guangdongensis. Next base: position 39,424,217 of record CM077162.1, on the reverse strand, counting down.
CCGCCCAACCCATCTCGCGCGCCCGCCGAAAGTGCTCTGTCGCCATCGCTATCGCATCATCACCGAGCCTCAACTGCTCCTCCATCCTCGTCAACCGGCCGACGGAGCCCATACTCGCGCGAATGTCGGCAATCTCGTCAAGGACAAGCTGGAGGCGATGGTTGTTAATTGCCAGCTGACGATCATTCTCCTTTACCATGTGGAAGCGGGATTCATATCTCTCCAGCGTACTCTTGAGCTCTTTCATCTTCGCCATCTGCACTTCCAACGATGATATTCGGCGATGAGGATAGCAGATCGCCAGCTGATCAAACTTTCTCTCCAGCTCCAGATAGGCGCGAGCAACAGCACGACGATATTCCATGCCCGGTAATCCCATGACATCGATGAAAGCCGCCCCAGGAGTCGCCGACCGATCTGACAGCAAATGAAAGTCGCCAGATTAGACAGATATTTAGCCGCCCTATACGACATCAATAGCGATACATACCGCTGCGAGGAGACCTAGATCAGCGAGGAGATCTAGATCGGCGAGGAGAGGATCTGCGAGTTGGCTCATCTCGCCGGCTTGAAGATGCCCCCCCAGCGTGCTCGACCGCCTTGCCTTGCCCGCGTCCCCCTTGCCCAGAATCTGCGCCTCTTGGCGGAAAGTAGCTCGGTCGAGTTTTGACCTGCTTACTGACCACGGACATGTGATGAAAGAGGCGGAGGGAGCAACGAACTCGCCGGTGGTTGAGGATTCTTCAGCGGAGGAAGTCGCGTCGTGAGGACTTGAGAAGACACGACCAGAGGTGGCGGCAGCGGCAAGGATACAGTCACTGACTGGATGGTGGCGACGTTTGTAAGAGGCGGCGGGGGTAGCGAAGAGCTCGCCTCGGGCAAAGAAGACCTCACCGGAGGCAGTGCAGAACTCGCGGCGGGCGGAGCAGAACTTCTCACAGGCAGCGAAGAACTCGCCGGGAGACCCCTGCTCGCCGGCGGATCCTTCTTGGGCAGAGGGTCCTTCGGCAAAGAATCCTTGCTCGCTTGGGTCGTCTTCCTCAGCGGCGGATCCTTCGACGGCAGTTCCTTGCTCGCCAAGGGAACCGAGGCCTCAAATGTCCTTTTGCCGCCGACATTGATCTGCATCGTGTGCGTGGTCTTTACTTGTCTCCCGGCGGGAAGGGAGACCAGCGGTGCGAAGCTCAATGGGGCGACATTCAGAACCGCGCCAGTGCCCCCCGAGGGAGAATCTGCGAGTATCATGGTCAAGTTAGCAAGCAATGGATACGACCGTCAGAACAGGAAACATCTCGGCAAAAATGACAACCTGACAGGTCGACGATGTCAACCTGCTGCGGCACCGAAGTGGAGACAAGTTCCAGGGCCAGGGTCGTGGCTAGCTCAGGAATGTCGAGCGAGTCGAGGAAGCTCGCATCTGATGTGGCGACATTGGGGATATCATCATGCCCCAGGTCGCTGAGCAGTCGCTGCGTGCTAGCAGAGCGCACAGGATTGCTAGTGGAAGCCGCAGTTTGAGAAAGAGGTGGCGGCGGGTTGTCATCACCAGAGGCAGGTTTCTTCTTAGACTTTTTTACTTTCTTCTTCTTGAGGGGGGGGGGGGGGGGGGGGGGGGTAAGTCGACAACGTCGTCCTCCTCGCGCGGTCGTTTCAGCTTAGTGACGCCAATAGTACCAATCAGCGCGGCGAGACTATCATGAAGAAACTTCTCAGCATTCGACATTAAGCGCGAGTTCTGGAGATCCGGCTAAAGAACTAGACCCCCCTATTTATAGAGATCGGCATGCAGTCACAAGAGGCAAGCAACCCAGATACTCGGTAGAGCAGCTCGCCGAATAAGTATTGGATGTTTCTTTCCGAGCTCCGATGTCGCTCCGAAAGAGCGTGGATTGTGTACAACCTGTATTCATCGAGGGTGGGTCCTACCACAGCCAGGTCAGCAGAAGTCAAGGTCAACAAGTCCAGGCAGAAGTCAAAGTCAGCATTCAAGATCGCAGAAGGCCTGAGCGAGTATAGACGAGCTCCCCTCGCATACTCGCCAGGTAGGCGACTATGCGAGATACTCGCCAAGCCCGTGCGAGTTCCTCTGGAAGTCGCCTAGTCGCCAGGGGGTGGGGTATAAATATGACCCCCCTCCCTTTGCATTTGCCTATAAATAGGACCCCATGGGTACGAGGTGTGGCACTTGAAATCCTCGGGAGGATACTCGCGCGCTTCAGTTTCGGGATACTAGCTAAATCTTTGGATTCCTTTTCCTTGGAGAGCAAGTCGCGACCTTGCGACCTCGCCAGCTACGTTCCCTCGTACCCAGTTCGGCCATCCTTGGTTGAGAAGGGGCTGCTCCTTTCGAGCATCCGGGTACGTGGTGTGACCTTCCTGCCGCAAAATTTGGGATCATGTTGGACCTGATTCTTCATTCTAGTCATCTTTGCTGTCTGATCTAGCTTCTGAGTCAGTAACCTTAGGCGTCTTTGATCCGAATTCTGAGGTTGAGATTTTTTCTGGCTTCAACACAATGAGAGAAATTTTTTGACAAAAAAGCGGAGATCTAATTACTTTATCTTTGGTTGTCCCATTTTGATGAAATCATATTTTTGTTAATCCATGTTATTTTTTGGTTGTCGGTTTTCCAAATTTGAATGTAATATATGGTGTGTCATATTTATCTTTTATTTTTATAAAAAAAAGATTGTAGTCCATTGATATATCAAGTTAATCTTTTAGTTTGCTATTAACAAAAATGTTGTGCACATAACAAATATGTGTGCACCTATCATATTGCGGTGCTCTTAACAAAAAGTGCACATAGCGAAAACTGTGGTGCACTTAACAATCCTCTTTACTTTAATCGGGCCTCCTTTTAACACTCAAATGAGTGGGTTCGGGGAGAGTAAAGTGCAACGATATACTTTACGGTTAAGTGTGGGCATCTAACGGCTCGTGTGGATGTCCGCACACATCTCGAAGCGAATGTATCTCATCTCGCTTTAAGATGTGTGCGGGCATCCAACACGAGGTGGCGTTTGACAGAGGTGTTGGATGTCCACACTTCACAGTAAAGTGCACTTTTGCACTTTACCTCCCCGAGCTCCTAGATGAGTTACGGAAATGAGCTATTAAAATGGAGTTTGACAGAGGTGTTGTTTTTCGAATTTATAGTGCAAATTTGTTTATATAAAATGGAGTTTGTAGAGTTGTTTCAAAAACAGTGGATAAAAATGATTTGTTAAAAATACGGAGCCACTCTCTGGTGGCTCCGATTCCATGTAAAACCTCTTCCTAAAAGCAGTCATATATATAGGTGGCACTGCCAAGTAAAAGTATAAAAATACAGAAATCATCATGTTATTTAAAGGTAAGTGCCATCCATGCACGCAGTGGCGGATCCAGAGGGGGGCAAGGGGGGCCCGCCCCCCCCCCCCCAAGGATTTTGAAGTTTATGTAGTTTTAGTTTTTATTAATTATAAAATATAAGTTATGTATATAATATAAGTGATGAACTTATTTTCAGATCCAATTTCTCTCTCCTATAAAGAAAGTGATCGTCTCTCTCGCTTCTCTCATCTGAGTTGTCTCCCTCTCCCCTTTTCGCTAGGGCTGACTGAGAGCCTCTTAGGAAGAGTTCTTCTCTCGATTGGCGATTTGGCGGCCTCCTTCTGCGTGATCAAAGTCGTATTGTGCTGTTTGGCGTGAATCCAGCCAGCTTTGCAAGATTTGGGCGACGTCGGCTATGCTGGGTTGGGAAAATTCTGAATCAGACTTTACATTTGGGTTTTCTTCATTTTCCTTCCATAAATTTCACTGTAAGTTCTCCTCAGCTGCATCATTATCAGTTAGACGTTCTTTCTCATTTCGATTTAAAGAACTTGTCAACAATTTCTAAACTTTGTGAGAAATTAGCCGAAACGAAGAAATCAAATACATATTATCTTGTTGACAAGCTAATTCAGCTAATTTTGACATTTCTGCTCTCAACAACGACTACAGAACGGTCATTTTCTGCTATGAAGGTTATTAAAACAAGACTGCGCAACAAATTGGAGGATAAATTTCTGGCAAATTGTATGACTCTCTACATAGAACGGGAAATAGCAGAAAAGATCGAGAAAGATGTGCTCATCGATGAATTCTATGAGTTGAAAAAACGACGTGCACAACTAAAATAAGATAACATTCATATTGTAATTTTTCTTTTATTGCTAATGCTAAAATTTCAAATTAGAAATTTTTTTGCTTATTATACTTTGATTCACAATTTTTTTGGGCTCCCCTTACTTCGAATCCTGGATCCGCCCCTGCATGCACGACTATTAGTATCACGAGATATCTCAACAAGTTTCTAATATTCAACGAGGAACGAGGAAGTACCGACGGAAACCGATCGCGTGCACCTTGCATATCTGCGCAGTAAAACAAGATATAAAGAGCCATAAAGATAGATGTTGAATTACAAAAAAATAGAGGAATAGATAAATAAGAAATTGCATTACATGTAGCATAAGTTATTTGTGAGTGTTTGCATTCCATCAGCAGTGAACTTGTTCTCATCCAACAGCATAGCATTGTGATCTACTACTATATATTTGAAAAACTATACTATTGTATTTGAGAAATTTATGTCCAGATAGCACACTGTAATCTACATGGGAAAAAATATACTTTAATATGGGAGCAATCATATGATAAATACTAATTTTTATTACAATTTTAATATTATATTGTTATATTATTAAAATATGAAGAATAATTCTTTGTTATGTTAAGATTTAGACTCTTTTGGCACGGTAGGAGGGGGTCATGAAGATTGGGGTTAAATTGTCATTCATTAACGCTCACCTAAGGAATTTCATTCACGTTTGTGCTTAAACGGATGATGTTTGTTAGGTGATCTTTAATGAATTGATGGGTTACACCACCATTTATAGGGAGAATTCTCTCATGATCTCCTCCCAAAATTGGAGATTATGGGGGTTGACTAGTCAACCCCACCTCCCATGAACTCCCCATAATGAGGGAAACATGGGGGGTGGGGCCCACTCCCTCTCCCCACTAAGGAGAACCGCCCCCTTTGGGGGGAAACCGCCAGCCGGCCGCCTCCGCCACCGGTCAGAGTCCGCCGCCGCCGCCGGTCAGAGGTCGCGACCTGGACTTGGTTCGCGCGTTTCTCAACCCGCGCCGACCTCCGAGGATGGGGGCGCGAGGTCGGGGTAGGTGTAAATGGCTTCCTAGCTGAGCCTACCGGCCCTCAGCCCCCAGCACCCCAGCTCGCGCGGGTTGACCGAAATTTCTTTGATTATTATGAACTTCTTCTTTCTTGGGGCTGCGAATGTCTCATGTCTGAAAAAACTTAAATAATTTTTTAGAATTCAATATGCTATTTGAAATAATATGTTGTACCATCTAGGTTTATCTCGCACTAGGATAGGCCAGGTCGCCAGGTTGGCAAGCTGGAGTCGGCAAGCTGGAGCTGGCGAGCTGGACTGGCCGGTCAGCTCGTCCATAAATTCGGTTTTCTATAAATAGGCCCCCTCACCAACCCCCCGATCAATCGTCTTTACTGCATTTATTTCGTTCCCCCCGCTACTCTTCTCGCTACTTGATCTCACACCCCCAACTCTCAGAACCATGGGAAAAACGCGACCTAATTCCGACGGGCGATCTAAGTGTGCTCGGCAATTCGTCGAGTACCTTTTCTTTGATGGGAACACCACCGAGCGCGAGCTTACCAGCTTCAAGGACGAGAACGTGCCCCGCACCTCGTCTTCTGCAAGCTCTTCACTTATCGCGCGACCAACCTGATAGGTTCACACATCAAGGTTCGCGAGATTGCGAACAAAAATCACAACTGGGTATCCAAGATCGTCTTCATCAAGGGCTACCTGGGCAATATATCATTCTCCCCACGCTCAACGCACCAAAAATGTTAAAAACCGAAAACTCGGTCTTCGTGGAGTTCATCCTTGGGGAAGGGGTGATCGTACACTTACTTCTCTCTAGCAAATCAAACGGCTAAGGAAAAAAGAACAAGGGATAGACCCAAAGGCTCGGCGTAGAGGACCCACCACACACCCGGAAGATCTTAGAGAGTTTCCCCTCCTAAGCCAAATGTCGAGCTGGGGGTATCTCAGAAAGCGCAAGAAGACCAGGGAACAAGTAAACATGTCTTATGAGGTACCCCCATGGGTCTATTTATAGATTTCTGAAAACGGCCTGCAAATAGCCAACCTCCGTTGTTCTAGCAGGCTATAGACAGACCAATGGGGGCAAAATGATAAAGATACCTCATAAGAGACTGGGGCGAGTGGCCCTCTAAAACCACCACTCGTTGTGGGCGGCGAATGCTCAATGGGGCTGTCACTCATTGTCTCTCCACAGCCCCGAGCGAGTGCGGGCCCGGCCTGCCCCGCTTGTCTGCCGTCTGCCGAGCATTCTAGGGTGAGTGCGAGCCGGCCTGCTCCACCCGCCCGATGCTTCGCCTAGCCCTAGGGGCGAGTGCGTGCCAACCAGCTCCACTCTCCCCTCAAACGGTCTGCCCCCCTTGGGCGAGCCGGACTGCTAGTCTTTGGTCGGTCTGGCTCCTGTCGACCACTACTCGCCGGATATGGGGTTGTACACCAACCGTATATTCTTGGGCCCGAACATCCTTCAATGCCCTTGTTGGTTTTCTTATTGGTTCGGATTCGGATTCGGATCTGAATCCAACCCGGATCCGGACCCGTTTAGTACCTTAGGTTTTTTAAATGATATAAAACTTAGATCTAATTAATTCCTTGGCATCCTCACAGTGAGAACTAGGGTAGCCGCCTGGAGCCGTGAGAAGGAGGAAGCTCTTCCGCCTGTGAGGATTTGGAGCCGCCTGAGAGGTCATCGGCCGAGGGTGCTTGTTGCCGGTTTTGGAGGAGATAATTGTCGGCTTGAGAGAGGTGTTGCCGCCAGGTTTGGTGGAGTTTGTCGTCGGCATTGCATTGGATTTCCTTTGGAGTTGATAGGTGCGGTGTCGACGGCATGCGCAGGTGCAGTTAGCCTCAATGGTGGTTTCTCTCTGGTGGTGGTGCGGTTGAACATCAGACTTCGATGTTGAATGTTCGGTGAACCTTGTGCGTCCGCAAGGCAGATTGCAGTCCAGATCTCAGATTCTCGCAGTGTATCGTACGTGTCCGGTGCATTCACGGCGTAGTCGCCGAACAGTCATTTTTATCCTATTTTTTTTGTATTTGAATTTATATTTTCATTATATAAATTGTGTGGTTATTTTTGTGTTTTTGTTAACCTATAATATTTTATATCTGTGTCTGTGTTTGTACCAAATTTTACAACAAGTAGTATCAGAAGCAGGTTCCGTATAGGTGACTGATTGGACGTTCCGGTTTTGGGTTTGGGTCAACGGTAGGTGACGACATCGGTCCGCTGCCTATCTTCCCAAATCTGATCCGTGAATTAATCAGATCATCTAGAAGTACTGCAGGCAATTATGACAGTAAAGAACACCGTGTTGGACAGGTATTCGGTGGAGATATTTGACGGTAGCAGGAACTTTCGCCTATAGCATATTCGGGTCAAGGATATGTTGGTTGAGTAGGGGTTGATCCAAGTGCTACGGGGGCGTGATATTTTGCCCCCTCCGGTGAAGGATTCTGAGTGAACGGAGATGGATCAGCGCGCCACTAGCTCTATCAGGATGTGCGTCGACGACAATATGTTGTTCAAAATCGGTATTGAAGAGTCATTTGTCACGTTATGAGAGAAGCTGAAGGGACTCTACATGAGCAAGTCGTTGACTACGAGGTTGTTACTGAATAAGAGATTATGCGGCCTGAAGATGCAGGAATGTGGTAACCTGCAGGAACACTTCAACGTGTTCAATGGACTTCTGAGCCAACTGCATGTGGTTGGTGTGAAGGTGGAGAAGAAGACAAGGCCTTATTGTTTCTTGTCTCGCTCTCAGCATCGTATAAGCACATGCAGACCACCCTGCTGTATGGGAAGGATACAGTAGATGTGGAGCAGATCACGTCTGCGTTACTGTCCAGTCAGATGCTGTCAGACCCCACTCCTGAGGGTGAGCATGCTTTGGCAGTAGGAGGACGACAAGGGAGGCAGTTCGAGAAGGGATCTTGAAGTGCACAGGACAAATCCGCATCGAGAAAGGCAGTGACGGGCTACCATTGCAGGCAGAGTGGTCATATTAGGAGAAATTGTCCACAACGTGCGCAGATTTCTAGGGACGTCCAGGGTGCGGACAAGGCGGCGATAGCTACGACAGATGATCGTGATGTATCTCTCCTCATCACTGAGAGTCCATGTGACTGATAACTGGATATTGGATTCTGGTGCTTTGCAACACATTTGCTCAGATGCAGGGATGTTCAGTTCACTCGAGGTGGCGACAGGGTCGGTCTATCTGGGTGACGGCTCAGCATGTGAGATCGCAGGAACAAGGATAGTGGACATCAGGATGCATGATAGAGCAGTGTGTAGGCTTGAGCGGGTACACCCGGTACCCAAGTTGCGCAAGAATTTGATATCGCTGGGCATACTAGACTCCAGAGAATGCAGTTTTGTGGCGTGAGGTGGAATTCTGACGGTGACGCGAAGACACACCATGCTCATGCGAGCTATGCAGTGTAGTAGTTTTTACCGGCTGATGGGGACCACGATGCGAGGTCGTGTGTCCATGATTTCTGCGGCTGACAGAGTTGATTGTAAAGGTGGTGCAGGGGATCGTCCTTCTGGTAGTCTGACTAGGCGAGTCAGATTCAGCGATCCAGTTGCGTCAACATTCAGAGGCTGAGGCCGAGCAGGGATGAGTCGATTGGAGCAGGTCGGCTGACGCCTCAGGTTCTTGAGGTGGTGCTTGGTACAGACTGGTGCTTCGTGTAGATCATGCTATGTGTAGTGTTGCTTCGCGCAGTTGATGCCTGGTGTAGATGGTGCTGTGTAGAGAGTGCTTCGTGCAGGTGGTGGCTCCGGATCCCGAACCAAGGTGGTGGATTATTGGTTTTCTTATTGGGTTGAATCCGGATCCGGATCCAACCCGGATCCGGACCCGCTTTGCACCTTAGGTTTTAAATGATATAAAACCTAGATCTAATTAATTCCTTGCCATCCTCACCGTGAGAACTAGGGTAGCCGCCTGGAGCCGTGAGAAGGAGGAAGCTCTTCCGCCTGTGAGGATTTGGAGCCACTTGGAGTTTTTGGTGAACCGCCCATCTCTTTCTCTTCTCTCTCTCGTTCGTGCACGCGAAGAGGTCGTCGGTCGAGGGTGCTTGTTGCCGGTTTTGGAGGAGATAACCGCTGGCGTTGAGAGAGGTGTTGCCGCCGGGCTTGGTGGAGTTTGTCGTCGGTATTGCAGTGGATTTTCTTTGGAGTTGAGAGGTGCGGTGTCAACGGCGTGCGCAGGTGCAGTTAGCCGCGACGGTGGTTTCTCTCCGGTGGTGGCGTTCTCCGGCGGCGGTGTTGTTCTCCGGTTGTGGTGCGGTTGAACGTCGGACTTCGACGTTGAAGGTTCGGTGAACCTTGTGCATCTGGAAGGCGGATTGCAGTACAGATCTCAGATTCTCGCCGCGGATCGTACGTGTCTGGTGCATCCACAGTGTACTCGTCAGACGGTCATTTTTCTCCGATTTCTATTGTATTTGAATTTATATTTTCATTATATAAATTGTGCTGCTGTTTTTGTGTTCTTGTTAACCTATAATATTTTATATTTGTGCACGTGTTTGTACCTAATTTTACAACAACCCTGAGCCTGCTTGAGATGGCCTGCTCAGCGAATACGGGACTGTATACCATGAAAAATACCCTCAGTATTTGATAAACATTTTGAAAACACTAATGATGCTACTACTGAATAACATAACATATGCATTCTCATAAACAGTGAAAATTATCTCTAAAGACAAGTTATCTTTACATAAGAAAAAAATATGTATTTTTCTAAGTAGTTTTTATATTAGGCTGTGACACAATAAGTAGAAAAACTTATATATTGCTTAAAAGATGCTATACAATCAATTAAAACAATAATCAGATATCATGCATCTACATATAACGTCCTTCATAAAACAGCAGAACAATGCCAAGAAACTTGATATAAGAATTACCTTTTTAGAATTCATATGCAGCACAAAATAAAATCATTGCTTTCATCCATGATAGCAATCAAATCACTACAAGAAAATATGTTTTTAGTGACGAAAAATTTGTGACGAAATATCTTTCGTCACTAAAAATATACTTTTTGTGAAGAATGTTGCGGACTAACTCGATGCCTCGGTCGGACCAGATTTGCTCGGACCGTCTTAGCTCACGAGGCGGTCGAGCGCGCACACAGTCAATGAAAGTAGAAGGTTGACACAAGATGTGATGACGTGGAAAAACCTCTTAAATGGGTAAAAAACCACGTGACCGGGTCTGCGTCGATCAAATTCCACTAGATTCCGGTGATTACAGTGCATTGGAGAATCGGGACGACAGACTGCTCCCGTTACAACTTGGGGGAGAGAGAGACTACGGCTCCCGACGGGCAACAGACTGCGCCGCGGGAGTAGCTTAGATGTTGAAATGCGTGGGATGATCCTGGTGCTTCGGCGCTTGCGGTCGCGTACACTTGCTGACGACGGTTGCCTTCTTCCTTTGGCTTTTCTGGGGACTTGGGCGTTTTCCTGCTGGTGGCGTGTTGGTGGAGTGCTGGTAGCCGCAGGTGGCCGCTGCTTGCCACCGGTGGCCGCTGCTTGCCGCCGGTGGTTCACGGCGACAGGAGGCCGAATCGGGGGAGGAGGCAGGCGAGCTCTCACCTGAGGAAGAAGAAGACAACCCAGAGAAGAGGAAAAAAGTGAAGAATGAAGAGGCATTGGGGTCCCTTTTATAGCCTCCGAGGGAGGATCATGGCGGGCCTCACCACTAAAGTAGTGGGTTAGTGGGTGGTTACCCCCTTGATCGGACGACGAGGAGTGCCTCCCCTCGATCGGACGGTGGGGAGATCGTCCATGGCGACGGGCCGCCACAGCGGCGGTGGTGGTCGGCCGGGAGGCCGATGGCGGGGGCGGCCGCCCTGGTGGCCGACGGCGGCAGCCCGCCGAGGGCCGGCCGTGGCTAGGCCGGCGGCCTGCCGAGGCCGGGCCATCGGCGGCTAGGTGGCCGGTCATGGCCAGGCCGCGGCTAGGCCTGCCGCGGCTTGGTCGGCGGCCTGTCGAGGCCGGGCCGTCGGCGGCTAGGTGGCCGACCATGGCCAGGCCGCGGCTAGGTCTATCGCACCCGGTCGCGGCCAGGCCGGCCGCGGCCGCCCGTGGCCAGGCCGGCGGCCTGCCGAGGCTACCATGCCTGTGAGGCCGGCGGTTCGGCCGCGGCAAGGCCCGAAAGGGGGCCGACCGCCGGTGGTGGTCAGGCCGCCCGACGGAGGGGGTCTTCCTAGCGGTGGCGACCCTCCTCCACGGGGAGAGGGAGTGGGTCCCGCCCCCCCACCCCCCCATAATTCTCTCATCATGAGAGTTCATGGGGGGGGGATGGCCCACCCATGATCCACTTTGGGAGGAGATCATGGGGGGGGGGGGGGGCTTTCTCTCATATAAATGATGGTGAAACCCATTAATTGCCCCCCAAATCTCTGCTATCCGAGAGCGAAGTGAGCGAGAGAGGAGAGATTTTCCTTGCTTCCTGTTGTCATGACGGTTTCCGGTGAGAAGACTGAGGCGGTGGCGGCGGCCAGTGCTTCCAAGGTATTCGGAGGGAGGCCCGACGAACGATGACGACGCACCGATGCGCGAAGGCTGGGGCGTCCATACCGCTTGCGCGCGCAGGCCGCGCGTGAAGGCTGTGCACGCCGGCGGTGTGCGCCCGCGCAGGCCGGCCGCGCGCGTACAGGCCGTCTTCGCGTGCTGGCCGCGCACGCACGCTTTGCGCGGCCCTGGCCGGGCGCGGCTCTGGCCGCGCGCGCACGCAGGTCGCTCGAGCATGAATTGCGCGCGCGAGCAGGCCGCACGTGCTCAGTCCGCGCGCAGGCGGGCTGCGCGCGCGCCGTCTGCGCGCACGCAGGCCACGCGCACGCATGCCGCGTGCGTACGGTTGCGTGCAAGCGCGTGGTTTGCGTGCGTGTGGGCCGAACGTGCATAGGCTGTGTGTGCGCGTGTCGTGCGGCTTGAATGTGCAATGCCCCTGCTATGCGCCTGCTTGCGCGGGTGTCCTCTTTTGCATGCCATTTGGGCCGTGTGTGCTTGGACATGTGGCTCCAAGTCTTTATTTTTTGGGCTGACATTTTACTTTTTGTTGTGCGCAGGTTTCGAAGCGCTCTTCTGGCCCGATGCGTCTGCGCTCCTCTTTAACCGATGACGGTGTTTATATCTGGAGGGCGAAGTATGAGCTTCCTGCTTGTTTGGAAGTGAGGATCCCGCGTCCCGAGGAGCGGGTTCAGAATCCTCCTCGTGGTTGGTTGACGATCTGCGAAGTCTCCTTGAGGTCTGGTTTCCGTTTTCCGCCTTGCGAGGAGGTGATTGAGATCTTGAAATTTTGCGGAGTGCCTATCTCTCAATTTGTTCTGGCTGGAATTGCCCGAATCATGGGCTTAGTCGCCTTCTTCCGCGGGCATAGGGGCCGGTTTTCTTTAGACCAGTTCTATGATTGGTGTGATGTACGTTCTGATGGTAGCGAGCGGATGGAGGTACGCAGCAACAAGAGTTAGTTGGAATTCGAAGCCCGCAAGGATCGTCGTCATGGCAACACTTTGTTTGGATACGTCAAGAATTCATGGGGTCTTCCTGAGGTGTGGGATGCGCTTCCCGATCGCTGCCGCCACGTGAGGGGGGAAGGAGCGGGACTTTTCTCCGGTGCTTGGATTTTCTGAGCCTCGCGAGCTGGCCAACTGTCTTTTCAACATTTATGTTTATGTGGAGGAGAAGCGCCTGCTGCGGTGTGGTATCTCCTCTGACACAGCCCAGGCTGTCGGGACTTCTCAGGAAGGGAGGTGAAAGAGGAAGGCTGTAGCGGCCCCTTCTGTTGTCCTTGACACGGCGGCGGCGGCGGCCCCTTTTGATGCATGTCCCGAGTCGACTCCCGAGGTGCAGATACTTGCGTCCCCATTTCCTCAGGTGTCTCCGGAGGTGGTGGCCCCTCGGATGTCCTCATCCTTGAGGGCAATGAGTGATGCGGTAAGTGCTTTGGTTTGTTGCGGAGATTTTCTGTCATCTTCATTATTCGGCACTAACATTCACCTTTTCTTTTGTGCAAATAGAGACTCAAGCCCAGATTGCGGTGACCTGGAATGATCACTATGTGAGTTTGAAGGACGGGTATCTTGCCCTTCTGGAGAAGCTCCGGTTGACGTCGAGCTTGCTTGCTTCCTTGAGGGAGGAGCGTGATCGGGACGTGCGGTTTTGTCGGACCGGGTCAGTGCTGAAGTCCGAGCTAGAGGACGCAAGTGCGGCTTTGGAGGTGGAGAAAACTCTGGTGGAGAGGACCACCCAGATGTTGAAGCACTCGAAGGAGAAGACCTTGGGCTTGGAGACCGAGTTGCAGGGGACACGGGAGGAGGTCTCCGGCCTCGACACTCACCTATAGGCGGCGAAGGCCCAAGTAGAGATGCTGGCTTCTGACAGCCATGCGTCGAAGTTGAAGGCCACAGGACTTGCAGAATACCTGGACTCGCTGTACTACATGCGAGATCGCAGCTTGATTGCGGAGGAGGTTAACAACGAGATTTGGTCGAAGGAGGTGGAGCCCCAGATGGATGATGTTCGTGAGCTAGCGCTTCGGCGCAGTGTCTCGAAGGCTTTTCGCCTAGTTAACAAGAGTCTAGGATGCGACACATCCGGCCTTAGCTTTGCGGATATCTCTGAAGATGAGCGCTCCGACTCAGATGACGCGTAGTAGCCTTTTATTTTTGCAGCTCTGTATTTGTACTTTGTTGTTTAGCCAGTTGTATTGTCTTTTGACGTTATTCTTCTCATGTCATTTTAGCTGTCTTGTATGGTATTAGTTTGGCCTTGGTAGCGCATTTTTAGTCTGCGATTTTGTTTGTGCGGCTTAAATTTACAGCTACGTTTGCGCGAGGGTTGCTCGCGGCTTCTTCGTAAGGGGGGCAGACCACCACGGTGTGCGCGAGTCGGGCTCGCGGCTTGGGTTGCGCGAGGGCTGCTCTCGGCTTCTTCGTGAGGGGGGCAGGCCGTCACGGGGTGCGCGAGTCGGGCACTCGGCTTTGGTTGCACGAGGGCTACTCGCGACTTCTCCGTGAGGGGGGCAGGCCCCCACGGGGTGCGCGAGTCGGGCTCACGGTTTTGGTTGCATGAGGGCTGCTCGCGGCTTCTCCGTGAGGGGGGCAGGCCCCCACGGGGTGCGCGAGTCGGGCTCGCGGCTTTGGTTGCAGGAGGGCTGCTCGCAGCTTCGCCGTGAGGGGGGCAGGCCCCCACGGGGTGCGCTAGTTGGGCTCGCGGCTTTGGTTTCCCGAGGGCTGCTCGTTGCTTCTCCGTGAGGGGGGCAGGCCCCCACGGGGTGCACGAGTCGGGATCGCGGCTTTGGTTGCACGAGGGCTGCTCGCGGCTTCTCCGTAAGCGGGGCAGGCCCCCACGGGGTGCGCGAGTCGGGCTCGCGGCTTCTTCGTGAGGGGCGCAGACCCTCACGGGGTATTTGAGTGTATGAGCTTTCTCGTTTGAGTGGACAGTACTTGCAATATCGTGATGAAATACTTAAGCAAAGATAACTTTTGCGGGTCCAGGCCTGCTGCTTACTCACACCATAGAGTTCTTTGTTCTGAAGAAAGAAATGTGTTACACAATCAAAAACATAAAGTTGGGCATCACTGGTAAAATCAGCGCAGGTTTTGTGCATTCCAGGTGCGGGGGAGGGTCTTTCCCTCAGCGTTGCGTAGCTTGTACGTTCCTGGTTTCACCATGGCTGTGACGACAAAGGGTCCTTCCCAGGTCGCGGATAGCTTGTCGCCTTGCGTTCCTTTCCCAGCTGCCTCCAGAGTGCGAAGGACCAAGTCTCCAACGTTGATTGGTCGGGGCCTTACCCTGCAGTTGTAATAGCGGGCTGCACGCTGCTGGTAGGCCGCAGTGCGGAGGGCGACCACTTCGCGGATCTCGGAAATCAAATCTAGAATGTCCCAGAGAGCGTCGTCGTTCGTCTGGGGGCTGAACTTGGAGACCCGGGGGCTTGGGACGCCGATGTCGACCGAGATGATAGCCTCAGTTCCATAACAGAGATTGTACGGTGTTTCTCCAATCGGGGTCCTTTCCGTTGTCTGATACGCCCACAGCACGTTGGGGAGCGCGTCGACCCATTGCCCCCCAGCGTCTTCAAGTCGCGCCTTTAGTACCTTCAGAATGGTTCGGTTGGTAACTTCCACTTGCCCATTGGACTGAGGATGTGACACAGCCGTATGCCGTAGCTCGATTTTTAAATCCTCGCACAACTTGGTGAAAGATTTCCCCGTAAACTGAGTGTCATTGTCGGTGATGATAATCGCTGGTATGCCAAAGCGTCAGATGATGTTCTTCCACACGAACTGCTTCGCGTTCTCCTCAGTAATTTTTGCGAGAGGCTCCGCCTCCACCCATTTGGTGAAGTAGTCGATGGCCATGATGATGAATTTCCTCTGTCCCGAGGCCTGTGGTAGCGGGCCGAGGAGGTCTATTCCCCATTGAGCGAATGATCAAGCTCCTTGCAACGTGTGAAGGGTAATAGAAGGTTGCCGGGGAATGTTGGCGTGCAGCTGGCAACTTTTGCACTTCTGAACGAAGTCTGTTGCTTCCTTTTTTCATGGTCGGCCAATAAAAACCTTGACGCAGGATTTTTCGGGCCAAGGCCTTTCCCCCCAAATGCTCTCCGCAGACTCCTTGATGAACCTCGCGGAGGGTATACTCAGCATCGATTTCCGCCAAACACTTCAGGTAGGGTCCTGCGAAGGATCGCTTATACAGTTCTCCACTGATCAGTGTGAAGGTGCCCGCCCTCATCCTAAGGCGACGGGCCTCCTTAGGGTCTTCTGGCAATCGCTGGCATTCTAAGTATTCTACCAATGGAGTGATCCATGACTCTTTAGGCTCCTCGATTTCGGCCACCTCCTAAGGCCCCGAAATGCTGGAAAAGGTAATTTCTTCGACTCGACGCCTCCTTGACTGATAGCGAGAGGGAGACGTGGCTAGTTTTGACAAGGCATCTGCCCGGCTGTTCTGCTCTCTAGGAATGTGGAGAATTTGGGCTTGGGGTATCTGAAGCAGGAGAGATTTCGCAAGTCGAAGGTATTGGGCGAGTTGTTCACTTTTCGCCTCAAATTCTCTTTCCACTTAGGAGACAACGAGCTGGGAGTCGGAGTAAATTGTTAATCCTCTGACACGACAGTCGAGAGCGAGCCTGAGTCCTCCAATTAAGGCTTCATATTCTGCCACGTTATTAGTGGCAGGGAACTTCAATCGGATTCTGTATTCTAGAGTGACGAGCTCTAGGCTTATGAGAAGCAGCCCGGCTCCGGCGCCTTCTATCCCGGAAGCTCCGTCGACGTACATAGTCCATCCTTGTGCCTGCTCTCCTGGAGTGTCTTTCGGCTCTGCCGGCAGAGTATTCTCAACGATGAAGTCTGCTAAAATCTGAAATTTAATGACGGGGCGTGGCAGAAAGTGGATGTCAAATTCACCCAACTCGACCGCCCACTTAACCAGCCAGCCCGATGCCTCTAGCTTTTGAAGAATAGCACAGAGAGGTAGCTCGGTCAGAACTTTGATGGTATGGGCCTGGAAGTAGGGGCAGAGTTTTATTGCTGAGAAGACGAGCGCCAGGGCTGTCTTATCTGCCACTGAATATCGGGTTTCAGTGTCTGAGAGGATTTTACTAAGGTAGTAGATGGGTCGCTGAACCCCTCCATCGTCTTTAATCAACACGGAGCTCAGAGCGTCTGGCGTGATGGCGAGGTACAAAAAAAGAGTCTCTCCTGGGACTGGTTTCGATAGAAGTGGAGGGGAGGCCAGGTACTGTTTTAGTGACTCGAAAGCTGACTGACATTCGTTGGTCCACTGGAAGCCTGTGGTTCTGGCCCCCCCAGAGAATCTTGAAGAAGGGGAGATATTTATCACCGGTTCGTGCTAAGAATCGAAAGGGTTTTGTGATTCTCCCGTTCAACCGTTGCACTTCTTTAATGGACCGAGGTTGTGACATATCTTCCAGGGCCTTAATCTTTTTGGGGTTGGCCTCTATCCCTCGCTGGTTACCATGAACCCCAGGAATTTCCCTGACGTTACCCCGAAGGCACACTTTGTGGGGTTAAGCCTCATGTCGTACTGTCGAAGGATCTTAAAACACTCTTCGAGGTCCTTCAAGTGACCCTCCCGCCGGACGCTTTTAACCAGCATGTCGTCGACATATACCTCCATCGTCTTACCAATAAGGTCTTTAAAAACTCTATTCATGAGCCGCTGATAGGTGGCTCCTGCATTCTTGAGCCCAAAGGGCATTACCTTGTAACAGTAGATCCCTTTGTCAGTCCGGAAGGCGGTACGCTCCTCGTCTGCAGGATTCAATGGAATTTGGTTGTACCCGGAGTATGCATCCATGAAGCTGAGGAGTTGGTGCCCGGCGGTCGAATCAACCAACTGATCAATTTTAGGGAGAGGGAAGCTATCTTTGGGGCAAGCTTGATTGAGGTTGATGTAATCTACACACATCCTCCACTTTCCTGAAGACTTTTTTACCAAGACAATATTAGCCACCCAAGTTGAGTATTTTACTTCTCGGATGAATTGGGCACTGAGGAGCTTCTCTATCTCTTCTTCGATTGCTTGGAGACATTCTGGAGCGAAGTTTCTCTTTTTCTAAATGACAGGCTTGCACACCGGGTTAATGTTGAGAGAGTGTTGAATAATGCAAGGGTCTATGCCTGGCATATCCTCTGATGCCCCGGCAAAGATATCCTTGTTCTTCTGGAGGTAGACTGTCAATTCCTCTTTCTCTCGTTGCGGTAAGAGTGACCCGAGCTGGACGGTGCGAGCCGGGCTTGTTGTAAAAAGGGGACTTTGACCAATCCTTCCATCGGCATCCCCCGCTGTAAAACCGTTTCGTCGCGCAGGTCGAAGTCGTCGATGTTTAGCGTGGTGGCCATGGTAGGCTGTGCCTGCTTGGAATAGCAATTCCTGGTGGCCTCCTGGTTGCCATGCACGACTCTGACGCCTCCCGGAGTGGGGAACTTCATGGCCAGGTGAGGAATCGAATGGATGGCCTTGAAGATGGACTGGACGGGCCTCCCGAAAATAGTGTTATAGGCGGCGCTTGAATCTACCACGACGAACTGGACTTCGTGCATCACCTGCCTTGGAAATTCTCCCATGGTGACTGGGAGGGCAATCGTGCCCATTACCTGAACTGGATAGTTATCAAAACCATACACCGGTCCTTCCGCCGATGTCAGATTTTGGCTGGAGAGCTTCATGCTCTGAAGGGTAAAATAGAATAATACGTCGACTGAGCTTCCATTGTCGACGAGAATTCGCTTGACATTATAACAGGGGTCTCCGACCCCGGCGCTGATCACGAGAGGATCTTGGAGAGGTGTTCGGAGCCTGACAAGGTCTTAGTCTCCGAAGGTTATGGTGGTGTCCTGTCTGCATTTCTTGTCCTCATGGGAGCCTCCTTGCATGCCTATTGAGAAGATTCGAGCTGAAAGGATGGGCGATCCGGCAATGGTCTCAATATTTACCACCATTTGCCTACCACCTGCTCCCCCTAGGGAATGTTCTATTATTCTCTGGGCGGCCTAGGCGGGTTTTGTTGGTCTGGTATACGTCCCTGCAAAAATTTTCCGAGAAGCCTTTGGCGGACAAGGCGCTCGATTTCCTCCTTCAGTCATGCACAATCCTCGGTGGTGTGCCCCGTTTCTCGATGGAACTCACAATACTTGGACTGATCATTTCTGGGATTATGGGCTGGCTGTTTTGGCCGATGTAGTGCTGTCTCGTTCTGGATGGCATAGGGCACATTTGTGCATGTGGTGTTGAGGGGAGTATAATCCCTGGGTGGTTGATCCCTCTGGGGGTTCCGCCGGCGTTGCCCGTTCTGGCGCCCTTCTTGGAATCTTCCTTCTTGGTGCTGGGGGGCTGCCTCCTTCTCCCTTCTACGTTTTTGGGACCCCTCAAACTACTGGCGATGGGCGTCAATAGCTTCGTCGGCGGTGATCTGAGCCTCCACTCGATGCACGAGGTCAGGATAACTAGGGACGGTCTCCCTCATTAGTGCTGAGTAAAAGCCGCTAGGGCGGAGGCCTCCCAGGAATACCCCTCGCAATAATTCGGGGTCAACACCCAGAATTTGGCGGGCCTCTGCTGTAAAACGGCGGAAGAAGTCCTTTAGGGTTTTTCCTTCGTTCTAGCGGATTCCCGAGAGGTGGGAGGGGTCGCGAACGATCCTGCGATTAACGATAAACTAATCGACAAATTGCCTTGTCAACTCCGTAAAGTTGGCGATGGTCCCAGACCTTAACGAATGGAACCATGTTCGGGCCTGGCCTTTTAGAGTGGCCGGAAATACTTGGCAGAGCAACTGGTCTGGGGCATTATAGATCCTCATAATGGTGGTGAAGTGATTAACATGCTCTAGTGGGTCGTCGGTCCCGTTGAACGTTTCGATGTTCGGGAGCTTGAACCCATGTGGGATTGGATGGTCGAGAATTTGTAGTGCTAAAGGGGAGCCTTGGCAAAGCGGTCAGCGGACGTGAACATTTCTTCCTCCTGCCTGGTGGTATTCCTCAGCGATGACCTCTCGAATCTCCTCTCGAGCAGGTCTTTCAAGTGGTGGAAGGTGGGCGTTATTAACTTGGTTGCGTCGATAGTGGTCTGATCCGGCCTCTCTCTGGGCCGGGGGAGCGGAACTGGCGGCCTCGGAGTATTCCTCGGGTCCCTCTTGTATTGAAGGAACTTCCTGGGTTCGGCGTTGATTCGGCCGTGGTGGAAAATTTGCTGGTGCTGGTGGTTCCGTCGGTGCGGGAGGTGTCCCCAGGTTCCGGAGCAAGGTGAGCATTTTTGTTTGTTGTTCTTCGATCTGACGAACACGCCCCTCCAAGGCGGTAACAGGGGCGAAGGCTGCCTCAGCAGTTAGTGGCACGTCTACCAAAGAGTGGGAGCGTGTCGGCTCGATGTGTCCGCCTAGGGCGGACCCTTCAGCTGTGCGAGTGCTTCTCTTGTCCATTGGAACAGGACTTTGAAGCGGTTGAGCTGGTGATCTAACTCGATGCCTTGGTCGGACCAGATTTGCTCGGACCGTCTTAGCTCATGAGGCGGTCGAGCGCGCACACAGTCAATGAAAGTAGAAGGTTGACACAAGATGCGATGACGTGGAAAAACCACTTAAATGAGTAAAAAACCACGTGACCGGGTCTGCGTCGATCAAATTACACTAGATTCTGGTGATTACAGTGCGTTGGAGAATCGGGGCGACAGGCCGCTCCCGTTACAACTTGGGGGAGAGAGAGACTACGGCTCCCGACGGGCAACAGACTGCGTCGCGGGAGTAGCTTGGATGTTGAAATGCGTGAGATGATCCTGGTGCTCCGGCGCTTGCGGTCGCGTACACTTGTTGGCGACAGTTGTCTTCTTCCTTTGGCTTTTCTGGGGACTTGGGCGTTTTCCTGCTGGTGGCGTGTTGGTGGAGTACTGGTAGCCGCAGGTGGCCGCAGGTGGCCGCCGGTGGTTCACGACGACAGGAGGCCGAATCAGGGGAGGAGGAAGACGAGCTCTCACCTGACGAAGAAGAAGACACCCCGGAGAAGAGGAAAAAAGTGAAGAATGAAAAGGCCCTGGGGTCTCTTTTATAGCCTCCAGGGGAGGATCATGGCGGGTCCCACCACTAAAGTAGTGGGTTAGTGGGTGGTTACCCTCTTGATCGGACGGCGAGTAGAGCCTCCCCTCAATTGGACGGTGGGGAGGTTGTCCACGGCGACAAGCCGCCACGACGGCGATGGTGGCCGGCCGACCTGGTGGTCGGCGGTGGTGGCCCGCCGGGGGCTGGCCGCGACTAGGCCGGAGGCCTGCCGAGGCTAGGCCGCCGCCCTGCCGCGGCTTGGCCGGCGACATGCCGAGGCCGGGCCGTCGACGGCTAGGTGGCCGGCCATGGCCAGGCCGCGGCTAGGCCTGCCGCACCCAGCCGCGGCCAGGCCGGCGGCTAGGCCAGGCCGGCCGCGGCGAGGCCGGCCTCGGCTGCCCGTGGCCAGACCGGCGGCCTACCGCGGCTACCCTACCTGTGAGGACGGCGGTTCGGCCGCAACAAGGCCCAGAAGGGGGCCGGCCGCCGGTAGTGGTCAGGCCGCCCGACGACGGGTGTCTTATCGGCGGTGGCGGCCCTCCTCCACGGGGAGAGGGAGTGGCCCCCCCCCCCACAATTCTCTCATCATGAGAGTTCATGTGGGGGGATGACCCACCCATGATCCACTTTGGGAGGAGATCGGGGGGGGGGGGGGGGGCTTTCTCTCCTATACATGATGGTGAAACCCATCAAAGAAAATATAGGATTGTCACTAAATAATGATTTCTAATTAATTAGTGACTAAAATTAATTTTTGGTCAGTAAAAGTATTTTTTTAGTGACCAAAAATAAAATTACATCACAAAAGTAATTTTTAGTAACCACATTTGATTTAGTCACTAAGGCTTTGTTTGGCGTCACGCGTTTTTACAAGAGCATGCCACAAATTTACGATAAGCCGCGCCAAACGAAAAAAAAGGAAGCTGATTTTCCTGTCGCCCCGCGCTGGAGGGTCAGTTTGTTTCGGCGGTGGCGGTGATCAAAGGAGCTGTGAGAATGGAGCTGTGAGAATGTAGCTGTTGGAATGAATCTGTTCAAAATGACAAAACAGTTTGATAAAACAGCTGTGACAGAGCTGTTCAGAATGGAAAAACAGTTTGGTAAAACAACGGTGACGTTTCTGTTACATTTAATTATAATTAATATTTATTATAAATATAATTTATTATTAATAATAATCATATTAATAAATTAATACTAATCAGATATGATTATCATAATATTATAATAATTATGATAATAATATAATTTAATAATATAATAAAAATAATAATAATAATAATCAGAAATCTAATTCAATCATAAACTTAGGACTTAGGTTGCCGGAGGATCAAAAAACGGAAGGGGGTGAGGTGTGCAGCCATGGCAGAAATTTTCACGGCGGCGGAGCTCCTGCGGGAGGGTGTGCGGCTTCGGCGTCCATGGCAGTGAGGAAGAGGAAGGAAAGCGGCAGAGCTCCTGCGGGAGGGTGTGCGGCTTCGACGTCCATGGCGGTGAGGAAGAGGAAGGAAGGCGGCGGAGCTCCTGCCGGAGGGGGTGCGGCTTCGGCGTCCATGGCGGTGAGGGGTTCCATGGCGGTGAGGGGGTGCGGCTTCGCCTGGTTTCACTATTGCGATGGGAACGCGGCGTTCAAAAGCCGCTTGGAGCTCCGGTCGGAAAGCTCCGATGATGAGGGAGATTTACTCCTCCGATACTGACGCAACGCCCATTCAAACAGGCTGAAATTTTTTTTTTCCTTTCCGTCTGGAGCGCAATGAAGCTTTAACGCATAAACAAACAGACCCGGAATCGCGTAAAAGCAGCGATCGTGAGTCCGCTGCCCTAACCCGCGCCGTTCTTCTTGATCGCTCTTCTCTTCCAGAAGTGGAATATTGCTCCTTCCAGTGGTCGTTCTCGTTCGCCATTCACGTAGTACCTCTCCTTCCAGCGCCATTTTCCGGCGAGAAGCAGTTGTATTCTGGCGGATCTACTCTCGGTGATGAAGCTGAAGAAGTTCCTACATGCGAGATCTCCTTCTTCCTTCTCCAACTTGGTTGTCCTTCTTCCCTCCTCTACAGGCCCTGCTAATTTCTTTTTGATTTTCACAGAGCGCATTTCTTCCTTATTTCAACTTCCGGTGGATCTATTCCCAGTTTTTTTCACGGTGTGGGCATCGATTTGTGCTTGATCACTAAGTACAGTTCCTCTCTGTATGAAGTTTTTTGTTTCATTTTGCTTGATTAGTGCAAATGTGGGAAGGTTCATGCTTCAATAGTGCTAAGTTTTTTTGAAAAAACTATGCTGAGGATATGAAAATGGAATTGCATATTGTGCTTGATGGTTTCACGGTGCGACAGGGAGAACACATCTAAAGGAAGAATACAAAGTGGGTAAGATAGGAGAGCGACGAGGAGAACACATCTAAAGGAAGGGAGCGATGACAATAATAATGGTATGAGGAAGTAGGAAACCAAAACGGAGCTCTGTAAAGTGATAGCATGTTGTACTCGGGTCGAGACAAGCAATGGAACGTAAGGGCGTCATCAGACGAAGAGAGAGCTAGGGCTTCCATTGATTCACTATTTGCTTTAATCAGGAGAGGATTCTATGGCAGTGTCCTTTCAACGACACGACGACAATGAATAAGATTTTGCTAAATGGTTGGGTAAAAGGGTGTAAAATCTTCGATGTGTTTCTTGAGACAACATGGATAGTCATTTGGTTGCCTGCATGAAGGGTCCCCAAAACAAAAAGGTTGTGCGTTCTGTTTTAGGGTATTTGATTTTTACCAAATGCTAACTTTTGCTGCTTAGTTAAATAATAGAGCAAACTTTAGAGCAAACTTTATATATGTATATATACGAGTGACAGGCACGGGCCTCCGGCCCGATAACTACGCGCCACAGTACCCGGCCGGCGACGGCGTGCTTCGCCCGCCCCGACGTGTCCTGCGGACTGCGCGCGTAACATATACATATGAGTACTCAAAATGATCGTAAAAAAAATCTAAATCAATATTACAATATTTAATTTGTAAAAAAATATATTTTTATATCTAAAAAATTATTTTTCCCTTTCTATTCATATTCCTCCCTTTCTCTCCTCTCTCCTTTGCCCCACACACTCTCTCTCTTTCCCCCTCTCTCTCTCTCCCCTAAAATAATGATTCTCTTCCCTCTTCCCTCTTTTTTTTCGTGGACAGCTTTCCCCCTTCTCTCCTCTCTTTCTCTCACTCTCTCTCTCTCTCTCACACACACACACTTCTTTCTCTTCCTCTCGGATATAAAAGAGTTAATTTTTAACAAATTGAAAGGGTATTTTTGGTAGTGTCAATGTTGTACCAAACATAACTTTTCTTTTATAGATATTAGATATATATATATATATATATATATATATATATATATATATATATATATATATATATATATATATACCCACCATATTATAAAGAAATACTGAGATCTGCAAATAACATAAGTTCGAAATTGGGAGGAAATTCGGTGGCCGTCGGATTTCAGAGTTTTGATTATGAACCGTTGAAACAAATCAATCCTATCTCAAGATTTTTTTATAGGTCTCCTAAACATACTCTATGACAGTCCTAAACCTATGTGAAATAATTTCAAAATTTGGTTAGCAAAAAGCCCATTAACCAACTCGATTTGGCATTAATCTGGATGATATCAACCGCCCACAAGCCCATCAGCACAAGCCCAACAACAAGCTCGCCAACACAGCATTTCTTTAAAGAGAAACCTAAAAATACATATATACACGAAAAAAAAAAATTATTGGCATTGTGAGACTAGATCCCGCATGGGATTAATACAATCCCAGGCGGGATTAATCCTAAGCGCGGGATTAAATCCCGCCTAAGCGTGGGATTAAATCCCGCCCAAGCACGAGATTAATCCCGCCAACTTAGGCGGGATTTAATCCCGCCAACTAAGGAGAGATTTAATCCCGCCTAAGCGCGGGATTAAATCCCGCGTAGGCGGGATTAAATCCCGCCTACTTGGGCGGGATTTAATCCCGCCTACTTAGGCGTGATTTAATCCCGCATAAGTGCGGGATTTAATCCCACATAAGACGAGGATAAAATACCGCCAAAGTGCCGGGGGCGGGCGCAGCCCGCCGCCGCATGCTTGGTACTATCGCGCGGGGCCGTAGGGGGGGGGGGGGGGAACGTCCGCCGGGGGGCGGGCGAAGCGCGTCGTCGCCCGTCGGGTACTGTGGCGCGTGGCCATCGGGCCGGAGGCCCGTGCCTGTCGCTCGTGTGTGTGTGTTTATATATATATATATGTGTGTTGGAACCCCTCACTTTCAATATATATATATATATATATATATATATATATATATATATATATATATATATATATATATATATTGTTGTGGGCTAACTCGATGCCCCGGTCGGACCGGATTCAATTGGACCGTCTTAGCTTGCGGAGCGATCGAGAGCGCACAGTTAGAGAAAATGAAAGGTTGACTCAAGATGTGATGACGTGAAAAAACCCCTCAACTAGGTAAAAAACCACGCGACCGGATCTATGCCGGTCAAAGTCCACTAGCTGCTTGTGATTACAATGCGTTCGAAGAATCGGGGCGACATGCCGCTCCCGTTACAGCTTGGGGGGAGAGAAAGACTTCGGCCCCCCATCAGGCAACAGGCTGCGCCGCGGGAGCAACTTGGACACTAGAATTCGAGAGGTGGCTCATGTGTTCGGAAGCATGGAGCGCGACTTCGGCTCTTGTCTGATTGTCGTGGTCATCCTCCTCCTACTTTTGCCCGCAACGAGACTTGGGAGTTTCCCTGCTGGTGGCACACTGACGGCTTGAGGTGGCTGGAGAATGATCCGAGGGAGGAGTCCGGCAGAGCTATCGCCCGAGGAAGAAGACGACCGGGAGCCAAAAGACGAATTATAAGGAGACTCTGGGGTTCCTTTTATAGCCTCCTAGAGAGGATCATGGCGGGCCCCACCACTAACGTAGAGGGTTAGTGGGTGGTTACCCACCGGATCAGATAACAAGGAGAGCCCACCACGATCGGTCGGCAGGCAAGCCGTCGACGGTAGTGGGGCGGACGTGCGTCGGCGGCGGCCTGGACCACGGCGAGGCCGGCGGCCGCAGCCAGGCTGACGGTGGCCTACCGCGCAGCGGCCTGGGCATCAGCAGCCCGACCGGCGGCGGCCCGGCCAGAGGCGGCCCTGCCAGCTGTAAGACGCCCCTCCCGGAACACAAAACACAGCACGAAGGGGGTCTTATGCCCAGAATAGCCGCCTTGCGGTAGCATTATCACACATGCTAACCTGTATCACAAGACGCATATTCTGCCGGCTACAACCAATATCAATAAATGACAACCCAACCAAAATATAATTTAGAAGTCAATCCACACATAAGCATAAATAATCCAAAAGTACAACAAGTCAAGAAGCTACTACAAGCTTCTTAAATATCAGAGTACAACTAATAAATGCCCAAAGGCTACATCAACGTCTCTCAAAACTCACATCGGTGACTGATGGTAGTGACGGTACCGTCCCTTCAGGCCCTATCGTCATGGCCTGGCTGTCCTGCTTCATAATTTGCGGCTGCTCTACCTGCGGTGTTTCCTCCTAGAAAGGAAGACGTAACAACCGTTAGTCAAAAAGACTAAGTGGCTTTACATCCGCTCTCCCGGCGACTCCTCGGCACCGGGCGGAGAAAGTAATCAGGGTACAATATATAATAAGTAATATGAGCAGGTACAAGCAAGTGAAATAAGTACATATAACGTCAGCAGTAAAAGAGGAAATGAGTAACATGATTAATACCAGTATACACTAGAAATTCTACACAAGTTATACCAAACATCTAGTATAGAGTTCTACAACAGGAAAGTAATTTAACTTATAAGGATGCCCATAGAAACTTATAAGTTAAGGATCAGTTAAACATAAAGTAACTCATCGTATAAAAGTGCCCATACAAACTTATACGATGAGGATCTTGTTATGCAATGCGTTGTAATGGTATGTATGCAATGCGATGACTCACCATGATCTCACACATGCAACCGCTATGTCGACACAGACTTGTAGTTCCCACTTTTCGAGTAGGTAGCTAATCTCTCACACGTCAATCGCCGTGGCCAGACCTTGCACCTTCTGAATTGATTTAACTCCGCCTGCATAACATCAATCCAGTGTGGGTCTTGGATAACTTCTTCAAATCTCTTGGGTTCCAGTTGAGATAAGAAGCTTGAGCAAAGAACTGTATTTAAGTTCCTGCTTCTTGTTTGTACTCCATATCTTGGATCACCAATGATCTGGTGTGTAGGATGATCCTTTAAATGTCTAACTGCTGGAGGTAATCTATCAACAGTTTGACCTTCTTCAATCTCTTCATTATGCTGCACCTCATGGTCTTCATTAGCCTCTTGAGTGTCTTGTACTCCCCCTGGACAGCAACTACCATTTTCCTCATCCTACTTTGCAGTTGGATCTTCTCTGATAGTAAGTTGGTCCATCTTCTGTTGTATACCTGTAGAGCTACAAGAACTACTAGGCAACTCACTATTAATAAGTCTAGATTCATCAAATATGACATGAACAGACTCTTCTACAACTTGAGTAGCCAAATTGTAGACCCTATAAGCCTTACTATTGTTGTTGTACCCAATAAATATCCCATCTTGGGATTTGACAACAAACTTAGTTAGGTGAGAGTTACCATTGTTAAACACATAACACTTGCAACCAAAGATCCTAAAATAGGATAAGTTTGGTTTTCTGCCTTTCATAACCTCATTGAGTGTCTTTTTGTGGCTTTTGGTGATGGAAGCCCTATTGAGCACCTGACATGCAATGTTTACTGCCTCAGTCCAGAAATATTCTGGGAGAGTAGTGTCACTCAATAGTGTTCTTCTAGCCTCAATCAATATCCTATTCTTTCTTTCAGCAATGCCATTTTGCTGAGATGTTCTAGGTGAGGAGAATTCCTGATGAATCCTAAATTCTTCACACAACCTTGTCATACTTTCAGATTGGAATTTAGTTCCATGGTCACTTCTGATTTTGACCACTGAACTATCTAATTCATTCTGAATTTGTTTGACAAAATTGCAGAAGATATTTGGGGTTTCAGATTTCTGCCTCAGAAAGAATACCCATGAAAATCTAGAATAGTCTCTACAACCACACAAATGTAGACCTTCCTACCTAGACTATGAACTGACATAGGACCAAATAAATCTATATGCAAGAGTTATAAGCACCTCACTGAGTCTTTGGTTTCTAGGCTATGAAAGGAGGATCTGGTCAGCTTGCCTTTTTGATAAGCTGAGCATATTCCATCCTTAAAACACTTAACTTGAGGATCATTCCTCACTAACTCTTTACTAAAGAGTTGGCCAATAGTCTTGTAGTTAAGATGAGCTAGCCTCTTGTTCCATTTGACACAATGAGAGGCTTTCTCATCAGCCACAAGACAGATAGGAGAATTTTTATTTTCACTCTCAAAGTTTAGGCAATACACATTTCTTTTTCTACAGCCAGTCAATATGACTCTTTGATCACTTGACCTCTTGATATGACACCCATTCTTGATAAATGAAATGTCATATCCAAGATCACTCAACTGGCTTATGCTTATTAGGTTGTGTTTCAAACCCTTCACATAAGCCACTTGAGTGATAGTGATTAAGTTGTTAGAAATGTTACCAAACCCTTTGATGACTCCTTTTTCAGAATCACCAAAAATTACTTTAGACCCATTCAATATTGGTGAGTAGTCCTTCAACAATCCTCTTGTTCCAGTCATGTGCCTGGAATATCCACCGTCCAAGTACCATATAGGGGCATGACAACTTGGACTCACCTGCAACAAAGATTACGTGACCTTAGAACCCAAATAACTTTTGGGTCCTTGGTTCAAGTTAGCCTGAAACTTGACAAATCTGCATGCAGCTCTTCTAACAGGTAGACTGCTATTCTTCCTGACACTGGTGTTGTGCTAACAGTCTAAGGCATAATGACCTATCTTGCCACAGCACCAGCACTCATACTTATTATACCTCTTTTTAGGTACAATCTTAGCTGTATTGTTGGCAGCAGATCTTTTATTTTGTGCTGGAGCTTTGCCTTTATTATTGGACTGGGCAGCCCATGCAGTTCCCTTAAAGCCTAATCCTACCTTACCCTTTTGAGATACAAAGTCATCAATTAAGGGTAGGACAGATTTTGGCTTAGAGAAACTAGCCACTATTTCCTTCTCTTTCTAAAGTCTGTCTTCCAGACTTTTGATCTGATCATTTTTGAATATGATTGTACCTAACTGAATAATAGTTATATTTTTCAGCTTGGCAATCTCATTTATCTTCTGATCCAACAGCTTTTCGGAATCAAATGCAGCCAACTTAAGAGCTACAATTTCCTTAGCCAGATTTTTGGCCAGGTTTTTGCTTCTCTTGAGTGCCTGCAACAAATCCCCATATTCATATATAAGCTGATGAATATCTCCTTCAGATTCAGACCCATCCACATCTCTTGATGCAAATGCATCTGATTCTGACCCAGTGTAGTAATCAGAATCTATAGATAAACTTTTTACCTTACTGGGACCAGGTTGATCCTGGCACTGGTCTTCTTCAGATACAACCATCAGTCCTTTGCACTGATGGTCTTCTTGCTCATTGATAGAGTCCAGTAATTTCAAAAACTCATCCTCTTCTTCTGTTGCAAACAAACTAATATAGGCCTCAGCCTCAGATTTAGACTCTGAAGTTGATTGATTTGTCCAACTTTTCTCTTTCTTAGCTACCAAGGATTTCTCCTTCTTGCTCTTGTGCTGAGACTTTTTTTTATCAGCAGACTCCTTCCTTTTGTCTGGACAGTCCAACATGTCCAGGCATGTTGCAGCAATAACAAATAATCTTTGATGTAGTTGACTTGCTAGGCTTTGTCCCACTCCTGTCCTTCCTGAATGATTTCCTGTTCTGATAATAGTCATCCTTGGACTGAGATGAGGATGACTGAGATTTCCACTGCTTCTTCTTTAAGAATCTCTGAAACTGCCTTGTGAAAGCATCAAAGTCTTCATCAGAATTACTGCTGTCTGAACTGTGATTATCAGAATTTTCTGAGATCACTTCTGCAGCTTTCTTAGGAGAAGATGGAGACATCCTCATATTCTTCCTTGTGGCTTCTACCTTGAAGGTCACTGACTTTTCTCTATAGTCAACCTTTGTATTTTTCTCTTCCTCCTTTCTGGCCAACAGTTGCATCTCATAAGACGGCAATTTGCCAAACAGTGTTGGAGGTGAAATTTCTGCCAGTCTGACCACTTCCCTTATGACACAGATCTTTGTATCCCAATCCTTAGTCAAAGACCTAAGGAATTTGTCATTCAGCTCATATGTACTGAAGATTCTTCCATATGACATTAGTTCATTTATAATTCTGTAGAACTTCTTATAACATTCAGTTATGCTATCAGACTTGGCTTGTCTAAAACTCTCATATTCTTGATTAAGAATAGACTTTCTATCTTACCTAACCTCTTCAGAACCCTCCATGTAGACAACCAATATGTCCCACATCTCCTTGGAGGTTTTGCAGTGAATCAGATTCTGGAATGTTGAGTCATCTATGAAACTCACTGTAATATTCTGTGCTTTTTTATCCATTGTAGCCAAGATGATCTCATCCTTAGTCATTTCTGAAAAATACTTAGGAATCCTTTGATTAACATCAAGAACAGAAAACTTCATTGGAATATATGGTCCTTCCTTAACTGTTATATAAATTCTAGGATCAGATGCCTCCATAAATAGTCTGACCCTTTCCTTCCATATTCCAAAGATTTCCTTCCTGCAGATTGGCAACTTCATTGAACCAAGTTATTTATGATTTTCTCCTGAACTCATCTTCTTTAACTTACTTCTGCCTTACAGATCTTACTCAGACTGTTAAGTCTTTCTTTGAGGAACCTCCCTCTGATACCACTTGAAAGAATTTGTTCATAAACACCTAGAGGGGGGGGGGGGGGGAGGGTGAATAGATTTAATTCTTTTTCCTTATAAGATAGAATATTAATTCAGTTAATTAATAGAAACATATAGTTCTACAGCTATCACAGCACAGAAATAACAATACCACACACAATCACAGATGGCACATTGATTTATAGTGGTTCCCCAAAGTCTGGGTACATCCACTTTCCCCCTTCACCTATCTAGCAGTGTGCTAGATTCAGCCTAACTTCTTTCCTTCTCCTTAGATCCGCAGATCTTACAGCTCAGAACCCAAACAAGGCTCCTACAACTCAGAGTGAGTCCACACTCCTACAGCTCAAGCAATCTGCCCTACCTCAGCCTTCAACAAGGCCTACAACTCAGAGATGAAAATCTCCTACAACTCAGTCTCTCAGCCCTACCTCAGCCTTCAACAAGGCCTACCACTCAGAGAACTTAATCTCCTACAACTCAGCATTTATAAATCAGGCTTACAACTCAGATCTTAAAAAGATCCTACTGAAAATAGATGTAAATTTGAAATTTACCACCACCCTGGTTGAGAGAGAAAGGATGGAATGTTTCTTGATCAGTTCTTGAAAGAATCTGATGTTAGAGATCAACCTGTCTTAGCTTTTTTCAAAGCTTCTTGAATCTGAACACAGTAGAGTTGATCTCCTTTGAAGTTGATCTTCAATCAGCTTCTTTCTTGAAACTCAGAAATCAATCTGAATTCTTCTTAGCAGACTGGTTCAGAATATGCACTTAAGAGACTTGTTGATGTAAGTCTCTTTCTTCACTTGAATAGATGGAGCTCTCTCTCTCCAAATTCTTCTGAAGATTCTTCTGAATTCTTTTTGAATTCTCTTGACAAACTCTGAGTAGATCACCACTTAAGAATGTCTTCTTAGATCTTCTATTTTTCGTGTTTACTCTTTTTTTATCTCATCTATATGTATCTTCTTCTTCTGTTGATAGAGAATGTCTTTATATAGACTTCCTCCATGGTAACCAGCTGATCTGGTTTCTAACAAACTTTTGACAACTCTGACAGCTTTAGTAGACTTGTTGAATATCACAGCTGTCAAGTCTTCAGTCACTTCTTGAAACTCTGTCTCTGTCAGCAAAGTGTCGAGACTGAACTTCATCATGTGTCGACACAAGTAGACTAAGTGTCGACACAAGCCTTGGTGGTGTCGACACAGCTCCCTTGGTGTTGACACTGCTTCTCGACACAGCTTCTGTAGAATGTGTCGATACTAGTTCTGTGTGTCGACACAGTCACTTCTTCTCTTCACAAAAAATCAACTTTGTTGAAACTCTGTTATGTGTCGACACAAGTCCTGTGTGTCGACACAGTTGATGTCGACAAAGTCTTTTGTGTGTCGACACTGCCTCTGTGTGTCGACATAGTTGATGTCGACTAAGGTTTTCTGTGTGTCAACACTGCCTCTGTGTGTCGACACAGTTTCTTCTGGTGTCGACACAGCCTTTCCAAGTGTCGACACAATTGACTCCAGGTGTCGACACAACTTTTCTCCAGTGTCGACACAAGCCTTCATAAGTGTCGACACAGCTTCTTCTGGTGTCGACACATGGACTTAGAAACTTTTCCTGCATTCTTGCATTTTCTTAACCTGCACATATAAACTCAAAACAACATCAAATACACCTTGATGCATATCATTGTAAGGTGAGGATTCTTCAAATCTGGTACATATTTTCCAATGTACCCAACACGCCAAAAGATGTTTTTTCCTTTTCTGATGGAGGTGACACTCACCAATCCTTGTCTGGGCACACATACATTTGTGTCGTTGATTCAAATCAATGTATATAAAAAGGAAAAAGAAGAGGGGATTAGGTTAACGAACCGAACAAACGCAAAAAATACAAAAGAAAACTAGAGGCGGCTGGACATCTTCTTCTCCATTAAGCTTGAAAGCTCAAGTCCAGCAAAGATAGCTAGAAGGCAAATGGAAGATAGCTGAAGCTTTTCAAGTTCAGCAAGATAGTTCTTTGAAGAACAAGGTTGCTGATTCAACCATTCAACAAGAAGTTAGCTGTGTGAATGGGCAGTCAGCCTTCAATAGCAGATAGCTGCCCACCTGTGCAGTAAAGAAGAAGTTAGTTGTAGAAGATGACTCATTCCTTCTACAGCAAGTGGGTTGGACTGATATCTGCTTAGTCCAGCAAAGTATACTCAGAGATTTATCTCTGAGTCAGTTGTTTTATTTTTCTTAAACATTCTGTACTCACTTCCTGTAGGATTCAGTTTATCTAAATCTGAGTGTAGGGCCTTGTGCCTGAGGTAGGTGACTAATTAGTCACTGAGGTAGTTGCCCTGTTGGGGTACTGAGGTATGATCCAAGGGTGGATCTGAGTTGTAAGGCTTTATTGCCTAAGGTAGGAGTGTGCTGCTGAGGTAGGATCCAAATGTGGATCTGAGGTAGGGCTGTCCTCCCAGGCTGAGTGTAGGGCCTTATGCCTGAGATAGGTGACTGGAGAGTCACTGAGCTATAGGTGACAAGTGTGTCACTGAGTTGTAGGCCTTGAAGGAGGCTGAGATGTAGGTACCTGGAAGGGTACTGAGTTGTAGGAATGTTGCAACACTCTGAGAGTAGGGCTGTGTGCCTGAAGCTGTAGGACTGAAGAGCCCGAGTTGTAGGCCTTAGAAATAAGGCTGAGGTAGGTGATCGGTAGATCACTGAGCTATAGGAGTTCTGAGATAGGAACACTTGTGGTTCTGAGTTTGGATTCTGTGAAAAATCTGTGTATAAGGTGTTGAAGCCAAATATGACCCCAACTGAAGTTCGAAGAAAAAGGGGTGCAGCCAAAACCTACTTCTCTCAAGTCTCACCCCTTGACTGGATTCTAAGGACCCAAGACTGACCCAAAAGCCTCAGTGTAACACCCCAGTTTTTGCAAGAGGTTCAGTCTGCAGTTCTGAACATTTTTGGGTTTCTGGCAGGAGGCACACGGCCTGCGACACGGGCGTGTCGAGGCCGTGTCGACACTCGGCCCAAGTGTCGACACTTTCGCTCGACAAAGTGTCGAGAGTGGGGCACACGGCCTGCGACACGGGCGTGTCGCAGGGCGTGTCGAGGCCGTGTCGACACTCGGCCCAAGTGTCGACACTTCCGCTCGACAAAGTGTCGAGAGTGGGGCACACGGCCTGCGACACGGGCGTGTCGCAGGGCGTGTCGAGGCCGTGTCGACACTCGGCCCAAGTGTCGAAACTTTCGCTCGACAAAGTGTCGAGACTGGGGCACACGGCCTGTGACACGGGCGTGTCACAGGGCGTGTCCCGCCTGGTCGACGATCTTCGCTCGACGTTTTTCCGCGGTGTCGACACAAAGCCTGTCGACGGGTGTCGAGACTTGGCACACGGCTTGGGACACGGGCGTGTCCCAGGCCGTGTCATCTCTCGGGTTGGTTTCGGGGCCGTGTTGTTGGAGGCACACGGCCGGCCACACGGCCGTGTCACTGGGGGCACGGGCGTGTCGGGTTGAACACGGGCGTGTCGGATGCCCGTGTGCGGTTCCAGGCGCGTCGATTTGAGACGGCGAATGAGACACACGACCCTGGACACGGGCGTGTGCCAGGCCGTGTTCGGCCCAGGTCTTTTATTTTCCAGGCGAATCGTGGCCATTCTTTCCCAGATTTTGGGATCTGACGGCTCAGGACTGTTCTTGGGAAGTTAAGTCCGATTCTAGGGTTGGAAACCCTCATTTGTTTTCCAAGTCTTCTCTTTCTAAGTTCTTGAGAAAACTAGAACAAGGAGGAAGAAGAAGTCTTGGGCTGTAGGAAGGGTTTCGGAGCTCCAAATCGCGAGCCGAGTCCGGATCCGTGAAGCTTGGAGCGTTGCGAAGTTTTCCATCCGGCTATTTCGCCATGGCAAGGAAGAGGAGTCGGAAGGTAACGACATCTCTCCTCTCGGTCCTTAGGATGCACGTATTAGCATCATTTAGTTTTCTTTCTCTCTAAAGTTTTTGGGCACCAAACTCCCAAATGAGAGGGGTTTTGGTTTGCCAAGTTTCAAGAGGAACTTCCGGGTTGATTGAGTCCGTCCCCGACATATTTTGCATTAGAGATCCGCTTCGCTAGTGGATTAGGCATGGTGGGTGAAGCCGTAGTCGCGACCGTTAGTCCGACTCGGTGATGTTGCATACGAACTTAGGGATTCGTAGAGATTTTCTCCGTTGCGGCAAGATGCCGTTTGTGTTGTAGTGGTGATTGTCCCGTTTGCTTGAAAGGTACGTGTAGTCGGACCCGGACAAGGTTAGCTCCTCGTGGCGGTAGATGGTTTCCTTGAGGGATAAGGTTAGCTCCGCACGAGTTGGAGATGGTTTCCTTGGTGCGCGGGAACGCTGCAGTACATTGAGGGATTATGATGTATTTAGTCTTGGTTTGTGTTGTGCCAAGGCGTGGCTATGTCTCTGTGGTCGGCTGGCTATCCCGTGACATGTGCGTCATGTGTGGAGAGTGTCCCGGCGAGACTAGTCCCCTTCTGTGAGACTGACGAGAATGCCAAGCTTGGGGCAAGCCCGGGCAAAGAGGACATGAGCGGGTGGGGTCCAGCAAGGCTTCTTAGAATCGGTCGGTCTGTGTTTGTTGGAATCCTGACATGAGACGTCAGAGCTTGCAGGCAAGCCCGGGGCTAAGCCCACGAGCGGGTGGGGCCTTGGCAAGAATTCCTTGTGGCGGCCTGTGCGCCGTTTGAGGGAGAGGTGTCTCCCTTAGTGTTTGCGGCTTTATGCCAATGGGGAAATGTGAGTACCCAAATGATGTGATGTTGTGCTAGATGCATACGCGGTAGGGTACCTTGGGTGAAGCCCGGGTGTTGCATTCATGTTGCACAGTAGGCCCTTTCTTTATATGCTCAACCAATAGGGAACATGTTTGATGATTGAGACATCCAAGCCTGTTTTAATGCTTTCCTATTTATAGATGTTTATATTGCATATGAAGTGCTGACTTGCAGGTTGGAGGGTTCCCCGGGGTCCGTTAGGGGCGGCCGGGAGGAGATGTGTTGTTACACAGTTTGAGGTCAGCATTTACTGACACACGTTACTAATAATTTTTACAGGTCAAGGATCGCATGCAGGAGCTAGCACGCCGGCCAGAAAGGCCTAAGCCCCATGAAGTGTTTTTCCCTCTTTTGTAGCACTTCAGTTATGATGATGTTTGTTTGAGATTATTTTGTCCGGCTTGCATGCCGAGGTAGACTAGGAGTGCTGAGCACATTCATGTTTGATGTACTACTTTTCTTTGGACACTTGATGTAGGCCTTATGGCCATTTGTTTTACTCTTTAGTGGTGGATAACTTCTAGTCCTGTTCTGTTTCCGCTGTGTTGTGCAAAGTGTTTTGAGTTTGGGTAGCTATATCAACTTATAATGCTAAAGCTGTGGCGCTCGTATGTTGTGGGGCTCCGGCCGGACCCATATTATACGTTCACT
Organism: Platanthera guangdongensis; assembly: GCA_039583875.1. Taxonomy (NCBI): domain Eukaryota; kingdom Viridiplantae; phylum Streptophyta; class Magnoliopsida; order Asparagales; family Orchidaceae; genus Platanthera; species Platanthera guangdongensis. Next base: position 39,388,005 of record CM077162.1, on the reverse strand, counting down.
ACAGGGGAGGTGTTACAATTTGGTATCAGAGCAAGGTTAGATTCAAGGTCAGTGCGTAGAGAAGTTATCCACATAAGAGTAATGCGGGACCGTGAGTGTCCTTATGTTTTAGTCTTGCGATTGGAGACTAATCCCTTATTTCTTGTTTTCCTGAAGAGTGCAAGCAACGAGGCGGGCACTTCAAGAGCAAGGGATGATCTCTCGGCGAGCAGTGCTACTGCTCCAGGTCTTCTGGGCACGGGTGTAAACCCGGCTGACTTCTGCCGTATGCTTGCAGAAGCGATGGTGGCAGCGCAAGCGGCGGCTGCAGCCCAGGTAGCAACCCCTGCTACACCGGACACGGCGACGGCCGTGCTAGGCGGAGAAGCCAGGCGAGTGTAGCCTTTGGCAGAAAGGGTGGTGGTAGGGTATGGAGACCGACACATGAAGTATTTCCTGAGTTTCCATCCCCCGTCTTTCAAGGGTGTTGGAACGCCAACGGATGCGGAGGATTGGTGGGTTCGTATTCAAGAACTGTTAAGGGCGGCAGAGACGCCAGAGGAAAAGAAAGCTGAGTATGCGGCGTTCATGTTGGAAGGAGACGCCAAATTGTGGTGGGTGAGCCATATCGGCCGCCTGTTCCCGGGGCGCACCCCGTCAGTGGAAGAGTTTGGGGACGCTTTTCTTAAGAGGTATATTCCAGTTTCAACGCGGTTGGCCCTACAGAGGCAGTTTCTGCATCTAATGCAGCGAGACAAGACAGTGGATGAGTACGTGCAAGAGTTCACCCGTTTGGGTCGTTACGCGGGAACGACAATGGCGGATGATGTAGAGAGGGATAACCTCTTCTACCAAGGTTTGAGGGAGAATCTGAGACAGCCACTCATCTCCATGAAGAGGGCGGGATTTAATGAGCTAGTTGAAGCCGCCAGGAGTTTGGAGAGTGATCTGGAGCGGACCCAGCGTCGAAAGGGTTTTACTCCCAAGCATGGGGAAGGGAAGCCCTCCCAATCTCATGTAAAGTCTGATGGGAGCAGGTGGAGGAGGAAGCCTCACCCTTCCAGGTCGGGTGAGAGGAGCACTTGAACGCCTGGGGGTTCTCACTCTAGGGGACCGCCGACGTGTTACAACTGCGGGAAGGTTGGGCACATAGCCCGTGCTTGTCAGCAAGGGGGAGCGGGGCAAGAGTCAAAGCAGGAGCAGTCTGTGCGCTCGGGCCCCAGTGCTGCAGAGAAAGGAAAGATGGCGGAGTCGAGCGCTTCTCGGTTCCAACCGGTGCAACCAAGGGCTTACAACCTTGGACAGCAAGAAGCGATCCGCCAAACCGATGTGGTGACAGGTATGAAGAAAATTTAAGTTTGCACTTGTGCTTCATACTTTTAGACCCCCTTTCCGTGTGTTGTCTTGTTGTAGGCTTCGTGTTAGTTTCTGGATACCCCGCTAGGGTATTGTTCGATACTGGGGCTTCGCACTCTTTTCTTGCGGAGAGTTTCATCCGAAGGGTAGGAGTCGAGACTTTCTCGGCGGACGCGGAACTGAAAGTTCGCATGCCCAATGAGTCATCTATGACCACCGGGGCTAAAGGGCGCATCGGTTGGGAGCTAGACAGAGTTGACTTCGTTTTGGAAGCGGCAGTGTTGCCGTTAGTAGAGTTCGATGTCATTTTGGGCATGGACTGGCTTGCAGAGCAACGCGCCAGCATTGATTGTTTATCCAAGGTAGTGACCCTAAAGAGTAAGGGGCAAGCAGAAGTCAAGTTTATGGGCCTTTGTGGAGTAGCCCATTCCCTAATTACGGCCATGCAAATGATGCGGGCGGTTAACCAGGGAGGTGTGGCGCTGGTAGCGTTGTTGGAGGTTCGTCTCTCCCAACTTTCGATTGAGGAAGTGCCTGTGGTGGCAGAGTTCAAGGATGTGTTTCCGGATGAACTTCCTGGAGCGCCTCCTCGGCGGGAGATCGACTTCTCGATCGAGTTAATGCCGGAGGCTAGACCGGTGTCGCGTTCCCCATTTAGGATGGCACCAAAGGAGTTAGCGGAACTTAAGGTAAAGTTACAGGAACTGTTGGAGCAAGGGTATATTAGACCCAGTTCTTCACCGTGGAGCGCACCGGTGTTGTTTGTTAAGAAGAAAGACGGTAGCACGCGCCTATGCATAGACTACCGAGAGTTGAATAAATTGACCGTCAAGAATAAGTATCCGATTCCTCGGATAGACGATTTGTTTGACCAATTGGTGGGGTCAATGGTATATTCGAAATTGGACTTGAAGTCAGGCTACTATCAGCTGCGAATTCGGGATGAGGACATACCCAAGACTGCTTTTGGGACAAGGTACGAACACTTTGAGTTTACGGTGATGCCGTTCGGGTTGACGAACGCACCATCGGTGTTCATGGATCTGATGAATCGAGTATTTCAGGATTACTTGGATTCGTTTGTGGTTGTCTTCATTGATGACATCTTAGTGTACTCAAAGTCTAAAGTGGAGCATGAGACCCACTTGAGAGTGGTCCTGCAAGTGTTGAGGGAGAACCAATTGTTTGCAAAGTTCTCAAAGTGCGAGTTCTGGTTGGCCAAGGTGGCGTTTTTGGGCCACGTGATTAGTGGGGATGGGGTGGCAGTGGATCCAGCGAAAGTGGAGGCCATCAGAGATTGGCCGGTGTTGAGGACCGTGGCGGAAGTCCGAAGTTTTCTTGGACTAGCCGGGTATTATAGGAGATTCGTGGAGAATTTCTCGAAGATAGCTCTACCCCTTACCTCACTCACTCGCAAAGACCATAAGTTTGTGTGGACCCAAGAGTGCAGTCAAGCATTCGAGGCACTAAAGGAGAGGCTTATGATGGCTCCAATCCTGAGTTTACCGCAAGGGACCGATGGATTTCAGATTTTCAGTGACGCATCGGGATGCGGTTTGGGTTGCGTGTTGGTGCAACATGACAAGGTAATAGCTTTTGGGTCTCGACAGCTGAAACCTCATGAGAGGAATTACCCCGTCCATGACTTGGAGTTGGCGGCGATAATCTTCGCGTTGAAAATTTGGCGGCACTATGTGTATGGCGCAAGGGTGGAGATCTTCACGGACCATAAAAGCCTGAAGTATCTCTTGGATCAGAATGACTTGAACATGCGGCAACGCAGATGGGTTGAATTTCTTGGAGACTACGAAGTGACGATTCAGTATACGCCGGGTAAGGCCAATGTGGTGGCGGATGCGTTGAGTAGGAAGTACTCGGGGCAAGGAAATTGGATCGAAGCTCATGATGAGCGGTTGGTTCGGGAATGGGAGTCCCTTGGGTTGGAATGTGTTGCGAGAGGCGAGTCTAGCGTGGCTCGGTTGAACTGGATTGAAGTGCAAAGCGACTTGTCCGATCGTATTCGGGAAGCGACTCGATTGGATGTGGAGTTTCAACCTTTTGTGTTGGAGGCTCAAAAGGGCGAGAGCAGCGCCTGGGAGATGATTGGGAGAATCTTGAGAAAGGATGGAAGGGTTTGCGTACCGCAGTTTGGCAATCTCCGTGAGGAGTTGATGTTTGAGGCTCACTTCTCAAAGTACTCCATTCACCCGGGCAGTACAAAGATGTACTTGGATATGAAGAAATCCTTTTGGTGGCCGGGGTTGAAGCGAGATGTAGCTTTGTATGTGAGTCGTTGCCAAACATGTGCCTTGGTGAAGGCCGAATGTCAGAAACCGGGCGGGTTCCTGAAGCCCCTTCCAATTCCTGAATGGAAATTTGAGGACATCTCCATGGACTTTGTGCATGGTTTGCCTAGATCGCAGCATGGTAATGATGCTATTTGGGTGATCGTGGATCGCCTAACCAAGGTGGCTCACTTCATCCCAAATCGGAAAGAGGACAGCATAGAGAAGCTGGTGGAGTCGTATATTCGCAACATTGTGCGACTGCACGGAGTTCCTAAGAGCATAGTCAGTGATCGAGATGGACGATTTACGTCCAAGGACTGGAGATTGGTTCAGAAGAGCTTGGGCACGAAGCTAAAGTTTAGTACGGCGTTCCATCCTCAAACTGATGGGCAAACGGAGAGAACGAACCGTACTATGGAGGACATGTTAAGGATGTGCGTCCTTGATTTTGGCAAGAGGTGGGAGGATCACCTCTTCATGGTAGAATTTGCGTACAACAACAGTTTTCAAGCTAGTATAAAGATGGCGCCATACGAAGCTTTGTATGGGAGGCGGTGTCGAACGCCAATGTCTTGGGCAGAGGCGGGAGACACCAAACTTTTGGGAAAGGATGCGGTAGTTGACGCTTGTGAGTTGGTATGGACCATCCAAGAGCGTATGAAGGTGGCGCAAGACAGGCAAGCAAAATATTTTAATGCTCGTCACCGGAAGTTGGAATTTACAGTTGGTGATTGGGTCTATCTGAAGGTCAAGCCGTTCAAAGGTGTCTCACGGATTCGCCGACTCAAGAAGTTGAGTCCAAGGTTTTTGGGGCCTTTTGAAATTGTTGAGCGGGTAGGAGAAGCAGCATATCGGTTGGCATTGTCCGCAGACTTGAGTGGATTACATGACGTCTTCCACGTCTCCGTTTTGAGGAAAGCCTTGGTGGAGGCTAGCGTGGTGATAGAGCCGGCATCGGTGCCGATTGAGGAAGATTTGAGGACGCGAGTCCTCCCAATCGCTATAGAGGATTCAGAGACTCGGCAGTTGCGGAATAAAGAAGTCAAACTCGTGAAAGTTCGATGGGACAACTGCGGTCGTGAGGAGTTCTCTTGGGAACGAGAACAGGCCATGCTAGAAGATTATCCAGAACTCTTCATGTCAGGTACAATATAAGTTTTGTACCCTTTTGTTTTGAAATTTCGGGACGAAATTCTGTTAAGTGGGGGAGAGTTGTAACACCCTAGTTTTTGCAAGAGGTTCAGTCTGCAGTTCTGAACATTTTTGGGTTTCTGGCAGGAGGCACACGGCCTGCGACACGGGCGTGTCGCAGGGCGTGTCGAGGCCGTGTCAACACTCGGCCCAAGTGTCGACACTTTCGCTCGACAAAGTGTCGAGAGTGGGGCACACGGCCTGCGACACGGGCGTGTCGCAGGGCGTGTCGAGGCCGTGTTGACACTCGGCCCAAGTGTCGACACTTTCGCTCGACAAAGTGTCGAGAGTGGGGCACACGGCCTGCGACACGGGCGTGTCGTAGGGCGTGTCGAGGCCGTGTCGACACTCGGCCCAAGTGTCGACACTTTCGCTCGACAAAGTGTCGAGACTGGGGCACACGGCCTGTGACACGGGCGTGACACAGGGCGTGTCCCGCCTGGTCGACGATCTTCGCTCGACGTTTTTCCGCGGTGTCGACACAAAGCCTGTTGACGGGTGTCGAGACTTGGCACACGGCTTGGGACACAGGCGTGTCCCAGGCCGTGTCATCTCTCGGGTTGGTTTCGGGGCCGTGTTGTTGGAGGCACACGGCCGGCCACACGGCCGTGTCACTGGGGACACGGGCGTGTCGGGTTGAACACGGGCGTGTCGGATGCCCGTGTGCGGTTCCAGGCGCGTCGATTTGAGACGGCTAATGAGGCACATGGCCCTGGACACGGGCGTGTGCCAGGCCGTGTTCGGCCCAGGTCTTTTATTTTCCAGGCGAATCGTGGCCATTCTTTCCCAGATTTTGGGATCTGACGGCTCAGGACTGTTCTTGGGAAGTTAAGTCCGATTCTAGGGTTGGAAACCCTCATTTGTTTTCCAAGTCTTCTCTTTCTAAGTTCTTGAGAAAACTAGAACAAGGAGGAAGAAGAAGAAGTCTTGGGCTGTAGGAAGGGTTTCGGAGCTCCAAATCGCGAGCCGAGTCCGGATCCGTGAAGCTTGGAGCGTTGCGAAGTTTTCCATCCGGCTATTTCGCCATGACAAGGAAGAGGAGTCGGAAGGTAACGACATCTCTCCTCTCGGTCCTTAGGATGCACGTATTAGCATCATTTAGTTTTCTTTCTCTCTAAATTTTTTGGGCACCAAACTCTCAAATGAGAGGGGTTTTGGTTTGCCAAGTTTCAAGAGGAACTTTCGGGTTGATTGAGTCCGTCCCCGGCATATTTTGCATTAGAGATCCGCTTCGCTAGTGGATTAGGCATGGTGGGTGAAGCCGTAGTCGCGACCGTTAGTCCGACTCGGTGATGTTGCATACGAACTTAGGGATTCGTAGAGATTTTCTCCGTTGCGGCAAGATGCCGTTTGTGTTGTAGTGGTGATTGTCCCGTTTGCTTGAAAGGTACGTGTAGTCGGACCCGGACAAGGTTAGCTCCTCGTGGCGGTAGATGGTTTCCTTGAGGGATAAGGTTAGCTCCGCACGAGTTGGAGATGGTTTTCTTGGTGCGCGGGAACGCTGCAGTACATTGAGGGATTATGATGTATTTAGTCTTGGTTTGTGTTGTGCCAAGGCGTGGCTATGTCTCTGTGGTCGGCTGGCTATCCCGTGACATGTGCGTCATGTGTGGAGAGTGTCCCGGCGAGACTAGTCCCCTTCTGTGAGACTGACGAGAATGCCAAGCTTGGGGCAAGCCCGGGCAAAGAGGCCATGAGCGGGTGGGGTCCAGCAAGGCTTCTTAGAATCGGTCGGTCTGTGTTTGTTGGAATCCTGACATGAGACGTCAGAGCTTGCAGGCAAGCCCGGGGCTAAGCCCACGAGCGGGTGGGGCCTTGGCAAGAATTCCTTGTGGCGGCCTGTGCGCCGTTTGAGGGAGAGGTGTCTCCCTTAGTGTTTGCGGCTTTATGCCAATGGGGAAATGTGAGTACCCAAATGATGTGATGTTGTGCTAGATGCATACGCGGTAGGGTACCTTGGGTGAAGCCCGGGTGTTGCATTCATGTTGCACAGTAGGCCCTTTCTTTATATGCTCAACCAATAGAGAACATGTTTGATGTTTGAGACATCCAAGCCTGTTTTAATGCTTTCCTATTTATAGATGTTTATATTGCATATGAAGTGCTGACTTGCAGGTTGGAGGGTTCCCCGTGGTCCGTTAGGGGCGGCCGGGAGGAGATGTGTTGTTACACAGTTTGAGGTCAGCCTTTGCTGACCCACGTTACTAATAATTTTTACAGGTCAAGGATCGCATGCAGGAGCTAGCACGCCGGCCAAAAGGCCTAAGCCCCATGAAGTGTTTTTCCCTCTTTTGTAGCACTTCAGTTATGATGATGTTTGTTTGAGATTATTTTGTCCGGCTTGCATGCCGAGGTAGACTAGGAGTGCTGAGCACATTCATGTTTGATGTACTACTTTTCTTTGGACACTTGATGTAGGCCTTATGGCCATTTGTTTTACTCTTTAGTGGTGGATAACTTCTAGTCCTGTTCTGTTTCCGCTGTGTTGTGCAAAGTGTTTTGAGTTTGGGTAGCTATATCAACTTATAATGCTAAAGCTGTGGCGCTCGTATGTTGTGGGGCCCCGGCCGGACCCATATTATACGTTCACTACAGGGGAGGTGTTACACTCAGCAGGGAGGTCCCACCTCACACCCGGAAGATCTCTGAGAGCTTCCCCTCCAAAGCCAAAGCTGGGCTAGGAGCTCCTCAGAAAGCACTGGAATTTGTGAGACAATGATCGCTTGCTTTCTAAGGAAACCTTATGGGTCTATTTATAGCATTTTGCTATCCTGAATTTACTGAAAAGCCCCTGGTTGGTCTCCCGATAGACAAATCCCGCTGTTTTTCTGAGGGTACTGAAGTAATTTCTCCTGAGGGAAATTAGGACATTTTTCCTAAGGCCCTGGGCCCCACTCGGCGAGAGCTGTGCCGAGACCCTTCTGTACAGGGCAGGGCGCGAACGGTCTCGCCCGGCGTAGGCGAGAACTTCTTTGAGAGAGGAGCTTGGCTCGGGCGCAAACGCTTCCGCGCAGGTCGCGCTTGACGGTCTTGGCTTACGGATCTTCGTTCATCGATCAGGCGCAATCGTTCCCGCCTTCTTTGGGCGAGATCTTCCTTAGGACGAGAACGCTTCGGCTAACCCAACTGTGACCATTGTGCCTCCTTGCCTGGCTCAGCGAATATAGGGTTGTACACAATCCCCGCTCTTTTTGAGCTATCACCGCGCTCGAAAAGACATGTCCAACCTAAAATATTCGCTGAGCACGTGTCAACATCAGGGAATCTTTTGGTGGGCCGTACGGTGCCTATAAATATGTGTGCCGATAGACGGCCATAATACTTCCCTCGAGTCGTCATTCTCCCCCTGAGCTCTCGCCTTCTCTCGCTATGCCTTCCAAGCGTGCCGACAAACCGCTTCCGCAGGATCTGCAGGACCGTATTAACGCGGCGCAGGCGCGAGCCAGGGCTAACAGCGCCCTGGTTGCCCCGTGGTTGGCGAGACAATCATCGGCTGCTGAGCCTTCCCTGCCTAAGAAGAAGAAGAAGAAAGCTAAGGTGGTTCAGCGGGACCTGTCTCGCGAGAACAGGAGCCCGCCCACCCCGACCCCTAGTCGCGCGGACGGCCCCTCGCCGCGGAAGGTAAGCTTGATATACCAATTACCAAAAAACCAGCTGTTCAATTGTTTAACGTGATACCTCTCGCAGGAGACGGTTCCTGATGCTGTGGCATCCCCGCGGGAACCATTGGATCCACCCTCTAGCCATCGCGATGATCAACCAAGGGTTCCCGAGGCGGCCCCTCCACCAGACCCAAACACCGCTGGTAAAGGTTCCCCTCTCGCCCTTGGCTTGCCTCTTTAAATGCTGACTTAATTTCTCGCAGCGTCGGCTTCCGCTCCTCCAGATCTCGCCACCCGGGAGAATGGGGCGAAGACTGCGAAGCAGTCTGCCCACGCGGTTGATTCCTCCCTACTGGCGAGAGGAAATAATGCCGAGATCCCTGTGCCACTGCTAGATGCTAGCCCTCCAGTGGCTGAGGAGACCCGCTCCCCCGCTCCCGATCAGGCCGGGATCACCATCCGCAAAGTTTACCCCCCGACAAAGGAAAGCCAATCCACCTCCTCTTTGGAGCTGGGGGGGGGGGGGGGGGCTGGGCCTTCTCGCCTGCCGTCGACCGGGGGGCCACGTCACTCTGAAGGTATACAGAAATTTTATCCCTGCTATCCTTTAGCTCCCGCTAAAATGGGGATTCTTTTGACAGGGGACATGGACTCGCGGCCTGGCGCTGAGGTAGAGGAAGAAGAAGAAGAAGAAGAAGAAGAAAGAGAGGGAGAAGATGGCGAGAGCTCTCCCTTCCCTTCGTCTGACGAGATGGAGGAGATCCTGACCAGTGCCGGGAGCGCGAAAAGACGGGGGAAGAAGGTCGCCGCCATTCTGTCGAAGCTCATCCGGCGAGAACGGGTCCGCGACCTTGCGGCAAGAGAGTTTCGCCAGTCAGTGGAGAAGAGGCTAGAGTCCCTGGAGCGAGACTACCTTATAGGCGAGATGGACCGGCCGGGGGGAGCTACCGCCGGATCCTCACCTGAGAGGTGCATCGAGAGAATCCGGGATCTATCTCGCCGGGTTGACCTGGGATGCAGCGTTCTGTCATCCTACTTCAACCCGCAGGCGCCCCCCCGGACCAAGCTGCGGGACCGAGGCAAATGGCGGTGGGAGCAAGGGAAATGGCGCTGGGAGGCATACTGAAGCGCGAGACCTCCCCTCCTCTTCCCCAGGCCTTCCCTTCTCTAATGTACCCTTATTTACTCGCTTAGAGTTATAACTAATGTTTCTGCACTTTATTCGCTTATTATTTTATCGCGCTCCCGCTCAGCGAGAGCAATAGCTCGGTCTTTAATATCTTTGTATGCGTATGAGTTATTTTCCCGGGTCCTTGGGTGGCGAGAGCCACCTCGCCTCCGCCTACCTTGCCGGCCGCATGACATTTCGCAGCGTTTGCGCTAGTCACTTAGTCAATCGGTCACTGTCAGATTCAGGCGGGAAAAACGAAGCGCCACCGACCTAGAACGCGCCGGCTGTACCCCCGCCGCCTTTCTGAAAACGGCCATAATTACCACGATTTCCTATAAATAGGAGGCTCACCTACCACATTCATTTATCTGATCCCAGTCTCTCTCCTTTGTTGTTGTTCTCGCGGTCTTCGCAAAGCTCTCGCCCGTCTCTGTCTTCCACTTCCGTTCTCGCCCCGTTCTCGCTCTCGCCTTCTCCTCGTAGATCTCGCCTTCAAACCCTATTGCGATGCCGGGCGGTGGTGAAGGACGATCCAATTGCGCGGAAGCCTTCCAAAAGCATCTTTTCCCTTCCTGCACTCTCACCCTGGACGAGTTCAATCTGATCAAGACCCAGCACGTTCCCGCCGGCTTCATCGCGCGGACCCCGGGCAGTCATGACAAAGTCAACACCGCAGGGGAGGGGGAGCTCGCCATCCCTATTGAACACTTCGAGGTGGGCTTCCGCCTTCCGCTGTGGCCTGAGATGCGGCAGGCTCTCCGGTACTACGGGGTGGTTCCCGCGCAGCTGAACCCTAACTCCGTGGCGATTCTCATGGCCTTCATATGCTATATGCGGTCGGAGAGGATTGAGTTTAGCTTGCCGATCTTCCGCAAGTTATTTACTTTCCGCGCGAAGGGAGGCGTGGTGTTCTTCTCTGGGCAACTGCTGAAAACGATCGGTCTCGCCACAAGCACCATCACTGGGGCGAGAGGTTCATCTACGTTTCCGGCGACTTCGGGAACGTACCCCTTGCCCCCATCCAATACGAGGATGCCGCCTATAAGCCTCCGTCCTTGGGCTCCCGCGAGAGCGCCCTCCTTGAGTTCTTCGGAACCAAGGATTTCGACGTCCTCTACCTCCGGCGAGACGTCGATTCTCTTCCACCTGTACTTCCGGGAGAAGGTAGGATGTCGCCTGTATTTGCCTTTTTCTTGCTTTTTCCAAGGTTGGAACTTATCGCTATTGTTTTCGTAGGAGAGCGCGAGATCCCCCTTCGCCAGCCTTTCGACGAGGCTCGCGCCAGAGAGAGTCAACCTCCTAAGGACCCGCTGGCTCTTGCGAAAGCCGCCGCGCAAGCCTGCCGAAAAGAGCCGGGCCTTCCCCCCTCAAGCGGTGTCGTGAAGCGAAAGCCGGGCGCTTCCGCGCCTCAGCCAATCAAGAGGCCCAAGACCACGGATACCGAGAAGGGCAAGGCTGTTGTGGTACCGCCCGTCCAACCTCTCCCTGCCGGCCGCTCCTTTGAGGAGGTTCTGCAGGCAGTAAGCAAGATTGCGGCCACCAGGGGCGGCCCCGAGACTACTGCCGAGAACCCTCGGGCCCCTGGTGCCGCAGAGAGCGAGGGTGCCGCCGCCGGGACCTCCGGCCAACCCCTGTCTGACGAGGTGCCGCGGGGCCATCGCAACTTTGGTCTCGGCGTGAGGTGTCTGGACGCGGAGAACAAGCCACTGCTGCAATGGGATCCTGACGCCAACAAGGTCACGATCTCGTCCCTCTTGCCGAGCTGGGCGGAGCGAGACGAGGTCACCGGCGAAGCTTTCGCCTTAGGCTATTGCCTCTACAGCCGGGAGGATGCTAGCGTCTACGACAGGATGTCGACCCGGCTGCTGGCCTACGACTCCACTCGCGCTCTGATGCGTGGGCTGGAGCTTGCGCACATGTGCGCCCGGCGGAGCATTACGATAGACCGCAACTTCCAAGACATGTTCAAGGCCAGGGATGATGCGGTGGCCCAGGCGGCCTCTCTGGCCAAGGAGCTGGCCGAGACCCAACAAATGTTATCCTCGCGCCAAGCGGAAGGGGTAAGCGAGACCTTTCACAATCACTCGTTCTCGCCTTCCTAGTCCTTCTCTTATGCTAACCTTCCGCCGTTCAGGATTCCGCTCAAGCCGCACTTCACGAGGAGCTGTCACAGGCCCGATATGACAACGTTCTCCTGCGGGAGCAGATCGCGCGCCTCGAGGCGAGTGCAGCCCCTCCGTTGGACGAGAGATTGAAGAGCCAGTATTACTCGGCTTATGACATCGACAAGCTGCTCCAGGGGAACGCGCAAGCCACCGTAAAGTTGACGCTGAAGACGCTGCGCGACATCGACTGCTGGGACGGGAGGACAGCTTGTTCCATGGCTCTTCGAGCCTATTCCAAAGCCCCTGGGCGCCCCCGATACCCCTCCCTCGGATGTCTCAAAGTCCCCCGCAGCGGGTGGCGAGACCTCCGGGGGGAGCTCCGGCGGAAGCTCAAGCGGGAGCTCCAGCGAGACTTCCGAGGGGTACAGTTTGTCTCCTTGAGGGTCCCCTTCTCGCTTCTGTTCTTCACCTCTATGTAAAGCGCGAGACGCTATCATTTTGTACCCGTACATAGTATTATTAATGCAAATGTTTTTCTTGCGAACATTTCTTGTTATTTGCGAATGTGTTTGATGTAATTGTCATGGTTGAACGCTTTCGGCGTGTGCTTCTGCCAAGGCCCTTGGCCCTCCTAGGAAACCCTTAGCGATGGATCAGCAAGAACCCGCGGTAACCGGCCAACCGGAAGGGTGACTCTCGAATCCTTAGGACGGGACCGTCCCCTTTAGGCTGCGCGAGACCCCACCAGCCCGCCGCATAACGATCTCGCCTGTTTGTTCGAGAACACTGAGAGGAGCCTTATTGGGGAAAGCCTTCCCACCTCGAGATCTCTTTGATGGGGACTCCCCTGCCGAGATTCATTCCTGCCGAGATCTATCTTTGTCGAGATCTATCCCTGCCGAGATCTATCCCTGCCGAGATCTTATCTCTCCAGAGATCTATCTCATCTTTTTTACTTTTCATTTGGTATTCCCAACGCGCTTCCTGCCTTGTCCAAATCAAGCCAACCAGGCCAAACCTATCCCCCACAGGCGAGCCTTCGGACCTGCCAGCTAGGTGAGAGCCTGCGCAGCGGGTCTACCTGGGGCCGAGCCGAGCTCGGGGTGCCGATGAAGATTTCAAACCAACCAAACCTATCCCCCACAGGCGAGCCTTCGGACCTGCCAGCTAGATGGGAGCCTGCGCAGCGGGTCTACCTGGGGCCGAGCCGAGCTCGGGGTGTTGATGACGATCTCACAAACCTAACCTAGCCTATCTTAACCTATCCTAACCTATCCTAACCTATCACCCACAAACCAAACCTATCCCCCACAGGCGAGCCTTCGGACCTGCCAGCTAGATGGGAGCCTGCGCAGCGGGTCTACCTGGGGCCGAGCCGAGCTCGGGGTGCCGATGAAGATCTCGAACCAAAACCTATCCCCCAGAGGCGAGCCTTCGGACCTGCCAGCTAGATGAGAGCCTGCGCAGCGGGTCTACCTGGGGCCGAGCCGAGCTCGGGGTGCCGATGAAGACCTCAAACCAAAACCTATCCCCCACAGGCGAGCCTTCGGACCTGCCAGCTAGATGAGAGCCTGCGCAGCGGGTCTACCTGGGGCCGAGCCGAGCTCGGGGTGCCGATGAAGACCTCAAACTAGAACCTATCCCCCACAGGCGAGCCTTCGGACCTGCCAGCTAGATGAGAGCCTGCACAGCGGGTCTACCTAGGGCCGAGCCGAGCTCGGGGTGCCGATGAGGATCTCAAACCAAAACCTATCCCCCACAGGCGAGCCTTCGGACCTGCCAGCTAGATGAGAGCCTGCGCAGCGGGTCTACCTGGGGCCGAGCCGAGCTCGGGGTGCCGATGAAGATCTCAAACCAAAACCTATCCCCCACAGGCGAGCCTTCGGACCTGCCAGCTAGATGAGAGCCTGCGCAGCGGGTCTACTGGGGGCCGAGCCGAGCTCGGGGTGCCGATGAAGACCTCAAACTAGAACCTATCCCCCACAGGCGAGCCTTCGGACCTGCCAGCTAGATGAGAGCCTGCGCAGCGGGTCTACCTGGGGCCGAGCCGATCTCGGGGTGCCGATGAAGACCTCAAACTAGAACCTATCCCCCACAGGCGAGCCTTCAGACCTGCCAGCTAGATGAGAGCCTGCGCAGCGGGTCTACCTGGGGCCGAGCCGAGCTCGGGGTGCCGATGAAGATCTCAAACCAAAACCTATCCCCCACAGGCGAGCCTTCGGACCTGCCAGCTAGATGAGAGCCTGCGCAGCGGGTCTACCTGGGGCCGAGCCGAGCTCGGGGTGCCGATGAAGATCTCGAACCATCTAAACCTATCCCCCACAGGCGAGCCTACGGACCTGCCAGCTAGATGAGAGCCTGCGCAGCGGGTCTACCTGGGGCCGAGCCGAGCTCGGGGTGCCGATGACGATCTCAAACCAAAACCTATCCCCCACATGCGAGCCTTCGTACCTGCCAGCTAGATGAGAGCCTGCGCAGCGGGTCTACCTGGGGCCGAGCCGAGCTCGGGGTGCCGATGAAGATCTCAAACCAACCAAACCTATCCCCCACGGGCGAGCCTTCGGACCTGCCAGCTAGATGAGAGCCTGCGCAGCGGGTCTACCTGGGGCCGAGCCGAGCTCGGGGTGCCGATGAAGATCTCAAACCAACCAAACCTATCCCCCACAGGCGAGCCTTCGGACCTGCCGGCTAGATGAGAGCCTTCGCAGCGGGTCTACCTGGGGCCGAGCCGAGCTCGGGGTACCGATGAAGATCTCAAACCAACCAAACCTATCCCCCACAGGCGAGCCTTCGGACCTGCCAGCTAGATGAGAGCCTGCGCAGCGGGTCTACCTGGGGCCGAGCCGAGCTCGGGGTGCGGATGAAGATCTCAAACCAACCAAACCTATCCCCCACAGGCGAGCCTTCGGACCTGCCAGCTAGATGAGAGCCTGCGCAGCGGGTCTACCTGGGGCCGAGCCGAGCTCGGGGTGCCGATGAAGATCTCAAAACAAAACCTATCCCCCACAGGCGAGTCTTCGGACCTGCCAGCTAGATGAGAGCCTGTGCAGCGGGTCTACCTGGGGCCGAGCCGAGCTCGGGGTGCCGATGAAGACCTCAAACTAGAACCTATCCCCCACAGGAGAGCCTTCGGACCTGCCAGCTAGATGAGAGCCTGCGCAGCGGGTCTACCTGGGGCCGAGCCGAGCTCGGGGTGCCGATGAAGACCTCAAACTAGAACCTATCCCCCACAGGCGAGCCTTCGGACCTGCCAGCTAGATGAGAGCCTGCGCAGCGAGTCTACCTGGGGCCGAGCCGAGCTCGGGGTGCCGATGAAGATCTCAAACCAAAACCTATCCCCCACAGGCGAGCCTTCGGACCTGCCAGCTAGATGAGAGCCTACGCAGCGGGTCTACCTGGGGCCGAGCCGAGCTCGGGGTGCCGATGAAGATCTCGAACCATCCAAACCTATCCCCCACAGGCGAGCCTACGGACCTGCCAGCTAGATGAGAGCCTGCGCAGCTGGTCACCTGGGGCCAAGCCGAGCTCGGGGTGCCGATGACGATCTCAAACCAAAACCTATCCCCCACAGGCGAGCCTTCGGACCTGCCAGCTAGATGAGAGCCTGCGCAGCGGGTCTACCTGGGGCCGAGCCGAGCTCGGGGTGCCGATGAAGATCTCAAACCAACCAAACCTATCCCCCACAGGCGAGTCTTCGGACCTGCCAGCTAGATGAGAGCCTGCGCAGCGGGTCTACCTGGGGCCGAGCCGAGCTCGGGGTGCCGATGAAGATCTCAAACCAACCAAACCTATCCCCCACAGGCGAGCCTTCGGACCTGCCAGCTAGATGAGAGCCTGCGCAGCGGGTCTACCTGGGGCCGAGCCGAGCTCGAGGTGCCGATGAAGATCTCAAACCAACCAAACCTATCCCCCACAGGCGAGCCTTCGGACCTGCCAGCTAGATGAGAGCCTGCGCAGCGGGTCTACCTGGGGCCGAGCCGAGCTCGGGGTGCCGATGAAGATCTCAAACCAACTAAACCTATCCCCCACAGGCGAGCCTTCGGACCTGCCAGCTAGATGAGAGCCTGCGCAGCGGGTCTACCTGGGGCGGAGCCGAGCTCGGGGTGCCGATGAAGATCTCAAACCAACCAAACCTATCCCCCACAAGCGAGCCTTCGGACCTGCCAGCTAGATGAGAGCCTGCGCAGCGGGTCTACCTAGGGCCGAGCCGAGCTCGGGGTGCCGATGAAGATCTCAAACCAACCAAACCTATCCCCCACAGGCGAGCCTTCGGACCTGCCAGCTAGATGAGAGCCTGCGCAGCGGGTCTACCTGGGGCGGAGCCGAGCTCGGGGTGCCGATGAAGATCTCAAACCAACCAAACCTATCCCCCACAGGCGAGCCTTCGGACCTGCCAGCTAGATGAGAGCCTGCGCAGCGGGTCTACCTAGGGCCGAGCCGAGCTCGGGGTGCCGATGAAGATCTCAAACCAACCAAACCTATCCCCCACAGGCGAGCCTTCGGACCTGCCAGCTAGATGAGAGCCTGCGCAGCGGGTCTACCTGGGGCCGAGCCGAGCTCGGGGTGCTGATGAAGATCTCGAACCATCCAAACCTATCCCCCACAGGCGAGCCTACGGACCTGCCAGCTAGATGAGAGCCTGCGCAGCTGGTCACCTGGGGCCAAGCCGAGCTCGGGGTGCCGATGACGATCTCAAACCAAAACCTATCCCCCACAGGCGAGCCTTCGGACCTGCCAGCTAGATGAGAGCCTGCGCAGCGGGTCTACCTGGGGCCGAGCCGAGCTCGGGGTGCCGATGAAGATCTCAAACCAACCAAACCTATCCCCCACAGGCGAGTCTTCGGACCTGCCAGCTAGATGAGAGCCTGCGCAGCGGGTCTACCTGGGGCGGAGCCGAGCTCGGGGTGCCGATGAAGATCTCAAACCAACCAAACCTATCCCCCACAGGCGAGCCTTCGGACCTGCCAGCTAGATGAGAGCCTGCGCAGCGGGTCTACCTGGGGCCGAGCCGAGCTCGAGGTGCCGATGAAGATCTCAAACCAACCAAACCTATCCCCCACAGGCGAGCCTTCGGACCTGCCAGCTAGATGAGAGCCTGCGCAGCGGGTCTACCTGGGGCCGAGCCGAGCTCGGGGTGCCGATGAAGATCTCAAACCAACTAAACCTATCCCCCACAGGCGAGCCTTCGGACCTGCCAGCTAGATGAGAGCCTGCGCAGCGGGTCTACCTGGGGCGGAGCCGAGCTCGGGGTGCCGATGAAGATCTCAAACCAACCAAACCTATCCCCCACAGGCGAGCCTTCGGACCTGCCAGCTAGATGAGAGCCTGCGCAGCGGGTCTACCTAGGGCCGAGCCGAGCTCGGGGTGCCGATGAAGATCTCAAACCAACCAAACCTATCCCCCACAGGCGAGCCTTCGGACCTGCCAGCTAGATGAGAGCCTGCGCAGCGGGTCTACCTGGGGCCGAGCCGAGCTCGGGGTGCCGATGAAGATCTCAAACCAACCAAACCTATCCCCCACAGGCGAGCCTTCGGACCTGCCAGCTAGATGAGAGCCTGCGCAGCGGGTCTACCTGGGGCCGAGCCGAGCTCGGGGTATCACAAAACATTCAACTATGTTATGCCATGAAAAATTCGACACTAGTTAAAGGAGAATCAATCGATATAATATAACACGTTTATTTTTGAGATACATGGTTACATCCTTCCCCCCTTAGGGGTAGAAGCGCTTTAGATCATCACCACTCCAAGTGTGGCTCAGGGCCCTTCCCTCCACATCCTAGAGGTAGTATCCCCCCGTTCCGAGGACTTCTTTCACAATGTATGGACCTTCCCAGTTTGGGTGGAGTTTACCCACGGGAGCCGACCTTCCCGCTGCGTCAACCTTTCTCAGCACCAGATCTCCTTCAGCAAACTGCTTGACCCTGACATGCTTATCAAAATGTTTGGCCATCCGTCGCTTGATCTCCTCCTGCCTGATAGCCGCCACGTCTCGCAGTTCCTCCACCATATCTAACGAGAGGCGCTGCCCCTCCTCATTCTCCACCCTCCAAGCCTCGTCCCCTTCGCCCGCGACTAAAACTCGCGGGGACCGGACCTCGAACTCCACTGGTAGGATGGCTTCACACCCATGAGAGAGCTTGAAGGGGGTCTCACCGGTGGCCGTGTTTGGAGTCGTTCGTAGTGCCCACAGGACCGATGGGAGCTGCTCCACCCAATTTCCCTTCAAGTTTTCCACCTTCTTCTTTAGTAGGTTTACAATGATTTTGTTTGCTGCTTCCACTTGGCCGTTACTCCGAGGGTGATGGACGGAGGCAAACCGGAGATCTATCCCTAGTTGAGCGCAGAAGCTGATGAACTCCTCGCTGGCAAACTGGGGGCCGTTATCGGTCACTATTGCTTGGGGCAATCCATGTCTACAAATGATTTCCCCCCAGATGAAATTCCTTATGACCTGCGAGGTGACCTTGGCTAAGGCTTTGACCTCTAGCCACTTTGAGAAATAATCGACCATGACCAAGAGGAACCTCCTCTGCCCACTAGCCGGAGGAAA
Organism: Platanthera guangdongensis; assembly: GCA_039583875.1. Classification (NCBI taxonomy): domain Eukaryota; kingdom Viridiplantae; phylum Streptophyta; class Magnoliopsida; order Asparagales; family Orchidaceae; genus Platanthera; species Platanthera guangdongensis. The sequence continues at coordinate 39,369,761 of CM077162.1, read as the reverse complement.
GGGCCCAACTAAGTCCATTCCCCAGATGGCAAATGGCCATGGTGCCGTGATACTCCGGAGTCTTTGAGATGCCAAGAGTTGAAGGGGGCGTAGAGTTGACATTTTTGACACCTCCTTGCAAACTCCATGGCATCCTTCCTTAGGGTGGGCCAGAAGTACCCCTGTCTGACCACCCTGGCCTCCAGTGTCCTTCCTCCAGAGTGACTGCAGCACTTGCCCGAATGCACCTCCCCTAAAATCTTCGGGATTTCTTCTTCGGTCGCACATCTGGCTAGAAGCCCTGACAACATCTTACGATGCAGACCCTCCTCCATCATCAAGTAGTGAGCCGCCTTGCGCTTGAAGCTTCTCCCAACCTTGGTCCCCTCAGGCAGTTCACCGGTGGTTAGGAAGGCCACAAATGGATCTACCCACGAGGGTTGCCGATCCACAAGCATCAACTCTCCTTCCTCGATAGCTGGTCGGAACAGCTCCGTCAAGGTCCCTCCTACCTGAGGTCCGAACTTGGCCAGTCGATCGGCGGCTACACTTTCTTCCCTTGGAACATGTTGAATTGAGAAAGACCGGAATCCTCCGATGATCACCCTTACCTTGGAGAGGTATCTGATGAGGGTTGGCTCCCGAGTTTCAAACTCTCCCCGGATCTGCGATGTCACTACCTTTGAATCAGTGAAAACTTCCACCTCCTGAATCCCCAGCTCCTTTGCCAGGCGAAGGCCAGCAATAACGGCCTCATACTCCGCTTGATTGTTGGTCACTGGGAAATGTAAAATGACTGCTTGCTCTATGGTTACCCCCTGGGGACTTGTCAACACCACCCCCGCCCCTAGGGAGTGCCTTCCTGAGGCCCCATCAACCATCAACTTCCATGCTTCTCGCGGTTGCTGCTCTTCCCCCTCGACCTCAACAACGTAGTCTGCTAGAAAGTCCGCCACTGCCCGTGCCTTGATGGAGAGCCTTGGTACAAAGGAGATGTCGAACTCGCTTAGCTCAATGGACCACTTAGCCAGCCTCCCCGAATGCTCCACTCCTTCGAAGATCTTGCGAAGAGGGTGGTCGGTCACCACCATAATCGAATGCGCTTGAAAGTACGGCCGGAGCTTTCTGGCCGAGATGACCAAGGCATAAGCGAGCTTTTCCAGGATGGGGTAGCGAAGCTCTGCTTTTCTCAATATCCGGCTGACGTAGTAGATGGGAAGCTGCTTCTTTCCTTCTTCCCTTACAAGGACGGAGCTCACCGCCTCCACCCCTACTCCGAGGTACAAGGTCAGGTCCTCCCCATCCTTTGGGCTCTGAAGGAGGGGAGCCTGAGAGAGTTGTCTTTTCAGCCCTTGGAAAGCCTCTTCGCACTCGGCCGTCCATTCGAACCTTCGATTCCCCCGCAACACTTTAAAGAATGAAGAACACTTGTCTCCTGCCCGGGAGAGGAACTTGCTTAGCCCAGCCAGCTTGCCTGTCAAGCGCTGGACCTCCTTGACGTCGCGAGTTGACTCCAAATCCAGGATGGCCTTGACTTTGTCTGGGTTGGGCTCCACTCCTGCCGGAGTCAGGAGATGCCCGAGGAACTTCCCGCGGCTGGCCCCGAAGACACACTTTAAGGGATTCAGCCTCATTTTAAACCTTCTCAGGGTGGCGAATGTTTCCTCGAGGTCCTGCAGGTGCGAAACTATGCACTTGCTTTTGATCATCAGGTCGTCGACGTAGACTTCCAAGTTCCTCCCCCTCTGATCCCGGAAGACCCGATCCATCATGCGCTGATAGGTAGCTCCTGCGTTCTTTAACCCAAAGGGCATCATCTTGTAACTGAAGCACCCCTCCCTTGTGATGAAGGAAACATCCTTGGTGTCAGGAGGGTGCATCCGGATCTGGTGATAACCTGAAAAAGCATCTAAAAAACTCATGACAGAAAAACCGACGGCTGAATCAACCAGCGCGTCGATCCGAGGTAGGGGATAGCAATCCTTAGGGCATGATTTATTCAACAAAGAAAAGTCAACACACATCCTCCATTTACCACATCCTTTCTTCACCATTACCATATTGGAGATCCAGCCTGGATACTGGATCTCTGAGATGAAGCCCGCCTCCAGGAGCTTCTTGACCTCCTCGCGAATGGGCTCCTCCAGCTTGGTGACGATGGCTCTCATCTTTTGACGGATGGGGCGGGTGCGGGGATCCAGGTTCAGGCGGTGGCAGACTACTTCGGCGTCGATGCCCGGCATGTCCGCCGCGCTCCAAGCGAAGATGTCAACGTTGCTTTGAATGCAAGCTCGCACCTGCTCCCGGGCCTCGAGACTCAACCCCCCGCTGACCCGCACCCTTTGTTTTTTTCCCGCTCTGGTGAAGACCTCCATCTCCACAACTTCTTCAGCCGGTTCCAGCCGCGACTGCTCCCAACCGATCCTTGCCTCTTCCTCCAGCTCCAGCTCTCCTTTTTCCTCCTCCTCAATCTCCATCGCTTCTACCCCCCTTCGCTGCTGCTGCTCGGCTTCTACGCCCCTCGGGGCCTCTCCCTCGACTTCTCCCGCCGTCTGCTCTTCTTCTTCCATTGCCCCTTCCGGGCTTTCCTGCCCCTCGTTCCTCCGTACCACCTGCACATCCCCTCGCATCTTCTCTGCCTCCTCTTCGCCGTCTTCCTCCCCAGCTATCCCTCTTGCCCCCTCCAAGGCCATCTCCTCATCCTCAACAACCTCCTCTAGGGCTGCCATCTCTATCTCCAACTCTTCCGCCTCCGCCATCCACGAAATGGTGTTGACTGCTGTAACGTAACATTGCCTTGCCACCTTTGGGTCTCCTCTGACCCTGACCTGCACCCCCCATTGTTGAACTTGAGGCACTGATGGAATGAGGAGGGGACGCAGCGAAAGGCGCTGATGAGGGGATGCCCAAAGATGGCATTATAGCTGCTCGGGGCGTCCACGATCACGAACCTGCAGTTCCGCGACACGCCCCCCAACCTTGCATGCAACCCTACTCCTCCTTCTACCTCCTTTCTCTCCCCGGAGAACCCGAACAGAGGTCCATCCGACACCAAGACCCTCTTCCCTTCGACCCTCATCTCACCAAAGGCCTTCTTGAAGATGATATTAACCGAGCTTCCGTTATCTACCAATATCCTTGAAACGGTATAGTTCTCCACCGCCGTCTGGATCACCAGGGCATCGCATAATGGGTCTTCATAGTCTGGCATGTCCGCTGATGAAAAAGTAATCTTCTCTTCTGGTGGGGGAACCTGGGAGGTGGAGGCCACCCCCCTCCGGTACATGGTTTGCAGGCTCCCCTTGCGGGTTGCTTCAATCCCCACTCCTCCATGAATCACCCCGATTCCTCCCCGGGTCCCTACATCCACCCGGTCTTCGCACCTGTCTTCCACTTCGCCCTGCTGCACCTCCACTATCCTCACCGGTGGATCCTGCCTCCCTGCTCCCCTTGCCTCCCTCACTCTAAGAACTCCGGGCAGGTGGCCGTCGCGTGACCTTCCTCCTGATGGAAGTCGCAAAAAAGCAACGCCTCCCCGCCCCTTCTTCCATCTCCCCTTCCTCTTCTGCCTCCTCCTCGGGCTCCTCTGGCTGCTCCTCTCCCTCTCCCTACTTCCATGGCCTCCTGCGGTGGTGGGGGACGATCCCTCGGCTCCTGCCTCCATGCCGGTCGATCGAACCTCCGGGGCTCCCGCAGGTTATCTCTCCCCCGATAGCCTTCTCCTGGACCCTAGGGGCGGCCCTCCTGGGGCCTCCAACCTAACCGGTTGTTCGGCTCCCGAGCCCCCCAACCCTGCTGCTGCCCAAACCTTCGGGGCTCCTCCCTTCTCCTTTCTTCCCTCTGCTCCCTCTGTTCCCTCGGCTCTTTCTGCCTTCCCATCGCTGATTCCTTCACGTCGTCCTCTGCTAGCTTGGCCAACTTCCCGACGAACGCTGGGTTTGCTCTCTCGAAGTCAATCTCCTTTGCCGCCCTCTCCATGAGCTCCTCAAAGGAGAGGGGGGGGGGGCACCCTCTTCAACTCCATGCTAAAGAACCCCGGTCTCAGCCCCAGGGTGAAGGCCAGCATCAGCGCGTACCCTGGTTCCTCCTTGACCAAAAGGATCTCCTCCTGAAATCGGTCGACGTAGTGACCCAGCGTCTCGTCCGGCCTCTGCCTCACCGCAAACAGGCACTCCGCTTCCTTCTTCCACTTCTTTGAAGTTGAGAACCTTAACAGGAAGCTTCTCCGCAGATCTTCAAAACAGTAGATTGACCTAGCTGGCAACTGGTGGAACCAGTCCCGAGCCTTCTCTTTCAACGTGATGGCAAACAGCCGGCACTTGAAGGCGTCCGTCATCTGCCTTATCGACACAACGTCCTCAAACCATTGTACGTGTTGTACCGGGTCATCCTTCCCCGAGTAGTAGGACATGTCGTGCTCTCGGAACCCCTCTGGCACCGGAGCCGAGATGATGAGCTCGCTAAAGGGGCTCTCGCCTCCTGCCTGGCGAGAGGGTATGTCTCGCGGTCTCGGCTGGCTTGCCCGATCCGCGAGACCGTGCCCTGGGAAGAGTTCCCGCACCGCCGCCTCCTTCTCGCCCAGGTCCGTCAGCGCCTCCTTGCCCGGGCGCTGGCTCTGGCCTGGGAAGAGTTCCCGCGCCGCCACATCTCTCTCGCCAGCCTCGCCCGAGACCTCCTTTCCTGGGCGCTGCCCTGGGGCGTTCTCGCCCAAGAGCGGGACCTATTCTATTGGGACCTGAGGGGTGGCCCACTCGCCTCTCGCCGAGAAGGCTAAAATGATTGTTTTCAAGACCTCTCGCCTGAACTCATCCAGCATCCTCTTCGTTGCTTCCTCTCCCCGGGTGGGGGATCCTCCAGAACCTGACCCTTCACCTTCACCTCCAGTCATGGGACTAAACTTAAGGCTTTCCTGTATCGGCTGCCTTCCACGCTCACCGCACCAGAACTGTTGAAGCCAAATATGACCCCAACTGAAGTTCGAAGAAAAAGGGGTGCAGCCAAAACCTACTTCTCTCAAGTCTCACCCCTTGACTGGATTCTAAGGACCCAAGACTGACCCAGAAGCCTCAGCAGGGAGGTCCCACCTCACACCCGGAAGATCTCTGAGAGCTTCCCCTCCAAAGCCAAAGCTGGGCTAGGAGCTCCTCAGAAAGCACTGGAATTTGGGAGACAATGATCGCTTGCTTTCTAAGGAACCCTTATGGGTCTATTTATAGCATTTTACTGTCCTGAATTTTCTGAAAAGCCCCTGGTTGGTCTGCCGATAGCCAAATCCTGCTGTTTTTCTGAGGGTACTGAAGTAATTTCTCCTGAGGGCAATTAGGACATTTTTCCTAAGGCCTTGGGCCCCACTCGGCGAGAGCTGTGCCGAGACCCTTCTGTCCAGGGCAGGGCGCGAACGGTCTCGCCCGGCGTAGGCGAGAACTTCTTTGAGAGAGGAGCTTGGCTCGGGCGCAAACGCTTCCGCGCAGGTCGCGCTTGACGGTCTTGGCTTACGGATCTTCGTTCATCGATCAGGCGCAATCGTTCCCGCCTTCTTTGGGCGAGATCTTCCTTAGGACGAGAACGCTTCGGCTAACCCAACTGTGACCATTGTGCCTCCTTGCCTGGCTCAGCGAATATAGGGTTGTACATAAGGCTGAGGGCCTGAGGTGTAAGCTCTGAGGAGCATATATGTGGAGTTTGTGCCTAGTACAACAATTAAGTTGGATAGGTGAGAGGGAAAGTGGATGTACCCAATTGGGGAACCACTATAAATCTTTGTGTGTTTGCTGTGTTGCTTGTTTTCATTCTTATTGCAGGATCTAAGGACAAGTTCTAGATAGATTAAGTTGAAATCAACAAAAGAACTAATAAAATTTCAAAGGCCCATTCACCCCCCTCTAGGTGATTAGCTAACCTTCTGCTAAACAACTTTCAGTATTATATATATTTATTCCAAACTCGATAGGTATACGTAGAATACTTTGAGCGAAGCTTTCCCCCTTCTACAGTTTTTATGTGCAAATCATCTTTGAATATGTATAGATCAATTTTGCTTGCAAGAATAAAATATAAGTGGTGATGAAAATTGAAAGAGTTCAGTTGTCTACCTAAATCACCTAGCGGGGGGGGGGGGGGGGGCTGAATAGGTGAGTTGTGCGTCTTTTTACGGAATAAAAATTTAGAGACTATGCACACAATTATCTACCAAACAATCACAGACGACAAAAGATTTATAGTGGTTCCCCAACCTTGGCTACATCCACTTTCCCTCACCGATCTAGCAAAGAACTAGACTCAGCTACTCTACTATCTCGGATTGAAAACCGATCCGACGTCTCAGAACAAAGTTCTTACAATCTCGATCCACAACATGGATCTACACTCGGAAGATAAAAACTTCCTACAACTCGGAGACAAAAAGTTCCTACACTCGGAGAGAATTCTCCTACAAAAATGAAATTGAAAGTATATGAAAATACAAACAGTAAATCTTTCTAAGATCTGAAAACAGTCGGCCTGAATCTTCTTCTTTGATCTTTGCGACTTTATCAGAGAAGTTGAAGAAGAATCTTGGCAAAAGCTAGATCTGTAATTTCTTGGCTTCACACGATCAGATACATGATGAAGAATTGAAAGACAATCTCGATCTGTGAATCTTCTTGATCTGAATCTTCTGGAATCGAAAACCCTAGCCGGATATGCGCGATGAAGGTCGGCGACGACGACTTTCGTTTTTAGAGAGAGAGAATGAGATTCAGAAAAATACTTAGAATAATCATGACAGAGCTTCTTAGGGTTTGTCGGTTTTGACAAGACTTTATATAAGATCTTCCCTAACGGTCATAATTAGTCTTAATGACGTCCACGTGGACCAATCACGTCAAGACTCTTTGAAATTTCCGTCAAATCTGGACTTAGCGATTTTTCAGAAAAGATTGACTGAATTACTTGAGTGAAGGTTTACCTACTCGAGTACTATATAAGATTACTCGAGTGAATAGAAGAGGACTACTCGAGTAGATGACTTAGAGAAAATTCAGAAATGATGAGCAGCTACTCGAGTACACAAAGTCTTACTCGAGTGCTAATATAGTTACTCAAGATGTAGAGTTGAACTACTCGAGTACAAGAAATACTACTCGAGAGAATAGAGATCAACTACTCGAGAGATAGAGGAACTACTTGAGTCAAGGACTTAGAATATTTTCTAGAAGAAAAATCTGGGTTACTCGAGTAGTGAAATTGGACTACTCGAGAGGATATAAACTATTCGAGTTTGTATATATAGCTACTCGAGTAATGGACTTAAACAAATTTTGAGGGATGAAAATCTTGTTACTCAAGTATTAAACCTAGGTTACTCGAGTAGTAGATAGACTACTCGAGTACATGAACTTGACTACTCGAGGGAGGTAAAATTACACGAAATCCAGTCTTCTGTAACTCGAGACAAAAGACTAAACTACTCGAGTACTTATATGACTACTTGAGTAATTTACTTAGAAAACTTTCTGGAAAGAAAATTCTATTAACTCGAGAATGAGAAAGGATCTACTCGAGTAATTGACTTAGCCACTCGAGAGCTATAATTTGACTACTCGAGAGTTAATTCCCTTACTCGAGTACATATAATCTTACTCGAGTATTGACTAAGTATTTCACTCGAGTATGAAAGTGACTACTCGAGTCAAATACTTAGAAAATTTTCTTTAACATAATTTTCTCTTCTTTAGTGAATTCAACAACAAGTCTTTCTCCAATCAGTCCTAGTGCTTGAATAAGAAGTGTATCCCAATAGAGAGGCTACACATGAGTCTACACCATGGATCACATAATGAGAGATTACATTATATGGTCCTGTGTTTGGTGACCCATTATGGACTAACAGTGGTCTACACTTGGCAGTATAATCCTGCAAACACATAACTCAAACCAAACATCAAATACAACTTAATTCATCTTAGTTCAATGACAACTTCATCAAATCTGGGTTAATGTGGATACAATACCCAACAATCTCCCCCCTATTTGTAGAAGTCAGAACCCTTTACACTAAGGTGAATTATATAGACATAAACATAGCTAAATATGCAAACAGAGAGAGCATTGTAAGCAAGCATAGGAATATTATCAAAAAAAAAAACAAATGATCTAAATTAAGAATTATATAAATATGAATGTCCAAAACATCATTTCTACAAGAGTCAATTCCACACTCTCAAAATCCTTTATGCTTAACCTTGATGTTGCTGCTTGTCTTTCTTCTCTTGCTGTCTTCTTTGGTAGCTGAATGGTTTGAGATAATATTTTGGAGGTTTTGGAGGAGCAACAAGATTGTTCCTTCCAAATTTTCTGTCATATAGTCTCCTCTTTGTTATAGATTTTTCATACGATTCTCATTCCTAGGAGCTGTAATGAATATTCCTGCTTTCATTGAAGTCCATGATAAGCTTGAGAGTATCCAATATGAGAGACTTTGAAGTAGGAGACCAGATTTCTGCAAACTCTGGAGTTTTTCTCTTTTCTAAATCAGGAACTGGGATTGGCCTGCTAGCTGAGGCACCATCACCATACTTTCTCTTCTTCTTAGAAGTGTTGATATCAGGAGGAGCTTGGAAGAATATATCTGCTGGGTCTGCCTCCCAAACTTGAGCATATGAATCTGGAGGAGGACCTTCATAACCTTCAGGTCTGAGAGAGAAGGAAGGTTGTTGAGCTTGAACAGCAGCAGTAGCAGCTAAAGGGTTTAGGTGGTGAGGAATGATGTTTAGATCATCTAGGAATTCTGGACGGATCTGATTGTGCATCCAAATAGTTGTGTCATAGGTATGAAACTTGACACTCTGAATTTGTCCTAGCACATCATCATGGATCTCTCTCATCTTGGCTTCCCATTGAGTTTGCTTGAGTGCATTTGATTTCTCAAGATATTTTTTCACTAAACTCTCCCCCTTTCTGATTTCTACAATCAGTTTACTGATGACATCATCTTTGAAAGTTCCAACTTCTTCACAAATCTTCATCTTTGTAGCTTCAGCTCTCTTATCTAATTCTATCTGATTATTTTCAAGAGTCACACCTTGATCTATGACTTGACCAACACTAGTGATAGTGTGATCTAGAGCTTTTCCACCAATTTGAAAGAGATGTCTGAGCTGATCTGTATTGTGTTGAATCTCTGCAAAGCCTCTGATCATCTCTGTCTCTAGAGCAGTGACTTTCTCAGTAACAGCTTTGAGAGAAGCATCAAAATATGTCCTTTGTTCTTGAAGCAGAAGTACAAATTGATTCATCAAATCACTGGTAGAATCAACAACTGCAGGAGGAGTGACAGAAGATGGAACTGGAGGAGGAGGAGCAACCCATGGAGCTATCTCTTCAATAGAGACTGGGCTCTTTACTCTGGAAGTATGAATCAGGGCATCCCCTTCATCAGTGACTCTGGGCATGGTGAAGTCCAAGGTTCTCAGTGGAGCTTCAGCTGGTTCATGAGATTGCTCATCAGAAATGAAGATGGTGTCATCCTGCTCTTTACTTGCAGCAGGAGACTGGTTGGGAGATGGAGTATGTGATGGAGATGGTACTGGAGTGGATGGCTTTGGAACTTCAATAGTTGTTTCTTTTGGAAGAGGGGGAAGAGGTTCATCAGCAGTCAATTCTTCAATCATCTCACTGATTGTTGCTTCAGTTGATAGTAGGTTTTCTTGAAGTTGGGCTTCAGAGGGAATTTCTTCAGGAGTCTGAGGTGGAGGAGATGTAACAGCTGGAGGGGTAGGCATCCTTTCTGGAATAGAAGGGGCAGGCTCACCCTCAATAGGTGCACTAGAGGAGCTGATAACCTGAAGTGGAGAGGGATATGGGGTCCTGTTCTCTGTAGCTGGAAGCTCTTGAGCTTTGGCAGCTTGAACTAGGTTCTGCAATTTCAACTCCCATCTTTGAATGGAAGAGATACAGACTTTCTTCATGTGGCGAAGAATAGTCCCTTTGTAGAAGTTGAACACCTCAGGATTAATCTCATGGAGGAGGAGAGAAATAATCCTGACATAGCTGGGAGCCTTAATGCTGTCCTTTTTCTTGCCTAGAATCATCATACCAAACTGAAATTTCTTCCTGCAAACGATTGTTGTCATGAAGTCAAACATATTGGTAAAAATGTCTCTGATTGAACTTATTTTGCATATGAGTATCTTCCCAATGATGTCCACCAAGATCTTTCCTTCTGGATTCATTTCAGAGCGACAAATGATTTGTGCTTCATGTGAGAGGCCACAAAACATACAAACTCTATCAGAATATTCTGGACCTAAATGATCCTCTTCATCAATAGTAGACAGTCAGAGAAGTGTAGAAACAAAGGTCTTGGTAAGTTTGATTTTGATTCCTCTAACTCTGGACTTGAGAACTTTTCCATGTATCTTGACTTTGACATTCTTGAAGAACTCTGCAACTTCTGGAAATATGATTTTACATGACTCTTGTAGAATGAAGGTGAGGCCGGCGGTGTCGAGAAGTATCAGAAGGTTTCGGAAATCATCTGAAATTTTGGCGATACCGACCGCAACTAGTTCTGAACTGATGCCAATCTTGGAGGAAGAGGCCATAATTCAGAAATTGGAGAAATATCTGCGGCGGGGAGGAAGATGGCGCGTGCTCTGAAACTTTCGCCGGAAGATGAAACGTTTGTCGGCTTACTCGAGAGAGGGGGTTTTGATTCGTGTAGAAAGTAAATTCCGGACATTTCGACTTATATAGCCCTAAGTTTTCTCTAATTAAGAAATAAATAGAACTTACATACCTGAGAGAGGGCGACATAAGCCTTGGGTAGCGAATAAAGAAATTTGAATCAAGGTAGAAAGTTTGTCTGTCAGATACTCGAGACTTGTCAGTACTCGAGAGAAGGTATGGACGTACTCGAGTGGAGACAGCTGGAAGTGCTCGAGTGATGTCTGAAAGTACTCGAGTAGATATACTGAAGTACTCGAGTGAAGCTTTATTACTCGAGTAGGTCATTCTACTACTCGAGTAGGTTACTCGAGTGGCTAATGAGGTACTTGAGTAGGTCAAGTGGGTTACTCGAGTAGGTCATTTTCTTACTCGTGTAGTTTACTTCTTACTCGAGTCAAAAAGTTAGAAATTTGTAGAATTTCCACTTTTGGCTGATTCTTGATCTCTGAGCCTTCTTGTGAGTCCACTTTCTCTAATCTTCTTTGTTGGGCATGCCAAGTTCTGTTTTGAAGAACGAGAACTTGGTCTCATCCAGCGGCTTTGTGAAAATATCTGCAATCTGTCTATCTGTAGAGACATACTGTAGATCTATGTCTCATGCTCCACATGCTCCCGGATGAAGTGATACCTCAACTCTATGTGTTTTGTCCGGCTGTGCGAGACTGGGTTATTGGCTATTGCAATTGCACTGGAAGAGTCACAAAACAATGGGATGTTCTGAAACTTCATGTTGTAATCTTCAAATTGATTCTTTATCCATAGCAGCTGTGCACAACAACTGCCTGCAGAGATATACTCTGACTCAGCTGTTGAGATTACAACACAGTTCTGTTTCTTTCTACTCTAGGAAATAAGCCTTCTTCTAAGGAATTGGCAAGTCCCGAAAGTATTTTTCCTGTCGTCTTTGCTACCTACAAAATCTGCATCTGAAAAACCAATTAGCTTTCTATCATTACTTCTTGGGTACCATAAGCCAAGATTCAGTGTACCTTTAAGGTATCTCAAAATCCTCTTTGCAGTAGTGTAGTGAGATTCCTTAGAGTTCACTTAAAATCTAGCACATACACATGTTGAGAACATTATATCCGGTCTACTAGCAGTAAGGTAGAGCAAAGATCCAATTATGCTTCTGTACTTGGTTTCATCAAAAGGTTTCCCTTTCTTATTCTTGTCTAGAGACACATTGAACCCATTGGAGTCCTCATAGAGGTTGCGTTCTCCATTCTGAATTTCTTAATTAGCACTTTGTTGAACTTAGTCTGTGAGATGAAAATTCCATCTTTAGATTGTTTCACCTGAAGCCCTAAGAAATACCTCAGCTCGCTCATACTGCTCATTTCAAACTTCCCTTGCATAAGTTTAGAAAACTTCTTACAGAGGTTGTCGTCAGTAGAGCCAAAAATAATGTCGTCGACATAGATTTACATTAGCAAAATCTTGCCTTTTATTTCCCTAAAAAATAATGTCTTATCTATCTTTCTCCTTGTGAACTTATTCTCAAGAAGAAAGCTAGACAACGTCTCATACCAAGCTCGAGGAGCTTGTTTCAGACCATATAAGCTTTATGCAATAAGTAAACATAATCCGGAAGGTTAGAATCAACAAAACCTGGAGGTTGTTCCACATACACCTCTTCCTTTATGTCGCCATTAAGGAAGGCAGACTTCACGTCCATATGATAGACGGTGAAGCCTTTGAGTGCAGCATATGCTAGGAATAACCTGATGGCCTCCAGCCTTGCCACTGGAGCATACGTCTGATCGAAGTCGATTCCTTTTTCTTGACGATATCCTTTGGCGACAAGTCTAGCCTTGTTCTTTACGATTGTTCCATCCTCATCCATCTTGTTCATGTAGACCCATTTTGTCCCAATGACATTCTTACCTTTGGGTCTTGGAACAAGTTTCCATACTTGACAGCCCTTGAACTGATTTAGTTCTTTTTCCATCGCCATTATCCAAGATGCGTCTGATTTTGCTTCCTCAAACTTCTTTGGTTCAACCTGTGAGAGAAAACTCAAGTATAAATTCTTGTTAGTTGTACCTCTACGAGTTCTGACACCATCCCAGGGATCTCCTATGATCTGGTCCATGGGGTGATCCTTCAGATGTCTGAGCTCAAGATTCCTTGCATCTGGAATATCTTCAATCACCGGAGTGACTTCATCAACTTGGATGATTTATTCATCTTGATCATCGACCTCTCCAATAGGGGTTGGAGTGGTGATCTTGATGAACTTTTCACCTTCAGACGGTTCATCCAAGCTAATTTCTTTCAACTTTGTACCTGCATCTTCAATGAGCACACTAGAAGAGGTGCCTTGCAGCAAGCTCGTCTCATCAAATACAATATGTATTGATTCTTCTATGACCAGAGTTTTTCTATTAAATATCCTGTATGTCTTATTATGACTACTATATCCTATAAAAATACCTTCAAAACTTTTTTTGCTAAACTTGGTAGTATGATACTTGCCATTGTTAAGCACGAAGCACTTACAACCAAAAATTCTAAAATATGAGACAGTCGGTTTCCTGCCCTTTAGAAGTTCGTAAGGTATCTTATCATGGTTTTTGTTTATGAGTGCTCGATTTTGCACGTGGCATGCAGTGTTGACGGCTTCAGCCCAGAAGTATTCCAGAAGTGATGTATCACTCAACATGGTTCTGCAGGCCTCTATGAGTGTTGTATTCCTTCTCTTAGCCATTCCGTTCTATTGTGGAGTACGAGGAGAGGAAAACTCAAGAAAGATACCCAAGCTTTCACAGAATTCTGTCATGGCCACAGACTTGAACTCTGTTCCATTGTCACTACTTATTTTAACTACGGAACAGTTGTATTCGTTCTGGACATGCCTGACAAAATTAGTAAAGATGTCGAAGGTATCTGACTTGTGTTTCAAAAAGAATACTCACGCAAAGCGCGAGTAATCATCAATAATTACCAACGTATAATCCTTATCTCCCAAGCTTCTAACTTGCAGTAGACCGAACAAGTCCATATGCAGTAGATGTAAACATCTATTGGAATCTTTGCCAATAACGCTTTTAAAGGTAAACATTGTTTGCTTGCCTTTTACACATGCATGACAAGGTCTATCTTTGACGTACTTGACATTTGGGGCATCGCGTACTAAATTTAGTAAAAATAATTTATTAATAGTTTTGGAATTAATATGTGCTAGTCTCTTGTGTTATTGGTCACCAAGAGATGCACTATCTTTTGCTAAAAGACACACTGATGTAGAAGAGTCTATACAAATGAAATTTAAACATAATATGTTTCTGCTTCGAGTGCCAGATAGAATTGTTTCCATATTGTCAACAGATTTTATCAAGCACTTATCAGCATGAAATTCAACTATGTATCCTTTATCGCAGAGTTGACTTATGCTTATGAGATTGCGTTCCAATCCTTCAACATAAGCTACATCTGAGAAGGATACACTACCGTTAGTGATCATACCATAGCCTTTAGTGATTCCTCGGTCTTAACCTCCAAAGATGACCTTTGACCCGTTCAAGACTAGAGAATAGTTCTGAAGTAAGCTTCTTGTCCCGGTCATGTGTCGAGAGTATCCACTGTCCAAATACCAGATAAGCGTTTTGGTGGCCTTTGGACATACCTGCAGTTATGAATCAGTTTACCTTAGGAACCCAAACACATTTGGGTCCTTGGTCTCGTGTTAGAACACTCCCCATACGAGTGTTAGCATTATGTGTCGTCTTTCTCATACCGCCAACTTGAGGAGTTGCAACATTTCTGGGATTAAACCAGCAATCGATGGCAAAGTGACCAATTCTGCCACAGCACCAGCAGTCAAACCTGTTGTATCTTTGCTTTATGTTTTCCTGCTTGACCTTTTGAAGTTGTGGTCTAGCAGGACCAACATTCTTGGATGAAGAAGCTTCATGATGATGGCAATCACATGATTTCTTCTCCTTCATTGGCTTTTTCACAACGGGCTTTACCTTCGGTGCTTTCTTGAAGTAATGACCATGATTGAAAGGATCATAGCTCTGAAAAATGACTTCTTCATACGGTGCCTTAAAGACACTTTCACCAAAGTTTCTGGGGCGAGTCCATCCTTGATAACGGGACTTTGGCTCTACATAGGTAGGACTGGTCAAGTGATCGTAGAATGAGTCAAGATCAAACTCATTAGTTGGAAATATGACTTTCTTGAACGAAGTCTGATCTTGAGGAGCTTTCCCTTTTTCTTTGGCCAAGGCCTTCTTGGCGGCCTTATTCTTTCTTTGAGCCTTATTCCTCCTAGAAGATTTACTAGGAGCTTCTACATGGCCTAGTCCAGCACCCTTGGCCTTAGCTAAGAATTCAACAACAAATGGAAGAACTGTTTTAGGCTTCGAGAAACTTTCAACAAGTTTCTTTTCAGCAGCGAGTTGTTCTTCCAACTCTTTGATGATTTTCTCTTTTAAGTTAAGGTGCTCAAGAGCTTTGTTATATTCTTCAATAGCATTATTAAAGTTCTCTTTGAGTGAGTCAGTCTTAGCGACTTCCTCTCTCAAGATGCTCTCTTCAGCTTTTAGAGACTTGATCTCTTTAGCCTGAGTTTTCACGACTCGACGACATTTGTCGTAAGCCATGATCAACTCCTTGTACTGGGCCATGAGTTCAGACTCATCGTCAGAAGAGCTGTCCTCACGATCATGCTCAGAAGCTTCAGATTCTGAAAGAGGAGTGTGAGAGTTTACCTTCCCAGTGAACTGGGGCTCTTGTTCGTCATCAGTCTGAGCCATAAGCCCAAAGTAGGCTTCTTCTTCTTCACTCGACTCAGATGAGTCGGAGTCACTAAGAGTTTTGCCCTTCTTGGCTATCAGGTTCTTCTCTGTCCTCTTCTTATTATATGAGGACTTCTTTTCCTCTCTTCTTCCACCCTCCTTCTTATGGGGGCAGTCAGTAATGACATGACCTGGCTTATTACAACAGTAACAAACGATGTCAGTAGAAATATATTTATTATGTTTAGGAGTGTACCTGTCGTGGCTGCTTGAGCCTTTTCTTTGTCGATCACCATCATGTCGTGATCTTCTATAGGAGGCATCCTTGCCTTTCCAATGCTTCTTTTTATTTAAGAATTTCTTGAACTGACGTGAGAGCAGAGAGAACTCTCCTTCAAATAGCTCAGAGCCCGAGGTACTTGGCTCCGAGGTTTCTTATTCACTAACTTCTTGTGTTGGGGCAGGAGAGACATCCTTTGACTTCCTTGAGGTGTCTGCCTTTAGAGCAACAAACTTCTCCTTGGATGCAGACCTGCTCTTCTCTTCTTCAGCCTTTCTAGTGTTGAGTTGAAGCTCATATGACATAAGCTTCCCGAAGAGATTCTGCGGGTCCGTCTCAGCTAGCTTCCCAAACTCCCAGATAGCACAGACTTTGTTATCCCATTCCTTGGTTAGGGATCTTAGGAATTTATCATTTAGCTTTCCGTTTGTGAAGACTCGGCCATATACCCTTAGGCCATTAACTATCTTGAAGAAGTTCTCAAAAGTGTCAGCAATGGTGTCCTTGTTTCCTTGTTGGAAGGCTTCATACTTCTGGTTCAGAAGGGATCTTCTATCATCCCTAACTTCTTCTGTACCTTCCATCAAAGTGACTAGGGACTGCCACATCTCCTTGGAAAACTGGCAGTGGATCAAATTCTGCAACATGGAGTCATTGACTGCACTTGTTATTATATTCTCGGCCTTCTTATCTAAAGACACAAGTGCAATCTCGCCTTTGTATAGATCCATCAATTTCTTTGGAACTTTCTTTGTAGGTTTATTGTGGAGACAGTCATGAGAATGTATGGACCTTCTTCAACGATCATGAAGATCCTTGGATCCATAGCTTCCATGAAAAATCTGATTCTTTCTTTCCACATGAGAAAGTTATTCTTGCTGCACAATGGAAGCATGTCAAAATCTTTAGCCTTGTCCATGCTTAGAAAATTCTCAAAAGATAACTAGTCAGATCTGATCAAGGTGTTAACCTTTTATTGATCAACATAGCTCTGATACCAATTGAAAGAGTTCAGTTGTCTACCTAAATCGCCTATAGGGGGGGGGAGGGTGAATAAGTGAGTTGTGCGTCTTTTTGGGGAATAAAAATTTAGAGACTATGCACACAATTATCTACCAAGCAATCACAGACGATAAAAGATTTTTAGTGGTTCCCCAACCTTGGGTACATCTACTTTCCCTCACCGATCTAGCAAAGAACTAGACTCGACTACTCCACTATCTCGGATTGAAAACCAATACTACGTCTCAGAACAAAGTTCCTACAATCTCGATCCACAACCCGAATCTATACTCGGAAGATAAAAACTTCCTACAACTCGGAAACAAAAAACTCCTACACTCGGAGAGAATTCTCCTACAAGAATGAAATTAAAAATATATGAAAATACAAACAGTAAATCTTTCTCAGATCTGAAAACAGTCGGCCTGAATCTTCTTCTTTGATCTTTGCGGCTTTATCAGAGAAGTTGAAGAAGAACCTTGGCAAAAGCTAGATCTGAAATTTCTTGGCTTCACACGATCAGATACATGATGAAGAATTGAAAGACAATCTCGATCTGTGAATCTTCTTAATCTGAATCTTCTGGAATCAAAAACCCTATCCGAATATGCGCGATGAAGGTCGGCGGTGACGACTTTCATTTTTAGAGAGAGAGAATGAGATTCAGAAAAATACTTAGAATAATCTTGACAGAGCTTCTTAGGGTTTGTCGGTTTTGACAAGACTTTATATAAGATCTTCCCTAACAGTCATAATTAGTCTTAATGACGTCCACGTGGACCAATCACGTCAAGACTCTTTGAAATTTCCGTCAAATCTGGACTTAGCGATTTTTCAGAAAAGATTGACTGAATTACTCGAGTGAAGGTTTACCTAGTCGAGTACTATATAAGATTACTCGAGTGAATAGAAGAGGACTACTCGAGTAGATGACTTAGAGAAAATCCAGAAATGATGAGCAGCTACTCGAGTACAAATAGTCTTACTCGAGTGCTAATATAGTTACTTGAGATGTGGAGTTGAACTAGTCGAGTACAAGAAATACTACTCGAGAGAATTGAGATCAACCACTCGAGAGATAGAGGAACTACTCGAGTCAAGGACTTAGAATATTTTTTGGAAGAAAAATCTGGGTTACTCGAGTAGTGAAACTGGACTACTAGAGAAGATATAAACTACTCGAGTATGTAGATATAACTACTCGCGTAATGGACTTAGAAAAATTTTGAGGGATGAAAATCTTATTACTTGAGTATTAAACCTGTGCTACTCGAGTAGTAGATAGACTACTCGAGTACATGAACTTGACTACTCGAGTGAGGTAAAATTACACGAAATCCAGTCTTCTGTAACTCGAGACAAAAGACAACTATTCGAGTACTTATATGACTACTCGAGTAATTTACTTAGAAAACTTTCTGGAGAGGAAATTCTGTTAACTCGAGAATTAGAAAGGAACTACTCGAGTAATTGACTTAGCCACTCGAGTGCTATAATTTGATTACTCGAGAGCTAATTCTTTTACTCGAGTACAAATAGTCTTACTCGAGTATTGACTAAGTATTTCACTCGAGTATGAAAGTGACTACTCGAGTCAAATACTTAGAAAATTTTCTTCAACAGATTTGTCTCGTCTTTAGTGAATTCAGCAACAAGTCTTTCTCCAATCAGTCCTAGTGCTTGAATAAGAAGTGTATCTCAATAGAGAGGCTACACATGAGTCAACACCATGGATCACACAATGAGAGATTACATTGTATGGTCCTGTGTTTGGTGACCCATTGTAGACTGACATTGGTCTACACTTGGCAGTATAATCCTGCAAACACATAACTCAAACAAAACATCAAATACAACTTAAATTCATCTTAGTTCAAGGGTAACTTCATCAAATCTGGATTAATGTGGATACAATACCCAACAAAAATCAAAATAAAATCAAGATTCTCGCATAGTCGGTGGCCCTTACCGCCTCCTTGCCTCCCATCACAGCTTTAGGCTTCATTTGGCACGATGGTGGCGGTCGTAAATGCATGGGTTAAACAGTGATTCGTTAAGGATCACCGAACAAGCATAATTCGTTTGAACAAAAAAGTGGATTAAGTTCCTCATGTGGGCATTAATGAATGATAATTTAACCCTCATGATCATGACTACCACCACCGTACCAAAAAGAGACTGGTCTCTGCTCTTTAGAAGAAGATGATTAGAATATACCTAAATTATAATACCTATTATGAGAATTGAAAGTCTTTATTTTCAAGGTAGCTTACAACCTAGGGGGTGAATAGGTTGTCATAGTGATATTATTAGCTTTTAATTTTATCTTCCTTAGTGCTTAGTGTGTTGGCAGTAATAAGCTTTCAAGTACCTGCACAAAGAAAATAACACAGGAAAGTACACACAGATTTATAGTTGTTCCCCAACCTTTGGGTACATCCACCTCCTCTCATCTTGCCAACTTCCTGTTAGACAAGGCCCTTCTCCAAACCACTGCTCCAAAGAGCTTATACCTCAGATCCCTCAGGATCTCTCAGTCTCCTCCAAGACTTATAACTCATCCACAAGGGCCTACAACTCAGTGATCACCAGATCAACTACCTCAGGCCAAAGGCCCTACACTCAGGCTAGGAGGACAGCCCTACCTCAGATCCACTAGGGATCCTACCTCAGACATAAGTGCCCTACAGCTCAGTGAGAATGACTCACCTACCTCAGACTTGAAACCAAGTCCTACAACTCAATGATCAATTGACCACCTACCTCAGATCCAAACTGGATCCTACAGCTCAGGAAAATTTGCCCTACCTCAGTCTCATAGATCCCTACAACTCAGATCCAAAAAGGATCTTACATGTGTGAAATAGAGTTTTGTTTATCACAGAGAAATTTCTCTATGATGACCCCTTGAGCTGAGTTATCTCAGCTCAATTTTCTTCACAACTACAAGGATCTTGAAATGTAAGTAACTAGCAGTAAACTACTGTGCTTTCTCTTTCTTCCCAGGACAGAATCAACAACTTTGTTCTTTCTTATTCTCAGCTTTAGAAGTAGATCTTTAGATTTGAGCTTACTGAACTGAGAAGCAACTTTATCTACTGAAACTTGTTCTTTGTTTCTGCCCCTCCCTCAGAAGGACGACCTTCTGAACCTGTTGGTGTAGGTGAAGATCACACTAGCTAACTGAACTTTTTTGGTTCCTGCAGGAAGACTTATTGACAATAATGGCGAGCAAGATGAAGTCCGACCGCAACTTTTCAAGTTAATAAAATCCTAAAAGTTGTTTTCATCTTGACCACTCTCTTCCTTTTATAGTTCGTCGAACAATGGCTCTAAGAAATCAGTGTAATATCCCATTTCCAATGACACCCCTAAGAGTGGTTTTGTCATGACTAGGTTATGACAAAACCATAGGAAGCCCAAGAAGACCAAGTGAGCATATGCATGAAGTTGGAAATCACCATGGTCTACAAATAGTAGAATTCTAAACAATAGTTCAGGATGACCATAGGGCTTCACCATGACTCCATGACCCCACCGCAACATCCCTAACCCATTAGGGGGTCCATTAGAGCCATAAGGATCCATTGGGGTCAACCCAAAGTGGTCAAATTGACCCAAGTCCACCATAGCCCTAAATTGGGCAAGGTGCCCTAACTAAGGACAACTGTCCTCTAATATGACCAATTGACCATACCTAGACCTTTCCAAGCCCTAAAGGAGGCCAATGGGTCACCAAGGACCCATTTGGGTCAATTCAAGAGTCTATGTTGACCAAAGTCAACTCTAGCCCTAATTTGGTCAAAGTACCCTTCCTAAGGGTAGGTGACCTCCAAAGTGTCAAGACAACCCTACCCAACCATTCCTAGATTTTAGGGGAGATCAATGGGTCACCAAGGACCCATTGGGGTCAACCAAAGAGGCTAAGTTGACCCAAGTCAACCCTAGCTTCAAAATGGGGTCAAAGTGCCCTAACTAAGAGTCAAGTGACCCCCAAGATGCCCAACAAACTCTACTCAAGTCTTCCTAGACCTTAAGGGAGTCCAATGGGTCACCAAGGACCCATTGAGGTCAACCCAAATGGTCATGTTGACCAAGGTCAACTCTATTCTAGTGTTAGGTCAAATTAGTCTAAACGGGCTAACTCAAGCTCAAACTCATTTCCCCTACTTGGGCTAACCTCATTCTTATTATTAATATGAGTTAGTGGGCTGTCATTAGGCTAGAGAGATGATCAAATTCGGCCTTGATGATTAGGAGAGAGAAAACTCCATTTTTTTACCCTTTAATGGAGGAGAGAGAAAGTGGTTTAAAAGGGCCATTCATGGCCAAGGGAGAGTAAGGGCCTCTCCAATGGATGGATACATTCTCCCTCATCAGGTTTGACGAGTTTAATAATCATAGCCAGCCACCAAAGTGGCTGAATTTAATTTCTCCCATAAGGAAGAGAGAGAAAGAGGGGAGAGAAAGCCATTAATGGCCATAGGAGATCAAGGGCCCCTCCCCTCACCTCCATTTGCTGGATTCATCTTCCCTAGATAATTATGAGGAGACTAACAGCCATAATTAACCCTAAATGGCCGAGTTCAGTGAACCCATGGGTGGCCAAAATTTTCACCTTCATGGCCAATAATGGTCATTGGTACTACACCCTTCCTCTCCCCCATTTAGCTCTCTTAAAAGCATCCTTGGACTCAGAGGAGGCGTTTCCACACTTTACTTGAAGGAGTCGTGCACCTTGGTAGTGCTGTTGCAGAATACCCAACAGATCCACCACCGGCCATGGCGCACCACGACCACACTCGTCAACAAGCCCGGTTAAAGGTCCTCTACTTCTCTCTTCGTGGGCTAGATCTTTAGATATTTTAGGAGAGAAATCAGGCTCAATTGAGCCCGATCGGGTGGGAGAAATTTCATAAAATCCATGGTTTTTATACCTTGTGAGTTCGCCGGAAACCGCCCCTCCGGCGGCCGTGCCGCCGCCCGGCGATAGCCCCCACCTCAACGAAGGTGGTGGCGGTGGTGGCCGGCCAGGGAGGTTGCCAGGTGGCCAGGAAATGAGCTTGGAATAGGCTCCAGGTTCGGCCAATCCCAGCCCTTGGCTGGAGGAAGAAGATGACCAGGAGCCCCATGATTCTGCTTTAAGATCCGTGCCGGATCAGTCTTTAATTATTTCTGTTTTATTAATTTCTGCCTCATTTCTGGGCTGTTCGTAAATTAAATATTAAAAATACTTAGGGGCTATTTCAGAAAAAATGACCAACATGAACATTGTAACCCTTGAAGTCTATTTTAAGGTAAAATTGATTTGAACCAATTTGGGTAAGTGGTGTGACCACAGCACCCAGTGTGGTGAGGGCTATACCTAGGTTAGACCAAAGACTATTTTGAGTGCCCCCATCAATCCAGCCATCCCAATGACTTGAAATTTTGGATGAGGGTTATTCTTACCTATGCCTAAAAAATATCCAAAAATGGGAATTTTTGGAAAATATTTTCGTAAAGGTTTTGTAAAAATTTAATAAATAATTTAGGAATTATTTAAGAGGTCTAATTAGCTCAAAACCCTCCCAAATTTTGGTGAGTACTCCTTGGGGTCTTCATAAGACTCTGGTTAAAATGTCATCTCATTTGGAGATGGTTTGAGTTTAAAAAATGCAACCCTAGCCTTGTCATATTAAGGCTATTTAGGCCAAATAGTGCACTTTGAGTTTTGAGTGGCCAAATCACCTCAACAGAGGTTGAAGTTAGGGCCACTGACTTGGCATGAATATTATCACCCTCTCTAGAATGGAGTAGATTTGCCTTAGGACCTAAGGCCAAACCCTAAGGAGGGGCTTTTGTGTATTGTGAAGGGCAAGGTGTCAAAATACCTTGTATGCACTTGAGACTTGGTAGAGTGAGAACTAGAGTATCTAAAACCCCCTGGTTAAATTCTTAAGGGATTTGGGAATGGGTAGGCCCCTCTAAACCCTAACCCTAGTTTAGGGATGGAAAAGGTTAGTAAAACTCATTGAACAAGGATGAAACATGGGTAGAGCAGTCTTAGAGTAATCATGAGCCTCTGGAAATTATTGTAGGGTGTTTGGAAGACATTAGCTTATACTTGTAGTTAACATCTTTAAGTTGCCCCTAAGGATATTTGTGAGAAAATCATGGTTAAAATAGCTTAAAATGTTATGAAACTTGGTCAGTGAGGATTTATGATCATACTATAGCCATGGTAAATTTTGTGTAATTTTTGGGTAATATTTTAAAGTACTTCTCTATTTAATTCCATTTATTATATTTATATTGAATTAATTAATTAGGGGCTTAAATCTTGCCGAAGAGTTGAAGAACTTTGGATTTTATTTTCAATAGTCATATTATATTTATCATAAATTTTGTTGAGCATTTACTTGTCTGGTGTTGGTATATCGTGTTCAAACTTGGGGTTTTTGGATTACCAGAATAATTAAATAAATAAACAGATAAATTAGAAAAAATATGAATTCCTGGATTTAAGCCAAACATATCATGATAGACCCCCAATAATTATTATAGGGATACTGGATGAATATTTTGAGTACCTCTTATTTTACACGTCATATAGCTTGGGTTGGTCTGCATTTAGTAAAACTGCAGAATTTTATTTGGAATATGAATTTGGGCACATGAGTTAGGGTTAGATGTTTGCTGGTTTGATAATTAAAAATGAGTTTACCATTGGAAGATAAGATGAGTAGGGTGTTGGTTTGGCTAGTGTTAAGTGGTGCTCGGGATCGACGAAAGATCGTCTTTCCCGATTGGAGGAAGTGTCAAATACTGAAAGATATAGTCCCTAAAACACCTAGAGGGGGGGGGGGGGTGAATAGGTGACCTAATCCTTTTCTTAAACTTTAATGGCAGCAAGCTGTTATATCACAGAATACTAACTACTTTTGCACAGCAATCACAAAGCATACACAGCAAATCACAACACAGCACAGCAGACACAATGTTTTATAGTGATTCCCCAAGATTTGGGTACATCCACTTTCCCCCTTCGCCTATCTAGCAGTGTACTAGATTCGGCCAAACTTCTCCACTAGCTCAGAACCCAAATTGGTTCCTACACCTCAGGCCCAAGGCCCTACAACTCAGCTTTATCCCAAAGCCTACACTCAGCCACAAAGGCCTACACTCAGCCACCCAGGCCTACACTCAGCCAATCAAGGCCTACACTCAGAGATTATAATCTCCTACACTCAGGCTCTCAAGCCCTACCCTCAGCCTTTATAAATACAGGCTTACAATTCACTCAGATCCAAAGGATCTTACAAGTTAAAATGATTTTACAAATATTAACTCAACAACCCAAAGACAAGAGAGGGAGGTTGTGAGTTTCTTGATGAGTTCTTGGAAGAACTCAGCTGGATCCAATCTGACTTAGCTTTCTTCAAAGCTTCTTGAAAGTAGAACTGAATAAGAATGAATCCTCCTGCAGTTGATCCTTGACCTCTGCTTCTTAAGATCCAGAATATATCTGAACCCTTCTTCTCAGCCTAGTTCCAACAGCTGATTACTTGGAAGGAGCCCTCTCTCTCCAACTTCTTAGATCTACACTTGGACAGCTAGATCTTCTTGATTTGATACTATGTGTACCACTTCAATAACTACTTGAATAATAATCTGAGCAACCGTTTTTATAAACTGTATGAGCCTATTTATAGGCTTTCTTCATGGTAACCGGCTGGTCCGGTCCATAACTGACTTCTTACAATTCTGACAGTTGCTGTAGACCGGCTGGATCGGCAGCTGTCAAGTCATCCAGTCAATTCTTGAAAATCTCTAACTGTCTGAAAGTGTCGAGACTTTCTGTCTTTAAGTGTCGACACTTATAGACCAAGTGTCGACACCAATTGTGTAAGTGTCGACACAAGTCTACAAGGTGTCGACACAACTCCTTGTGTTGTAGATACCAAGTCTCGACACAGATTCTTCTGCATGTGTCGACACTGAAATTGAGTGTCGACATAAGTACTTGATCTTCTATCTTTTGCTGAATTCTTCTAAGTGTCGACACATCACCTTTGTGTCGACACAACTACTTGTGTTGAATCTGTTAAGTGTCGACACTGCTTCTTGGTGTCAACACATAGACTTCTATGTTGATACTTACTGAGTGTCGACACAGCTCCTTGTGTCGACACTTGATTCTTCTGTTGAGACTTCAGCTGAGTGTCGACACATTCCCTTAGTGTCGACACTTGTACTTAGAATAATTTTGATGATCTTTCTTTTCTTTGCTAAGTGTCGACACAGCTCCATGTATCGACACTTTCTTCAAGTGTAGAGTCTTCAGCTGAGTGTCGACACATTATTCTAGGTGTCGACACTTACTTCATGTGTTGACTCTTCTGTTGAGTGTCGACACTTTGTTCTTGGTGTCGACACTTTAACTTAGTCTCTGCTGACTTTTGCTGAGTGTCGACACAGCTCCAAGTGTCGACACTTTCTGGTGTAGACACAACTTCACTGGGTGTCGACACAGCTCCTTGTGTCGACACAGCTTTACTGCACTTTTCTTCACTAGGTGTCGACACAGCTCCTTGTGTCGACACTTTGTGTCTGGTGTCGACTCTGCATCCCAAGTGTCGACTCAATGACTCCAAGTGTCGACACTGCTTGTCTGAGTGTCGACACAAGCTTTCTTAAGTGTCGACACTTTCCCTCTGGGTGTCGACACATTGACTTAGAAACTTTTTGCTTCAGTCCAGTAATTACTTAACCTGCACAAGTAAACTCAACATACATCAAATACATTATGATGTATATCATTGAGTTGGGTGAGGCTTCTTCAAATCAGGTACATTTAACCAATGTACCCAACAATCTCCCCCTATTTGGAGAAGTCATAACCCTTAGTCAATGATATACACCATTTATAATTAAAAATTACAAAATGATGTAAAGCAGGATAATGTACAGCAGGGTAAACATAACATGTATAAATCACACATGTATACACATACATCAACACAGAGCAAATAAGAAATAGACATATTTACAGAACAAAACATGAAATATATTGATCATATATTGTTCCAACATTGGTCTTATACATTTTCAGTAGTTCACAAAAATGTTTTACGTTCAAAAGATTACAAAATAGACTTCAAGAAAATTCTAAATCTATTTTTGTTCAGGTTCCTTGATAACTATTCCCATGCCAGCTTGAACTTTAGCTTTGATAGGGGCATCAGCAGTTTCAGCATCAGCAGGCTTCTTGCCTTTCAGATCTTTCTTTTTAAGCTATTCAACTTTGATCTTCTGCCTCTCAAAATAGTGGTATGGCTTAGGAAAGTACTTGCTAGGCTCCTGGGCTGTAGGGGGTAGCTTTCCCATCTTCGCCTTCCTTCTATATTGAACAATTTCTTCTTGTCTGGTCTCATGTTTCCTCCATTCAGCTTCAGAGAACCACTTGTTCCTGTCATGAGTGTTATCCTTGGCAGCTTTCCAGGCAGTTAATATTATATTCCTAGAGGTAGGGCTCCACTATTCAATGTCTGGCCTTTGTTCTGCTTGTTCCCTAAACCTCTTCTTAGACAACCTTGTCTCTTCTTCTTTCTGTAGTGCCTCTTGCAGAGCTTCAGAAATAGGCTGAACCACTTTATCCAGAATAACATTAGACTTCCCTTCAGTTGGGCTATACATGTGATGAATATCAGCTTGCACAATGTCAAAATCTGGTGGAGGATAGATCACTTGAGCTACCTCTGGTTGCTCACCTCCAAGATATGCAGGTTGAATTCCAGATTCAGCAACATTGTCATCATCACAAAGTGGAGGATAGCCCAGTGTAGCTCTGATGGAATTAGATATCCATTTGGCATGATCAGAGCTAGCTTTGACTAAAACTCTCTCCCCCTTTATGACTTCTCTAGCCATATGATCTCTGACATCATCCTTCTGAAATCTGATTTGACTATCCAAGTATCTGATGCCATCTTTAAAGTAAGGTTTGAGCTTTTGAAGTTGTTCAGAGATGGCCTTCTGGGAGGCTTGGATAGCAGTCTTAACAGCAGAGATTTCTTCCTGGAATGCTTTATCAAATGTAGCTTTAACAGCAGCAGCAGAGGGACAAGGTTCAGCAGCCTTGTTCTGTAATTCAGTGACAATAGCATTATGTGAAGCAGTTAAATTGTCATTCATCCTTATTTGATTTTCAAGAATACACCCTTGCTTCAATGCTATGTCATCCACTTGGGCCTTTATCTTTTCCTGGTGTGTTGCCAAGTACACCACTGCATTGCCACCCTTGTGGAAGCATTCAGTCATCTCCTTCTTGTTGAGGTTCATCTCAAACCTGATAGACTTTATGTCCTGGGCAAGATCAAATTGCAAAGATTTCTGCCCTTCATCCACATAAGCCTCTATGGCTTTTCTATGTTCATCCAGTTTTATCTGCAGGGCAATCATCAAAGCACTATAATCTATTGATGGGGCTTGCTGAACTATAGGCTGTGGTGCAATAGATTGTAAAGCCTTTTTATAACTTTGACTTCTTCTCTTGAAGACATAGAGTTTCTTTTGCTTAGCCCTTGTAGCCTCCTCATCTTCAGATTCTGAGGAGCTTGCTATGTCAACCCTCTCCTTAGGGCTAGGGGGCCTCTCTTTCTGCACTTCAGGTGCCTTCTCAGTTTCTTGCCTTACAGGCTCTTCCATAATGTTCACTTGCTCCCCCTCAGCAGCAGCATTCTCTCCATCAGCAGTATCCTTGTCCATGTCAAAATCTTGTTGGTCCAGATTTAGGAATAAATCTTCCATGGTGAACTCTTGTGGTGAAGGAGCTGGAGACATTCTTTGCTCTTCAACCACTGGATCAGGAAACACTTGAACAACAGATGTGTCTTCTTTGGCAGCATCTGAGACTTGGATATCCAGCTGAGTTTGCTGATGATCATCAGACAAATCAGTATCTTCCATAAAAAAATTCAAAGTGTTTAGTTCAGTGATTACCTCTTGGATGATGGTGGTGGCTTGTTCACTTTCCAGTGTAGTGGGTTTATCTACAACTGGAAGCTCCCCCTGGCTTTGATCCCTGTGGATGGGGCTAGCTTGTGGTAGCTCCCCCTGGATCTCAGCATTAGCTGGAGGAGCAGGAGACTTCACTGCAGGCTCTTTCTCATTGTCATCTGGAGTGAAGACAACTTGCTCTTCACTTTCAGAACTGCTAGTGGACTCTTGTGCCACTGGTGCAGTCTTCCTTTTCTTCTTAGGTGGAATTTCTTTCTCAGAAACAATCTTTTCAGGGGTTGGCAGTTCCTTGGACAACACCCTGTCCCATCTTGAAAAGATCCTCAGATCCATCCTTCTCATATGATTTATCTTACTTCCTGCAGCTTGTTGCATTATCTCAGGTATGGTTCCAGCAAGATAAAGACTTATGATTCTGCCCAGGTTGGGCTTCTTCAAGCTTTACTTGATTTTCTCATAAACTACTATAGACCAGTCTGTTTTCAGTGTGAAGATTATCCTTGTCATTATCCCAAACATATAGGCAGACACTCTGTCATGCCCTCCTGGCTTGCTTAAGATCACCTTGCCCACTATCTCTGACATGAATTTGCCTTGGTTGTTCATGCCCTTTCTGTTGAAAACTGAACCTAGCTTCATCTTAGGATCAAGTCCACACCAGGTTAGAGCTTCCCTGGTCTTGGATGCAGTAACTTCTTCTTCATCTTGAGTTCTTGGCAATTGAAGCACCTTCCTCAAGCTCTTTGGTGAAATCTTAATCTTAGTTCCATGAACTCTGGATTTGATTCTGTATCCAGATTCATCCACTTCAGCTCCATTTAGGAATTCAAGAACCTCTTTCTTCCATATCTTTGTAGGTTCAGAAACTAAATACTCTAACCCTGAATCTGCTACTAGGGTTACGACAGACTTGATTTCTTGGTCTGCATCTTCGAAAGCGCCGCGCACCAGCTCATATCCTTCGTTGACGTTCTCCTCAAGCTTAGGCGCTATTAGGGTTTGTAGAATTGGTCTTGAGAGAAGAGAGGTGTCGACACAGAGGTTTTGGTCTCGAAACTTTGAAAGCGTGTCGACAAACAAAGATAGAACCCTATTTATACCTTTCTGATTTTGAAGATGAACAGGCGGGACAGCTAACTTAAAATGTGTCGACACTGGCAATAAGTATCGACACTGACTTATAATGTCTCGACACATATGTGTTGACACAAGTTTAGTCAACAGATTTTATGTGTCGACACTTGTTTATGTGTTAACACAACATAACTCGACACATATTCGAGACTTTACTTAGAAAATTCTGAGTAAAACTTAAGTGTCAACACCACATTGGATGTGTCGACACCTACTTGACATGTGTCGACACCAACATTCTGAAGTGTCGACACCAACATCCTAGATGTGTCGACACTTATTTCCTGAAGTGTCGACACCACTATTCTGTGTCGACATAGACTTGTCTATGTGTCGTCACCTTTTTACTTAGCCATTTTCAATTCAGTAAACTTACTCTAAGTTTATCATTCCTAGTTCAATTTTGAATCTATTGAACTTAGCTTCTTCTAGGGGCTTAGTAAACATATCAGCTACTTGATTATCAGTTTTAACATATTCTAATAAAATATCTTCTCTTTCTACATGCTCCCTAAGAAAATGATATTTAATTTCAATATTTTTTGTTCTACTATGGGATACATGATTATTAGCTATTGAAATAACACTTGTAGAATCACAAAAGAGTGGAGTTCTACTTACCTGAAATCCATAGTCCTCTAGCTGATGTTGTATCCACAGAAGTTGAGCACATCAACTTCCTGCAGCCACATACTCTGACTCTGCAGTGGAGATAACCATACTGGTTTGCTTTTTGCTACTCCATGAAATTAGTCTCCCACCTAGGAATTGACAGGTTCCAGTAGTGCTTTTTCTATCTTCTTTGCATCCTGCAAAGTCTGCATCTGAATAACCTGTTAGATCAAAATCTCCATTCCTAGGGTACCAGAGGCCTAAATAGAGAGTGCCCTTTAGATATCTCAATATTCTTTTGACTGCTGTCAAATGAGACTCTTTAGGGCAGGCTTGATACCTTGCACAAACACATGTAGCATACATGATGTCTGGTCTACTAGCAGTCAAGTATAATAGGGAGCCAACTATCCCTCTATACAAGGTTTCATCTACAGGTTTCCCTGCATCATCCTTGCTAAGAGACATACTTGACCCCATAGGAGTCTTCATGGTACTGGATGAATCCATACCATACTTCCTTATGAGTTCTAGGGTGAACTTGGACTGACAAATGGATAAACCACTCTCAGTCTGTTTAACTTGGAGACCCAAGAAAAACTTCAGCTCTCCCATACTACTCATCTCAAACTGACCTTGCATAAGTTTTGCAAACTTTTTGCAAAGGTTGCTTTCAGTAGACCCAAATATAATTTCATCTACATATATTTGGACTAGTATAACTTTGCCTCTAGATTCCCTAAGGAATAGAGTCTTATCTATTTTCCCCCTTGAGAACTTGTTCTCAATGAGGAAACTAGATAGGGTTTCATACCAAGCCCTAGGGGCTTGATTTAACCCATATAAAGCTTTCCTAAGTCTATAGACATGATGAGGTAGAGTTGAATCAACAAAACCTGAAGGCTGTTCCACATAGACTTCTTCCTTAAGATTACCATTTAGGAATGCTGACTTAACATCCATTTGGTAAACCTTGAATCCTTGATAGGTTGCATAGGCCAAGAACATCCTTATGGCTTCCAGTCTGGCTACTGGAGCAAAGGTTTGATCAAAATCAATACCTTCTTCTTGCCTATATCCTTTAGCAACCAGTCTTGTCTTATTCTTAATGATGACCCCTTATTCATCCATCTTATTCGTGTAGATCCACTTAGTTCCTATTATATTGTGATCTTTAGGTTTAGGAACCAGTTCCAAAACCTTGCACCTTTTGAACTGATTAAGCTCTTCTTGCATTGCTTCAGTCCATTGTGGATCTTGTATTGCTTCTTCAAACTTCTTAGGTTCAACTTGAGATAGTAAGCTGGAGTAGATTGCTGCATTTATGTATCTGCTCCTGGTTTGTACTCCTTGTCTTGGATCTCCAATAATCTGCTCTACTGGATGATCTCTAAGATGCCTGTTGGCTGGAGGCATCCTTACTTCTGGTTGAACCTCTTCAGCATCTCCATCATGCTGTAATCCTTGTACTTCTTCAGTAATTGGCACATGTAGTTCTCCCCCTGGACAACAGCTACTGTCTTCTACTTGCTGTCTTGCAGCATGCACTTCTTCTATAGTAAGCTTGTCCATCTTCTTTGTTAAACCTGTGGGGCTGCATACACTACTAGACAACTCATTGTTAATAAGTTTAGTCTCATCAAAAACTACATGCACAGATTCTTCTACAACTTGTGTAGTCAAGTTGTAGACTCTATAAGCCTTACTATTATTGCTGTACCCAACAAAAATTCCCTCTTGGGACTTGGCAACAAACTTAGTCAAATAAGACTTTCCATTGTTAAGTATGAAGCATTTGCAACCAAAGATCCTGAAGTAGGATATGTTTGGTTTCCTGCCTTTCACAACTTCATAGGGGGTCTTGTTGAGCCCTTTAGTGATGGTAGCCCTATTTATAACATGACATACAGTATTAACTGCTTCAGCCCAGAAATACTCTGGCAGTGATGTATCACTTAGTAGGGTCCTACCAGCCTCTATTAAGGTCCTATTCTTCCTCTCAGCAATGCTATTTTACTGAGGTGTTCTAGGTGAAGAGAATTCTTGAAATATCCCAAAGTCTTCACATAGTTTTGTCATGTTATCAGACTGAAATTCAGTACCATGGTCACTTCTAATCTTGACCACTGTACTGTTTAGTTCATTCTGAATTTGTTTGACAAAGTTATGGAAGACACTAGGTATTTCAGATTTCTGTCTTAAGAAGAACACCCAGGAAAACCTTGAGTAGTCATCTACAACTACAAAGGTATAGACCTTCCTACCTAAGCTATGAACTGGCATTGGACCAAAGAGATCCATATGCAAGAGGTATAAACACCTCACAGCATCTTTGTTTTCTATGCTTCTAAAGGTGGATTTAGTCTGCTTGCCCTTTTGACAAGCTGAGCAAATACCATCTTTAACACACTTAACTTGAGGACCATTCCTCACTAACTCTTTGCTAAAGAGTTTGCTAATAGTCTTGTAGTTAAGATGGGCAAGCCTCTTGTGCCATTTGACACAATGAGAGACTGTCTCATCAGCTACAAGACACACTGGAGAACCATTGTTCTCAATCATAATGTCTAGGCAGTAGACATTCCTCTTCCTATAACCTGTCAAAATGATCTCTTGATCACTTGACCTCTTGATATGACAATCATTTTTAACAAATGAGATGTCATACCCTACATCACTTAATTGACTTATACTTATTAGGTTGTGTTTCAACCCTTTAACATAAGCCACTTGAGTAATGGTAACCAAGTTTGTAGAAATGTTACCAAACCCTTTGATGATTCCTTTTTCAGAACCACCAAAGGTGACTTTTGGACCATCTTTTATTGGAATGTAGTCCTTTAGTAATCCTCTAGTTCCAGTCATATGTCTGGAACATCCACTGTCCAAGTACCATGTTGGGGTATGACCACTTGGACTCACCTGCAAAACAGATTAATGAACCTTAGAACCCAAAGAATTCTTGGGTCCTTGGTACTTGTTAGTTTGCAATCTGACAAAGCTACCTACTGACTTTCCAACAGGTAGTTTGGTACTCACTTTGGCACTAGCATTGTGCCAACAGTCCAATGCAAAGTGGCCAACCTTGCCACAGCACCAACATTCAAACTTATTGTACCTTTGCTTAGGTACAACCTTTGCTGTCTTATCTACAGCAGACTTGTTGAATGTTGGGGCTTTGCCCTTGGACTTAGACTTGGACTGCTCAGTCCTTGCAGGTCTAATAAAACCCAGTCCAGCCTTGCCTTTATGATGAACAAATTCATCAATTAAAGGTAGCACTGACTTAGGTTTAGAAAACCTAGCAACAAGCTCTCTCTCTTTCTGAAGATTGATTTCTAGACTCTTGATTTGATCATTCTTAAAGGTGATAGTCCCCATCTGAATCACTGTTATGTGTTTCAGCCTGGCTATCTCATTAAGCTTTTGATCAAATTGCTTCTCAAAATTTGTTGCAGCAGCTTTAAGATCAGTAATTTCCTTTGCCTGACTTTTGGGTAGGGACTTGCTTTTCTTGTAAGCTTGCAACAACACTTTATATTCATCTATAAGCTGATGAATATCTTCCTCAGACTCAGATACATTCTCATCACTTGATGATGATGAATCTGATTCTGAACTGGAACAAGAAATTGAACTTAGAGTTGAACTTCATACCTTACTGGGTCCTGGCTGCTCCAGGATTTTGTCACTCTCAGTCAATGCCATCAGTCCTTGGCACTGACAGTCTTCTTGTTCATAAATAGACTCCATAATATGCATGAATTCTTCTTCTTCTTCTTCAGCTAACAGTCCAATGTATGCCTCAGCATCAGACTCAGTTTCTGAAGAAGAGATATCTGATAGAGTCTTCTCTTTCTTGGCTACAAAAGACTTTTCTTTCTTGCCTTTGAAATAAGTCTTTTTCCTGTCACTAGACTCTTTCCTCTTTTCAGGACAGTCTGCAATAACATGGCCCTGTCTATTGCAGCAATAACACACTATCTTAGAACTAGTTGCCTTGCTAGATTTTGTCCTCTTCATGTCCTTCTTTGAAGCCTTTTTATCCTGATAAGAATCTTCTTTTCCTTTTGAAGTAGAGGGCCTTGTCCTCCACTGTTTCTTCTTCAAGAATTTCTGAAAGTTCCTAGTGAAGGCAGCAAAGTCTTCATCACTTTCACTGCTTTCAAACTTTGTGCTGACTGACTCATCTGACTCTGATTCAACTACCTTTGGAGGTGGAGTTGGTGACTTATTCCTGCACTTTCTGGAGGCTTATGTCTTGAAGGCTACTGATCTTTCCTTGTGTTCAGTTCTTGTTGATTTCTCCTCCTCTTTCCTCACTGTCAATTGCATTTCATAAGACAATAACTTGCCAAACAGTGTAGGAGGAGGAATTTCTCCAAACTTAGCAATTTCTCTTATGGCACAGATCTTGGTGTCCCAATCTTTGGTTAGGGACCTTAAGAACTTGTCATTTAGTTCATAGTTACTGAACTCTCTTCCATAAGACATGAGTTCATTCACTATTCTGTAGAACTTTTTATAGCACTCAGTTATGCTATCACCCTTTCCTTGTCTAAAACTTTCATACTCCTGATTTAGCAAGGATTTTCTATCTTGTCTAACTTCTTCAGATCCTTCCATATACACAATAAGAGTGTCCCACATCTCTTTGGCTGTCTTACAGTGTATAAGATTCTAAAATGTTGCATCATCTATGACACTCACTATAATGTTTTGTGCCCTATTGTCCATGGTGGCTAGGACAATCTCATCCTTAGTCATTTTAGAGAAATCCTTTGGGGTTCTCTGATTTGCATCTAGAACAGATATCTTCATGGGCACATAAGGCCCTTCCTTTACTGTGATGTAGATTCTAGGGTCAGAGGCTTCCATAAACAGCCTTACCCTTTCCTTCCAGATCCCAAAGATCTCTTTCCTGCATATGGGCAATTTCATGGAACCCAATTCCTTGTGATTTTCAGAGGAACCCATGGTTCTTGATTTTCTTGAATCTGTATTTTGACTTAGACTGAATCTGCCAATCAGGATCTCCTCAGACTGTTAGTCCTTTTTGAGGAACCTCCATCTGATACCATTTGAAAGATATAGTCCCTAAAACACCTAGAGGGGGGGGGGTGAATATGTGACCTAATCCTTTTCTTAAACTTTAATGGCAGCAAGCTGTTATATCACAGAATACTAACTACTTTTGCACAGCAATCACAAAGCATACACAGCAAATCACAACACAACACAGCAGACACAATGTTTTATAGTGGTTCCCCAAGATTTGGGTACATCCACTTTCCCCCTTCGCCTATCTAGCAGTGTACTTGATTCGGCCAAACTTCTCCACTAGCTCAGAACCCAAATTGGTTCCTACACCTCAGGCCCAAGGCCCTACAACTCAGCTTTATCCCAAAGCCTACACTCAGCCACAAAGGCCTACACTCAGCCACCCAGGCCTACACTCAGCCAATCAAGGCCTACACTCAGAGATTACAATATCCTACACTCAGGCTCTCAAGCGCTACCCTCAGCCTTTATAAATACAGGCTTATAATTCACTCAGATCCAAAGGATCTTACAAGTTAAAATGATTTTACAAATATTAACTCAACAACCCGAAGACAAGAGAGGGAGGTTGTGAGTTTCTTGATGAGTTCTTGGAAGAACTCAACTGGATCCAATCTGACTTAGCTTTCTTCAAAGCTTCTTGAAAGTAGAACTGAATAAGAATGAATCCTCCTGCAGTTGATCCTTGACCTCTGCTTCTTAAGATCCAGAATATATCTGAACCCTTCTTCTCAGCCTAGTTCCAACGGCTGATTACTTGGAAGGAGCCCTCTCTCTCCAACTTCTTAGATCTGCACTTGGACAGCTAGATCTTCTTGATTTGATACTATGTGTACCACTTCAATAACTACTTGAACAATAATCTGAGCAACCGTTTCTGTAAACTATATGAGCCTATTTATAGGCTTTCTTCATGGTAACCGGCTGGTCCGGTCCATAACTGACTTCTGACAATTCTGACAGTTGCTGTAGACCGGCTGGATCAGCAGCTGTCAAGTCATCCAGTCAATTCTTGAAAATCTCTAACTGTCTGAAAGTGTCGAGACTTTCTGTCTTTAAGTGTCGACACTTATAGACCAAGTGTCGACACCAATTGTGTAAGTGTCGACACAAGTCTACAAGGTGTCGACACAACTCCTTGTGTTGTAGATACCAAGTCTCGACAC
The DNA here is from genome assembly GCA_039583875.1 of Platanthera guangdongensis. NCBI lineage: Eukaryota > Viridiplantae > Streptophyta > Magnoliopsida > Asparagales > Orchidaceae > Platanthera > Platanthera guangdongensis. Next base: position 39,334,074 of record CM077162.1, on the reverse strand, counting down.
AGATTCTTCTGCATGTGTCGACACTGAAATTGAGTGTCGACACAAGTACTTGATCTTCTATCTTTTGCTGAATTCTTCTAAGTGTCGATACATCACCTTTGTGTCAACACAACTCCTTGTGTTGAATCTGTTAAGTGTCGACACTGCTTCTTGGTGTCGACACATAGACTTCTATGTTGATACTTGCTGAGTGTCGACACAGCTCCTTGTGTCGACACTTGATTCTTCTGTTTAGACTTCAGCTGAGTGTCGACACATTCCCTTAGTGTCGACACTTGTACTTAGAATAATTTTGATGATCTTTCTGTTCTTTGCTAAGTGTCGACACAGCTCCATGTGTCGATACTTTCTTCAAGTGTAGAGTCTTCAGCTGAGTGTCGACACATTATTCTAGGTGTCGACACTTACTTCATGTGTTGACTCTTCTGTTGAGTGTCGACACTTTGTTCTTGGTGTCGACACTTTAACTTAGTCTCTGCTGACTTTTGCTGAGTGTCGACACAGCTCCAAGTGTCGACACTTTCTAGTGTAGACACAGCTTCACTCGGTGTCGACACAGCTCCTTGTGTCGACACAGCTTTACTGCACTTTTCTTCACTGAGTGTCGACACAGCTCCTTGTGTTGACACTTTGTGTCTGGTGTCGACTCTGCATCCCAGGTGTCGACACAATGACTCCAAGTGTCGACACTGCTTGTCTGGGTGTCGACACAAGCTTTCTTAAGTGTCGACACTTTCCCTCTGGGTGTCGACACATGGACTTAGAAACTTTTTGCTTCAGTCCAGTAATTACTTAACCTGCACAAGTAAACTCAACATACATCAAATACATTATGATGTATATCATTGAGTTGGGTGAGGCTTCTTCAAATCAGGTACATTTAACCAATGTACCCAACAAATACTCTATGGTTAGATCCAGTACAATAAGTAAGGGTTTTGGGAAATTTGATAGCAACCAATAATAGTAAGTGCTTTGCGAAAGGGAGCTTTGGGCGTAATCCCATCATAGTTCCTAGTGCCTTCGAGAGCCCTTCACGGGGAATACCTTGGGCAGTCCTGGGCTAATATAAATAGTAAGAATAATATATTTCAAGAGCAACTAGTATAACTAGGCTTACACATTCACACACCTTAGCAGCTCGGGAGGTTGATTAGGTTGTTTTGGTTGCCATCCAGATGGTTCGTTCGGAAGGTAGATGCACGGACGGATAGTCCGGGGAGCCAGTGACTCAACAGGTTTTGGATACAAATAAGGTGGTGGGTCTTCGGTATCGGACGGTCGTTCACACCGACGTCGATACGTTGACTCAGCGGTGTGAGACACTTAGCTAAAGAAAGTCTGGTGGATATGGCCAGCATTAGTACGCAGATACTCTAGGTTGTGTTCTTCTAGGGGCGTACGGGAGGGCTAGGCCTGGTAGTGTGGATACCCGCCTAGGAGTGGGGGCCCGACCCACTGTCTCCGTTTGCCACTACGGAGGTTCCTGGGAGTGAAACTAGCTGCCCAAATAGGGGGAACTAAAGGTCCGTGCGCATAGAGTCATGTGCGTGGGTTGCACTTGCATGAATCATGCCATAGCTTATCACTACACTTATACTTTCATACAACCGACACCCCAACGTATAAATTGGTATGTGACTTTTTATACAATGAGAGCCTTGCAGAAGACCCCTTAACTTATATGTTTGTATGAGCATTCATATAAGTTAAGATTACTTACTTCCTACCTTGTCTTTTTTTTACATATGCTGCTTACTCTACTTGCTTACCTTACTGCATACTATTATAGAACTGCTAGACTAGTTCCACTATCACCTGCCACTTTGTACTCTCCACCTTTGTAGCTTCCCTGTACTCCTCCCCGTTTGGTGCCTAGGAGCCATAGGGGGAGGGGTAGGGGATGATAGGGCTTAGTCTTTATGACTAATGGTTTTCAGACCACAACATTACATGGGCTCTGGATGGGAGGCAGGGACCAGCAGCACAGGGATCGGCACCAGCGGAGTACGGTGCACATGGAGGCTGGATAGTCTAGTAACAGAGCACCAGCGACCAGCTCCGTGAGTGATAGTATTTATATAGCTTCCGCGAGAGATTGTAGCGAGGATCTAATGTACCGGGCTTAAGCCCGTTTATATTTCCATTTTGTTACCTTTCAGTACTCTATATTATTTTATGGACTCGATGTGATTTCATTTACATTTAATACATGTGATGTGGGCTTAGTTTTATCTGAAACTATATTATACTGCTCTCTCTTGTTGATCGAAAAGGCCGGCAGAATCGGCATTTTGTAGTGGCGGCCTTCCCGAGAGTCAGGGCCACCGCAAAATGGCGGTTCTGGGCATAAGACCCCGAAGTTTAAAAAGAAAACGGGCGGGGGGGGGGGGGGGGGGGTCTTACAAGTGGTATCAGAGCAAACCTCGATTGAAAAGAGAAGTAGTCCACAATAACCTTAGGCCACCCCCGCGCGAGCTTAGTTTGCGTACAAACTAGCAGCGGAAGCAGTGGTGTGCCCATAAGGGAAATCACATGTAGAAGTCCATTTTTCTTCTTCCATTCATTCCATTTGTACGCTAGCTAATAATTGGAATTCTTCCTTGTAGCCTGCGGCAAACCCTGCCCAAGCAGGGAGCACCTCCGGCTGCGAAGATCCCATCTTATAATTCTCTAGTCCAAGAGTTAGACTCCACCCACTAGGAGACACGACTAATCACGATAACATATACTATTCCCTAGTCTGAAATAGACCTCATCTAGAAAATATTGTGTCGTGAACATATTGAAATTGAAGTAAAATGTATTCGATGTTACTCGGGCGTACTCGAAAGAATAAGAACATGATCGTGTAGAGGAAGTTTATAGAGTCGTTGTCTACACTTACAAACAAGGACTCAATTTACCAGAAGAAAGTTGTGTTTACCAGAACTTATCTTTCCACGGAATAAGAAAGACGTCATGGATTTTGTGATGCACGGTGAGGTCCGTCAGTTAATGAAGGCTAAGTACAAGAATTGTTTTGGGGAACTATTACAGCCATTGCCTGAGTTAGAGTGGAAGTTCGAGGATATAATTAGGGATTTTCATGCACATAATTCCTCATCCGCACTCCGGGCATAATTATCAATGATAGACTGGCCGAGATATCTAGGGTCACCCTGACCCGAAAGAAAACTCCCGTGGGTGTTTCATAAGTTTTGTGAGTAGTTGTTCGTTATCATGGTGTGCTCAAGATGATTGTGTCGAACAAGGATGGATAGTGTATGTCCAAGGAGAGAACATTAGTCTAGGATTATCTGGGCTCTCGGTCGACATTCAACACAGCTCTCCACCCTCGTACAGAGGTTCAAGATTCCACTGTCATGGATCTAAGACGAGGATCCAAAGGCACTCGGCTCAGAATATGTGGAGAACACAGATACCCAAGTGTCACTATTTTGAGATTGGATGTTGGAGGCCTAGGGCAGACTGGCCAAATAATACGATGCACGACATTACCAAGTAGAGTTTCAGGATGGAGACTATGTATTCCTGAAGATACGTCTGGTACATGAAGTCTCGCGGGTAGGCGGGCGGAAGAAGCACAATCCAAGGAATATGGGGCATTACAGGATCCTAGAGCGGATCGGCCCATTGGCTTATAGACTAGAGCTACCGCTGGAGTTAGCGGTTTTGCACGACGTCTTCCACATATCCTCTCTTAGGAAGGCTACACTATGACCGGAACAACAGGTTCTTGGTATAGATGGCTCGACAGCTTTCGATCAATCAGTCCGCGGTGAGCCGGTCAGGATAGATGATACAACGATGCGGGTCTTGCGACACAAGAAGGTCCCGCTGATCAAGGTCCTTAGAGGAACCATGGGCAGGAGGAGCATACCTGGAAACCACCGGGTCTGATGCAGCAGAGGTATCCGTATCTCTCCGGGTAAAGTACACTTTCAACGTCCTATGAAATGTTACATTCAGTTACTCTCAGTAGAAACCCCGCAGCATAACATGAATTTCGAGGACAAAATTTTTATTTTTGTTTATTGGGATTTGTAACATCTCATTTCCAACGAGACCCCTAAGAGTGGTTTTGTCATGACTAGGTCATGACAAAACTCTAGGAAGCCCAAGAAGACCAAGTGAGCTTAGGCATGAAGTTGGAAATCACCATGGTCTACAAATAGTAGAATTCTAAACAATAGTTGAGGATGACCATAGGGCTTCACCATGACTCCATGACCCCACCACAACATCCCTAACCCATTAGGGGGTCCATTAGAGCCATAAGAATCCATTGGGGTCAACCCAAAGTGGTCAAATTGACCCAAGTCCACCATAGCCCTAAATTGGGCAAGGTGCCCTAACTAAGGGCAACTGTCCTCTAATATGCCCAATTGACCATACCTAGACCTTTCCAAGCCCTAAGGGAGGCCAATGGGTCACCAAGGACCCATTTGGGTCAATCCAAGAGTCTATGTTGACCAAAGTCAACTCTAGCCCTAATTTGGTCAAAGTACCCTTCCTAAGGGTAAGTGACCTCCAAAGTGCCAAGACAACCCTACCCAACCATTCCTAGATCTTAGGGGAGCTCAATGGGTCACCAAGGACCCATTGAGGTCAACCAAAGAGGCTAAGTTGACCCCAGTCAACCCTAGCTTCAAAAAAGGGTCAACGTGCCCTAACTAAGGGTCAAGTGACCCCCAAGATGCCCAACCAACTCTACTCAAATCTTCATAGATCTTAAGGGAGTCCAATGGGTCACCAAGGACCCATTGAGGTCAACCCAAATGGTCATGTTGACCAAGGTCAACTCTATTCTAGTGTTAGGTAAAATTAGCCTAAATGAGCTAACTCAAGCTCAAACCCATTTCCCCTACTTGGGCTAACCTCATTATTATTATTAATATGAGTTAGTGGGCTGTCATTAGGCTAGAGAGATGATCAAATTCGGTCTTGATGATTAGGAGAGAGAAAACTCCATTTTTACCCTTTAATAGAGGAGAGAGAAAGTGGTTTAAAAGGGCCATTCATGGCCAAGGGAGAGCAAGGGCCTCTCCAATGGATGGATACATTCTCCCTCATCAGTTTTGAGGAGTTTAATAATCATAGCCAGCCACCAAAGTGGCTGAATTTAATTTCTCCCATAAGGAAGTGAGAGAAAGAGGGGAGAGAAAGCCATTAATGGCCATAGGAGATCAAGGGCCCCTCCCCTCACCTCCATTTGCTGGATTCATCTTCCCTGGATAATTATGAGGAGACTAACAGCCATGATAAGCCCTAAATGGCCGAGTTCAGTGAACCCATGGGTGGCCAAAATTTTAACCTTCATAACCAATAATGGCCATTGGTGCTACACCCTTACTCTCCCCCATTTAGCCATCTTAAAAGCATCCCTGTACTCAGAGGAGGCGTTTCCACACTTTACATGAAGGAGTCGTGCACATTGGTAGTTCTGTTGCAGAATACCCGCAAGTTCACCACCGGCCATGGCGCACCACCACCACACTCGTTGGTAAGCCCGGTTAAAGGTCCTCCTCTACTTCTCTCTTCGTGGGCTAGATCTTTAGATATTTTAGGAGAGAAATAAGGCTCAATTGAGCCCGATCGGGTGGGAGAAATTTCAGAAAATCCATGGTTTTTATACCTTGTGAGTTCTCTAGAAACCGCCCCTCCGGCGGCCGTGCCGCCGCCCGGCGATAGCCCCCACCTCAACGAAGGTGGTGGCGGTGGTGGCTGGCCAGGGAGGTGGCCGGGAAATGAGCTTGGAATAGGCTCCAGGTTCGGCCAATCCCAGCCCTTGGCTGGAGGAAGAAGATGACCTGGAGCCCCATGATTATGCTTTAAGATCCGTGCTGGATCAGTCTTTAATTATTTCTGTTTTATTAATTTCTGCCTCATTTCTGGGCTGTTCTTAACTTAAATATTCAAAATACTTAGGTGTCGTGTCAGAAACAAGGCCCAACATGAAAATTGTAGCCCTTGAAGTCTACTTTAATTGAAAATTTATTTGAACCAATTTGGGTAAGTGATTTGACCACATCACCCATTTTGGTGAGAGCTATACCTAGGTTAGACCAGAGACTATTTTGAGTGCCCCCATCAATCCAGCCATCCAAATGACTTGAAATTTTGAATGAGGGTCAGTCTTACCTATGCCTAGAACATATCCAAAATTGGGAATTTTCGGAAAATATTGTCCTAAAGTTTTTGTAGAAATTTAATAAATAATTTAGGAATTATTTAAGAGGTCTAATTACCTTAAAACCCTCCAAAATTTTGTTGAGTGGTCCTTGGGGTCTTCATAAGACTCTGGTTAAAATGTCATCTCATTTGGAGATGGTTTGAGTTGAAATCATGCAACCCTAGCCTTGCGATATTAAGGCTATTTAGGCCAAATAGTACACTTTGGGTTTTGAGTGGCCAAATCACCTCAACAGAGGTTGAAATTGGGGCCACTGACTTGGTATGACTATTATCACCCTCCCATGGAAGATGGGGTAGAATGGAGTAGATTTGCCTTAGGACCTAAGGCCAAACCCTAAGGAGGGGCTTTTGTGTCTTGTGAAAGACAAATTGGTCAAAAGACTCATTGAACAGGGATGAAACTTGGGTAGAGCAGTCTTAGGGTAATCATGAGCCTCTGAAAATTATTGTAGGGTGTTTGGAAGACATTAGCTTATACTTGTAGTTAAAATCTTTAAGTTGCCCCTAAGGATATTTGTGATAAAATCATGGTTAAAATAACTTAAAATGTTATGAAACTTGGTCAGTGAGGATTTAGGATCATACTATAGCCATGGTAAATTTTGTGTAATTATTGGGTAATATTTTAAGGTACTTCTCTATTTAATTTCATTTATTATATTTATATTAAATTAATTAATTAGGGGCTTTAATCTTGCTGAAGAGTTGAAAAACTTTGGATTTTATTTTTAATAGTCATATTATATTTATCATAAATGTTGTGGAGCATTTACTTATCTGGTGTTGGTACATCGTGTTCAAACTTCGGGTTTTTGGATTACCAGAATAATTAAATAAATAACCAGATAAATTAGAAAAAAATATGAATTTCTGGATTTAGGCCAAACATATCATGATAGACCCCCAATAATTATTATAGGGATACTGGATGAATATTTTGAGTATCTCTTGTTTTACACGTCATATAGCTTGAGTTGGTCTTCATTTAGTAAAACTGTATAATTTAATTTGGAATATGAATTTGGGCACCTGAGTTGGGGTTAGATGTTTGCTGGTTGGATAATTAAAAATGAGTTTACCATTGGAAGATAGGATGAGTAGGGTGTTGATTTGGCTAGTGTTAAGTGGTGCTCGGGATCGACGAAAGATCGTCTTTCCTGAGGGGAGGAAGTGCCAAATACTCTGGAGTTAGATCCAGTACAATAAGTAAGGGTTTTGAAAAATTTGATAGCAACCAATAATAGTAAGTGTCTTGCGAAAGAGAGCTTTGGGCGTAATCCCATCGTAGTTCCTAGTGCCTTCGAGATCCCTTCACGAGGAATACCTTGGGCAGTCCTGGGCTAACATAAACAGTAAGAATAATATATTTCAAGAGCAACTAGTATAACTAGGCTTACACATTCACACACCCTGGAAGCTCGGGAGGTTGATTAGGTTGTTTTGGTTGCCATCCGGACGGTTCGTTCGGAAGGTAGATGCACGGACGGATAGTCCGAGGAGCCAGTGGCTCAAAAGGTTTTGGATACAAATAAGGTGGCGGGTCTTCGGTATCAGACGGTCGTTCACACCGACATCGATACGTTGACTCGGCAGTGTGAGACACTTAGCCAAAGAAAGTCTGGTGGATATGGCCAGCATTAGTACGCGAATACTCTAGGTTGTGTTCTTCAAGGGGCATACGGGAGGGCTAAGCCTGGTAGTGTGTATACCCACCTAGGAGTGGGGGGCCCGACCCACTGTCTCTGTTTGCCACTACGAAGGTTCATGAGAGTGAAGCTAGCTGCCCAAATAGGGGGAACTAAAGGTTTGTGCGCATAGAGTCGTGCACGTGGGTTGCACTTGCATGAATCATGACATAACATATCACTACACTAATACTTGCATACAACCGACACCCCAATGTATAAATTGGTATGGGACTTTTTATACAATGGGAGCCTTGTAGAAGACCCTTTAACTTATATATGTTTGTATGGACATTCATATAAGTTAAGGTTACTTACTTCCTACCTTGTTTTTTTTACATATGCTGCTTACTCTACCTGCTTACTCTACTTGCTTACCTTACTGCATACTATTATAAAACTGCTAGACTAGTTACACTGTCACCTGCCACTTTGTACTCTCCACCTTTGTAGCTTCCCTTTCCTCCTCCCCGCTCGGTGCCTAGGAGCCATGGGGGGAGGGGTAGGGGATGATAGGGCTTAGTCTTTATGACTAATGGTTTTTGGACCACAACATTACAGGGGCTCCGGATGGGAGACAGGGACCGGCAGCACAGGGATCGACACCAGCGGAGTACGGTGCGTATGGAGGTGGGCCAGTCTAGTACCGGAGCACCAACGATCAGCTCCGTGTGTGATAGTCTTTATATAGCTTCCGCGAGAGATTGTATTGAGGATCTGATGTACCGGGCTTAAGCCCGTTTATATTTCCATTTTGTTACCTTTCAGTACTCTATATTATTTTATGGACTCGATGTGATTTCATTTACATTTAATACATGTGATGTGGACTTAGTTTAACCGAAACTATATTATACTGCTCTCTCTTGTTGATCGAAAAGGCCAGCAAAATCGACATTTTATAGTGGCGGCCATCCCGAGAGTCGGGGCCACCGCAAAACAGCGGTTATGGGCATAAGACCCCGGGATTTAAAAAGAAAAGGGGGGGGGGGGTCTTACAATCAGTGGGTCCTACTTGTAGCATCCAGCTACACCTTGCTTTAATGAAAGAAGACATACAGTAGCTTCTCGACAGAGTTTTTCGTGTGCTGTAGCTTCTTCATACTTAATTTGAAATTAGTTGAGTTTGTCGATTTTACAAATATTGCTGACGTCAGCACCCGTGCACTTAACCAAAATCGAGCATCAATAGAATAAGCGTTGAGTGAATGATCTTCACTCAACACCAAGGCACTTAGACAAAATTCTGTCTTTCTAGACGGTGACAACGTTGGGTGAGCAAGCTTCACTTAACGCTTTATGCCTTAGCTTATTCTTCAGTCATTTCTATATGCTTGGCATTGAGAGCGTTGAGTGAGCACACCTCACTCAACGCCTTGTGCCTTAGCCATGCTTTCTATAATTTAGGCATTGAGAGAGTTGAGTGAGCACTCCTCACTCAACGTTTTCTGCCTTAACCATTTTCCTGCTTCTTAAGCATCTTAAGCGTTGAGTGAGCACGCCTCACTTATTGCCTTTTGCTTTATCCAGATTTTCTGAATCATGGCGTTGGGAGTGTTGAGTGAGCACGCCTCACACAATGCTTTCTACCTTATCCAGATTTTTCTGCTCGTTGGCATTGAGTGAGTAAGCTCCACTCAATGCCAAACTACGTAACCGATTTTATTCTGTTTAACTAGCATTGAGTGAGCAAGCTACACTCAACGCATTTGGGCTTAGCTAAATATTAGCATAGATTTTCTATGGATTTGACTTATAAGGTGATACTCAACGAATATAGAGTATGGCGTTGAGTGAGCGATACTCACTCAACGCCTGTGGACTTAGCCACTTTTCTGCCCATTTCTTCTTAGGATTTTACTGCATTAGCCTATCTCACAGCTTTCTGCTGTATGGTGTTGAGTGAGTTGACTTCACTCAATGCCTGTGGACTTAGCCACTTTCTCAGCTTGCCGCTACTTTGGCTTTGACTGTATAGGCTCCACTCAGTGCTATAAGTTATCTGGCGTTGAGTGAATGACCTTCACTCAATGACCGTGGATTTGAATAGTTTTCTATCGATCCACACCTTAGGTAAGTATTTACCTGACCTAACCACTTACGCTATCTGTCCCATCATTGTTGCTAGGACATCCATGCATGCATGAACTCAGGAATACATCAAATACAATATTATGTATATCATTGACAAGATTGACTTCCTTAAATCTAGGACATTGTGGGCAATGGACCCAACAATCTCCCCCTATTTGAGAAAGTCAAAACCCTTAAGCAAATTAAGCAAATGAGTCAATGACATACACAACAATATGCAGCGATAGGAATATAAGAATAAAAGAAACATATAACTGGAGAATGATCTATAGTTACCACACCTCCTTGCCTACAAGGTGAATATTACTACACCTGCTCCCCCTGAATTGTTGTTACCATTCCTGATCATACATCTGATCATCTTTTCCTCCCCCTTTTGACTTCAGCAAATGGCCCACAAGGATCTTATCATCTGCTCCCCATTTTTGATTACAAGTAGGTGGCAGTTGATCCTCATGAGAGTGCTGGAGTAGTGTTGGACATGCTCCCACTCAACAGATGCGTCATCTGTCATTGTTCTTGGTAGACACACTAGTCTATACCAATTTGGACAGCTGTTGACCGTGATGCCACTAAAGGTATATCACTTGAAGAGTCTTCATTTTACTGAATAACAATTTCATCTACAAGAGACAAAATAACTTGCAACTAAATGAGAAGCAACTGAAGCTATACCGGGTTTAACATACCCGACTCAAACTTGAAGGTGTTAAACTTTGCTTCATCTAGTGACTTAGTGAAGATGTCATCCACTTGCTTGTTGGTTGGGACAAACTCAAGGTTGATATCTTCACATTCCACATGTTCGCTAATGAAATGATATCTGATTTCAATATGATTAGTCCTGCTATGAGAGACAGGATTCCTAGCAATTGAAATAGCACTAGTAAAATCACCAAATAAAGGACTTCTACTTATCTGAAGGTTGTAGTCCTGGAGGTGATGCTGGATCCATAACAACTGAGTACAGTAGCTACTAGCTGCGATGTATTCCGACTCTGCAGTTGAAATTGCAACGCTAGTTTGTTTCTTGCTGCTCCATGAAACTAGTCTTCCATATAGGAATTGACAGGTGCCAGAAGTGCTCTTCATGTCCTCTTTGCAGCCTGCAAAGTCTGCATCTGAATAGCCAGTTAGTTCAAATTCCCTATTCCTAGGGTACCACAGACCAAGATCTGGTGCGCCCTTAAGATACAGCATAATTCTCTTTACAGCAGAGTAATGAGATTCTTTGGGGCAAGCCTAATACCTAACACAAATACATGTAGCATACATGATGTCTGGTCTGCTTGCAGTTAGATAGAGAAGGGAACCAATTATCCTCCTATATAAAGTTTCATCAACAGGTTTCCCTGCCTTCTCTTTGCATATGCGCATACTTGGCCCCATGAGAGTTCTCATGGTGGAGGAATGTTTCATACCAAATTTATTTATTAACTCCCTAGTGAACTTAGACTGGGATATAGACAAGCCATCATCAGTCTGTCTTACTTGGAGACCCAAGAAGAACTTAAGTTCACTCATACTACTCATCTCAAACTTCCCGTGAATAAGTTTGGCAAACTTCCTGCTGAGCTTGTCATCAGTAGATCCAAAGATGATGTCATCTATATAGATCTGAACTAGGATGATCTTGCCCTTAGATTCCCTTAGGAATATGGTCTTGTCTATCTTCCCCATTGAGAATTTTTCTCAATGAGGAAGCTAGACAAAGTCTCATATCATGCTCTAGGGGCTTAATTTAGGTTTCATTTGGTTCGACGATGGCGGGTCGATCCGGCGGGTGGAAACGAAGTGTTCGAATCAGAGGGGGGAGGTGGCTTCTCCAAACAGAGCTTTTTGGAGTGTTTCTCAAGGCGTACGGGTGGAAGCGAAGCAAACGCCGCCAGAGTTTCATTTTTTTACCCGCCTTGCAGCAGTGTTTGCCCAAAACGGAGCAACAAAACGTCCAAACAAACAGAGCCTTAGTCCATATAGAGCTTTCCTAAGTCTATAAACAAAATCAGGTGAGTTAGGAACTACAAAACCTGGAGGCTGCTCAACATAGACTTCCTCCTTTAAGTCACCATTCAGGAAGACTGAATTCACATCCATCTGGTAGACCTTGAATCCCTTGTGTGCAACATATGCAAGAAACAATCTTATGGCCTCCAACCTTGCTACAGGGGCAAAGGTTTGATCAAAATCAATGCTTTCTTCCTGCCTGTACCCCTTAGCTACTAATCTTGCTTTGTTCTTGATTATAATCCCATTTTCATCAAGTGTGTTTCTGTAGATCCACTTGACTCCAATGATATTATGTCCATGAGGTCTAGGAGCTAGCTTCCAAACTTTGCATCTTTTGAACTGGTTCAGTTACTCTTGCATAGCCACCATCCAGAATTGATCTATGTTATCCTCTCCAAACTTCTTTGGCTCCACTTATGACAGGAAGCTTCCATACATATATGTATTCAGATTTCTGCTTCTTGTCACTACTCCATGGCTTAGTTCACTAATGATTTGGTGAGCAGGATGGTCTCTTAAATGCCTAATTGCTGGAGATAATCTTCTTTCAGCAACAACTTTAGGAACAACCTCTTGCTGATCATCCTCTGCTCCAAGTGTGTCTGATAGCCATTCTGGAGTATTCACTTCATCTTGGATAACTGGTTCTGCTTCCTTGATGGTCAGATTGTCCATCAACTGTTCTGTACCTGTAGTGCTAGGAGAGGGGCTTGGCAGCTCCCTGTTAATCATGCTATACTCATCAAAAACTACATGCACAGACTTTTTTACAACTTGGCTTTTCAAGTTGTATACCTTATAAGATTTACTATGATTGTAGTACCCAACAAAGATTACATCAAAGGATTTGACAGCAAACTTAGTTACATAGGACTTTCCATTATGGAGCACATATCACTTACTACCAAAGATTCTAAGATAGCCCAGATTTGGTTTTCTACCCTTCAAGATCTCATAGGGAGTCATCTTGTGGCTTTTGGTGATAGAGGCCCTGTTGAGGACATGACATACAATATTTACTGCCTCAGCCCAAAAATATTTGGGGAGAGATGTGTCACATAACAGGGTTCTTCCAACCTCTATAAGAGTTCTATTTTTCCTCTCAACAATCCCACTTTGCTGGGGTATTCTAGGAGAAGAGAATTCTTGATGAATCCCTTGCTCTTCACAGACCTCTGTCATGCCTTCAGATTGAAATTCAGTTCCATGGTCACTTCTGATTTTGACCACAGAACTATTAAATTAATTCTGAACTTGCTTGACAATCTTGATGAAGATATCAAGGGTCTCATTCTTTTTCTTGAGAAAGAACACCCCAGTAAACTTGGAATAATCATCAACCACCACAAGGATGTAGACTTTCCTACCAAGGCTATGAACATGCATAAGACAAAATAATTCCATATGCAAGAGGTATAAGCACCTCACAGAGTCTTTGGAACTAGTGCACTTGAAGTAAGCTTTGGTCTGTTTACCCTTTTAGCAAGTAGAGCAAATGTTATCCTTGGTGCACTTCACATTTGGACCATTCCTGACTAACTCTTGACTAAAGAGCTTACCAATAGTCTTATAATTCAAGTGAGCTAGTCTCTTGTGCCACTGGATACAATATGAGACTTTTTCATTTGCTACAAGACAAATAGGAGAATTTGAGTCCAGACATAGAAAGTTTAAACAGTAAACATTTCCACTCCTAGTGCATGTCAATATGACCTCTTGGTCACTTGACCTCCTAATCAGGCACTCATCCTTATGGAAGATAATAACATAGTCAAGGTTAAAGAGTCGACTTATGCTTATGAGGTTGTGCTGCAATACTTCAACATAAGCCACTTTTTGTGATAGTGGCTATGTCATTGGTAATCTTACCATAGCCTCTAGTTACCACTCTATCAGAACCACCAAAGATAACCTTGGGTCCATTTTTCACTATGGTGAACTCCTTCAAGTTGCTCCTTGTCTCAGTCACGTGCCTGGAACAACCACTGTCCAAGTACCATATTGGGATATGGTCACTTGAACTAACCTGCAATAAGAAATTTACTTTACCTTAGGACCCTAATTTCGATTAGGTCCTAGGTACACATTAGTTTGAAACTGAACATGTCCATCAACAAATTTTATCACTGGGGGACTGACTCTAGCTCTGACCATATTAGGATTGTGCTAGCAGTCAATGACATAATGACCTACCTTGCCACAACACCAACAATCATGTATGTTGTATCTTCTTTTCTATGAAGGCCTAGTAGTTGGGTTGACTACAGTCTTGGCAGAAGGAAGAGGTGCATCAGCCATTTTCTGATACCTTTTAGCATGTATCTGACTGAAGGTTGGTCTGCTTACAGGCTTTTGTGGTCTCTTCTGAATCCTGTCAACATCACATTTATTTTCAGACAACGTGCTCTTGATAGCATCAAAAACAACCATATCAGGCAAGCTGACAGACAGACCTTTAGTCAGATTCTGTGCTGACTGGTTCTGAAAATTGGCTACAACCACATTTTTGAGTGGGGGGGGGGGGGGGGGGTTGTAGCATAAAAATCAAATGGCCCATGATGGGCCATTTGAATTTATTTATGGGCAGCCTTAAAGGCACTTACCCTACTATATCTTCCACAATAGATGGGAACATCTTTTGTTCCACTTATGGAAGCACCATTCATATAGTGACCATATATACTTTTTTGGTCATACCTATTTGATGGGAATATCACCCTCTTGAATGAGTTTGGTGGCCTAGATGCCATAGACACAACTGGAACTTTCCCTTTCCCTTTGGGATGGGCAGGTCTTGTGTTACCCTTGAAGCCCAACCCCTTCTTATCCTTCTATAAGGAGAAGGAATCTATCAAGGGCAACACTGTATTGGGCTGAGATAAACTGGCCACAATACCTTCTCCCTCTAGAGCTTTTCTTCAAGATCTTTAATGAGACTATTCTTGATCTTGATAGTCTCCATCTGTACGCCTGACAGGGTGTTTAGTTGACTGAGTTCCCTAATTGTTTGATTCAGCACAACAACTGTTTCAGCAAGCTGAGAAGCAGCAGTCTGAAAAGACAAAATCTCCCTAGCCTGCTTCTTAGTCAACTTCTTGCATTTCTTAAAGGCACCCAGAAGTTCACTATATCTGTCAATCAACTGATTGACATCACCTTCTGAGCTAGAATCATCTTCACTATTAGATGAAGAGGCTTCTGCATTGGGACTTGTCTCATACTTAGACACGGAACTGGATAGGGAATGTACCTTACTTTGACCAGGCTGATCCTGACTGCCCTCTTCATCAGTCATTGCCATCAGCCCATGGCAGCTGTAGGCATCTTCTTCATCATCATCCACCTTTGAGTCATTGTCCAATAGTGTTACATGGCCCCTGACTCCTATCCTTGCAGTAGGATAGTATTTTTCTGCTGAAACAGTTTCCTGTTCAGCAGCAACAACAACTAGCCCAATGTAGGCTTCCTCTTCTTCAAACATGGATGATGATGAGTATGTCCAGCTGTTCTCTTTCTTAGCCACAAGGGACTTTTCTTTCTTGCCCTTGTGTTTTTGGTGAAATTTCTTCTCACCATCCTCTCTTCTCATCACTAGGTAATCAACAATGACATGCCCTGACTTGATGCAGCAGTAACAGACAATATTAGAAGAATTCTGTTTACTGGGTTTAGAGCCATACCTGTCCTCCTTGGAGGTTTTATTCCAGTGATGAGCTGAGGTGGAGGTCCTGCTCTTCCAGTGCTTTTACTTCATCAGCTTGTGGAGCTGCCTGGAGAAAATAACAAAGTCCTCATCAGACATGTTACTGTATGATGCCTCTAATTCAGAGCAGTCTGAATCTGCTTGTCTTCTTGGAGGAGAAGGGGTCTTTCTCCTGCTTTTCCTTGCGACTTTAGCTTTGAATGCCATTATCTTCTCTTTGGCTTGAGATTTGCAGCTGGTCTCTTCCTCTTTCCTGACTGTTAGCTTCATCTCATAAGAGAGAGGTTTTCCAAATAGGGTGTGAGGTGGAGTGTCACCCAGCTTAGCCATTTCTCTGATGACACATAGTTTTGTGTCCCAGTCTCTGGTGAGAGACCTGAGGAGCTTATCATTTAGCTCATAATGACTAAAGACCCTTCCATAGGTCCTTAGATCATTTACTATCATGAAGAATCTTTCATAGCAGGTGGCTATGTTCTCACCCTTGGATTGTCTGAAGGCCTCATACTCCTGGTTGAGCATAGACTTTCTGTCGTCCCTGACCTCCTCCGTCTCTTCTATTGGATCCATAGTTTGGATTTGGGCTAGGTTCACTAATTAGGATGAGTTTTGACCCACATTGTATAGCCAGGGTCAAGTCTATGAGTCCTAGAGTTTAGGCTAAGTCATTAGGTTTAACCTTCATGGACCGGCCAGCAGAGGACCTCAGTAGACCCAGACTTAGAAGAATTCACAGTTCAAAATTATCATTTTGAAATTCTTTAAACTCAGCTCGACGATCGATAATAGCAGATCGACAAACTCAGAGTAAATTCTCTGAGTTGAGCTTGACGATATTCGAGCTCAGGTCGATGATCTCTTCATTCAGACAGATTCTCTGCTCGACAAAATCTGGAGTTCAGCTTTAACAGATTCTTTCCAGTTTATGTTCTCTGAACTCAGGACGACGAAGTTAGATTCTTTGTTCGACGAACTTAGAGCGCAGAATTGGCCAGTTATTTCTAGAATGCAGTTCATTGAGCTCAAGTCGACGAACAAGAATTATCAACTCGACGAACAGGAATTATCAGCTCGACGAACTTGGAGCTCCAGTTGACGAATTCTGTTCAGAGCTCGACGAATTCTATCCCAAGCCAGACTTAGAAGTTTTCATTATTCTGTCCTTATTTATTATATTTCTTAACAGTGATTTCCTGAGTAATTAATGCTCATATTCTCCTGAATATAGCCGTTATTTGCAGCATTAATTATGGTTTTCATCCGGATTAATTACTTGCTTAATTTATTGGGACAGTTGGGGAAACTCATTAAAGAATATTCTACAGCCGTTTATTCTCCTGATCAATCAGCAATTAATGCTTGGAATTCAAATTTCGAAGGAGAATTTTTGACAGCAGAATATAAAAGTGATTTTTCTCTTTTCAGATAGAATAATAGAGACTCGACATCACAAGCAGTGGCAACACAAGAGAATACATAGAAGATAAACAAAAACATACAAAAGAATATCTGCTTCTTCTCTGTGCTGAAAACTACCTGTTTTCGCCTTGATCTTTCTGAAGACTGAAGAAAAGAACAACCATCAATATCAAGAATCCTTCTTCAACTTCTACTCCAGGGACATTCAAGGACAACATCTCTGAATCAGTCAGAAAGTTCCTGGATCATCTTCAAGACAAGGCTGAAGACCTACACCCTGAGCAAGGCTCCAAGCTTTCTGAACAATCTTTATTTCAGAAGGAGCTTTGACACCATCAATCCACTAAACTCTTCTCTGTTGATTAGAGAATGAGAAGACAACATCACCATCTTAACCTCATGTATAAAGGGTTTATTAACTCCCTTCAAAAGTTTATTCTTGGTTTTTGGGCATCTGATCAAACGCCTAAAGGGTTATGAGATCTCCCTATAAATAGATCTTGTGGTGGCAGTCACCTGATCAAAAACCTAATAGTGGATTCCTACCAGGGTGGTAGAAGAGTGGATGTACCCAGTTTGGGGAACCACTATAAAATTCTTGTGTTGTCTGTGTGAGATCATTTTCTGTTTTGTTCTTGCTGTGCTGTGATAGTTTAGCTTAGTTTGCATTTCCTTTTATGATATATTATCACCTATTTTACTAAGATAAACTTTAAAACAGCCAAAAAGTTTTAAGTTACTATATTCACCCCCCTCTAGAGTAATCAGATCTATCCCCATCTTTCAATTGGTATCAGAGCAGGTTCCTTTAGTTTCTCAAGCTAATACTTGAATAAAAAGATCGTTGTTAGATCTGATCTTCCTTTTCATAGTTTTTATGTTTATTTCATATCATGGCACAAAATAAAGATTATGCAAGCACCAGACCTCCAGTTTACAACCTGAATAAGTTTGCTATCTGGAAGGCAAGAATTAGACTTTATATGAACTTTATTGATGAATACATATACAATTCTATTTTGACAGGACCAACAGCTCCAGTGGCTACCACTACTGCAACTTCTAGCACACATGCTATTCCACCACCTCAGTGGACAGATGCACAGAAGAAGGCCAAGATAGCAGATACCAAGGCCATGAACATCTTAACACAGACTATGTCAGATGACATATTCCAGAAAGTGGCTAAGTGCACATCAACCAAAACTATCTGGGATTCTCTAAACCAGATGGTTGCTAGATCTGTAGATGAGAGAAAAGACAGGAGATCTAATCTCATCTCCAGTATGAAAATTTCAAGAAAGAAGAATCAGAGTCTTTGAGTGACATGCACAATAGACTAAGCTCAATCATCAATGAGCTGAAGACTCTAGACAAGGACATCACCCTCACAGAAGTCAATGACAAAATCCTCATATGCTTCCCCAGCTCATGGGATTCCAGAATATGGCCAATCAAGGAGGCCAGAAGTCTTAATGAGATTTCCACTGAATCTATTCTTGGAAAGCTCAAATCATATGAACAACTAATAAAGACAAGAGAATCTGCAGAGCAGAAGACTCCTCCAGCAGCAAGAAAGGAACAAAACATAGCTTTCAAAGCTTCAGAAGAAATAGAAGCTCCAATAGCCAGTGAAGAACTTCTGAGTTTCTTAGCCAAGATATTTTATAAAATGACAAAGAAGGATTTCAAAAGAAAGTCATCTAGGCAAGATGACAAGCCAATGTATGACAAGACCCCAACTAAATAAGTTGTTTGCTTTAGTTGCAGGAAACCAGGACACTTTATATCAGAGTGTCCAGAGAACCAAAAGAAGGAGAGAAGAAGAGAAAAGGAAACCAGGAAACAACACTACAGTAAGCCCTCCTCCAACAAGCATAAAAGGAAGGATAAAGGGTTTGTGGCTGAAACATGGAGTGAAACTGAAGATGAATCTTCATCTTCTAGCTCCAGTGAAGATGAAGAAGAGGTTAAGGCAAAGGAGATTTGCTTGATGGCCATTGATGCATCAAGTAGCCTATCTGAAGCTGAGCAATCAGACAGTGAAGAACCTTCTGAATCTAAGGTAAATCAGGTATTATCTTCCTTTGATTTCAATTCAGAAAATTTTATAACTGAATTTAAATCTTTATGCATTGATTTAATTAATTCTGAAAAAGAGATTAAACATCTTATAGAAAAATTGACTGATCAAGAAAATTTGCTTTCTGAAAATATCAAATTAAAATATGAATTAACAATAGCTAATGAACAAGTCATCTCATTAAAAACTGAATTGGCTGAGGTAAGGCAACTTGAAGAATCCCTAAATGGGAGAAGTATCAAGCTGATGGACATCACAAGCACATTGAATGTTAGGCTTAATGGCAAGCTGGGCTTAGGTGCTTCATCAAGCCAACCTCCACTAATTCAGAAGAATATCTTAACAACTCCAATAAAATTTGTTTCAGAAAAGGGCATGAAAAAGATAGATAATAATAATATCAAACAAATATAACTAAAGCAAAAGAATAAGAAAAAGAGAAAGAATAAGAAAAATCTTAACCATAACAATGTTCAGCAGATTTCGTCGAACTCAGATCTACGAAATATGTACAGTTCGTCGAACTCAAGTCGACGAACTCAGAACGCAAACTTTTACTATAATTATTCCCTGAACTGCGATCGACAAAACCAGTATGGTTCGTCGACCTGAGATTGACGATATTTGGGGCCCAAAGAATGAATATTTTCATTCTCTGAGTGGAGTTCGACGAACTCATCCCCATTCATCGACCTCAGATCGACGAACTTACCAGAATTCGTCGAACCCAGTTCATTATAACAGAAACTTTAATTCTTATAGAACATTTAATCAACCAAGATAATATATTAATCCATTCACCCAGTGGATAATTCCACCTAGAAGATTTCACCCCTTAGGTTACAAAAATCAACCTGAATACTCATACATTTCCAGCTTTAATTATGTAAATAAACAAGAACCCAAGGTAACCTGAGTTAAGAATAGCTAATCTGTTTTATTGCAGGTGAAAGACTATCCCACCACAGAGCAACAATGGTATCTAGATAGTGGCTGTTCAAAGCATATGACTGGAAATAAGGACAGCTTAATCAACTACAAGTCTAAGCTAGAACCCAAAGTAATATTTGGTGATTCCAATTGTGGCCAGACTGAAGGATATGAAAATGTCAAAATTGGAGCAGTCACCTTCAGGAATGTTGCTTATGTAAGTAGACCGAAGCACAACCTTATATCCATAAGTCAGTTATGTGATGAAAGGTTTCAGGTATCATTTAACAAAACTTCCTGTATTATTACTTCTATAGATAACCTAGTAGTATTAACTGGTACTAGAGTAGGAAATATTAATGTAGTTAATTTTAAGTCAGCTAAAACAGAAATATGTCTGTTTAACCAAACTAGTAATAATAATGATCTTTGACATAGGAGATTAGGACATGTAAACCTGAAAAACATTGCTAAACTCTCTAGGAACAACCTTGTTAGAGGATTGCCTTCTTGCCCTACAAGAAGGAAAGCCTCTGCAGGGCTTGTCAGTTAGGCAAGCAAACTAAAAATAATTTTAAGTCAGTTAATAAGAGTGATTCACCTAGGATTTTGTATTTGCTACACATGGATCTCTTTGGACCCATTACTGTACAGAGCCTAGGAGGGAAGTCTTATACCTTAGTAATTGTTGATTACTTCTCAAGATTCACTTGGGTGTTCTTCTTGAGAAACAAGTCAGAAAAGTTCATGGTTCTTAAATATTTTCTTAAGAGCATAAGGATTGAGTACTCTACTCCAGTTGCATTGATCAGAAGTGATCATGGTACAGAGTTTGAGTCTCTTCCCATGCAAGAATTCTGTGAGAAGGAAGGTATCAGACATTGTTTCTCTGCACCTAGAAATACTCAACAAAATGGGATAGCTGAAAGGAAAAATAGAACACTGATTAAAGCTGCAGGTACATTACTTGTAGATGCTCACTTGCCCCCATCCTTTTGGGCAGAGGCTGTGAGCACAACAAACTATGTACTGAATAGAAGTTTGATACACAAACTTAAGGGAAAGATCCCCTATGAGCTACTCAAAGGGAAGAAACCTAAAGTAGACTATTTTAGAGTCTTTGGTTGCATTTGTTACATTCATAACAACAACAAGAAACACATTAGAAAGTTTGAAGTCAAGGCTGAAATAGAAATTTTTCTTAGATATTCTCAAGTAAGCAAGGATTATAGGTTATACAATAAATCATCTATGAAAATGAAAGAATCTATTCACATTTCTTTTGATGAGACTAACATGTTTTACAAGGAGAAGATTCCTTCTACCAGTGAGACTTTGCAGGAACCACATCTGTGTGAGAAGTTGGATGAATTGACCCTCACCAATGAGGCCGCTACACAACCTTCTCCACATGTTGCTGAAGATAGTGAAGATGATGAAACAGAACTCAGTGAAGAGCCAACAACAGCTATAATTCCACAAAAAGAATTAATTCCCCAAGCTGTTGCTCAACCAACTCCTCATACTGAATTAGTCACACTTAGAGATCACCCTGTATCTCAATGATTGGAGACATATCAGTGGGTGTGCAGACAAGGCATCAACTCCACCATAACATGATGCATGCCTGCTTCATATCTCAAACTGAGCCTCAATCCATTAAAGATGCTGAGCAAGATCCATACTAGATCATTGCAATGCAAGAGGATCTCAACCAATTTGAGAGATGTAGAGTTTGGGATTTAGTTCCAAGACCAAAAGACTACCCAATCATTGGAACTAAATGGGTATTTAGAAAAAAAACTAGATATTCAATGTCTTATCATCAGGAACAAGACAAGATTAGTTGCTCATGGATATAGACAAGAGGAAGGCATAGATTATGACCAAACATTTGCCCCTGTTGCAAGGATTGAAGCAATCAGGATATTTCTAGCTTATACAGCCTGCAATAAGTTCACAATATACCAAATGGATATCAAAAGTGTATTCCTAAATGGTGAACTCAAAGAAGAGGTATATGTAGAACAACATCCAGGTTTTATTTCTCATACTCATCCATCTTATGTTTTCAAATTGCATAAGACTCTTTATGGTCTAAAGTAAGCTCCAAGAGCATGGTATGAAACCTTAGCTAGCTTTCTCTTAGAGCATAACTTTTCTAGAGGCATAGTAGATAGGACTTTATTTATAAAGCATCATCATGATAAAATCTTGTTAGTTCAAATATATGTAGATGACATTATATTTAGTTCTACATATTCTAAACTATGCAAAAGGTTCTTTAATCTTATGCATTCTAAGTTTGAAATGAGTAGCATGGGTGAGCTCTCCTACTTCCTTGGTCTCCAAGTGAAGCAGTCCCCTGATGACATCTTCATATACCAATCCAAGTATGCTAAGGAGCTAATAAAAAGGTTTGGAATGGCTGATGCTTCAGCTAAGAAAACACTTATGGATACAAATGCTGTGATTGATTCTGATGAACATGAGAAACCAATAGATCAGAAATTATATAGGGCCATTATTGGGTCCCTGTTGTATCTTACAGCAAGTAGAACAGACATAATGTTTGCTACATGCCTTTGTGCTAGGTTCCAGGTGAACCCTAAAGAATCTCACCTTAGGTTCCTAAAAAAATTTTGAGATATATAAAGAGTTACCCTAATTTAGGACTCTGGTATCCAACTAAGTCAGAATTTGAGTTAACTGGATACTCTGATGCTGACTTTGTTGGATGTAGAGTGGACAGAAAGGGCACATCAGGGATATGTCAGTTTCTTGGTGATAGGCTAGTGTTTTGGTTTTGCAAGAAGCAAACATCTGTGTCTACTTCAACAGCAGAAGCTGAGTATATTGCAGCTGGCAGTTGTTATTCACAGATGCTGTGGATTCAGAACCAACTCCTAGATTATGGTGTCAACTTAAATAATTCAACTCTATTTTGTGGTTATACCCGTGCAATTTACATTGCACAGAATCCAGTGCATCATAGTAGAATTAAACATATAAATGTAAGACATCATTTCATTAGAGAGTATGTTGACAAAAAGAAAATTAATCTCACCTTTGTCTCTACTAATTTGCAAAAGACAGATTTCTTCATCAAACCCTTGGATGAGAAGAAACATTTGTTTTGTATGAATCAGCTAGGCATGATAAATGGAGATGCATTAATTTAACTTTCTGTCTGTGGTCGCAAAATTTTCCACAGTTCGTCGAACGGAGATCGACGAACTGAGAAAAAGTTCTTGAGAAATTCGCCGACCTGAGATCGACGAACTCTCTGTATGTGAAGTTATATTCGTCGAATGGAGATCGACGATATTGCTTCAGAAAATTTTCGTCGATCTGAGCACGACAAAATGTTTTCCCTTCTTTAAACTGAGATCGACGAACTCTTTTGTCAATAAAATATTTTGTCGAACTCAGATCGAAGAATTTTGTTTATTTCGCAGGATGGAGTCTGTCGCTTCATATTCTGAAAACCATATAACTAGGTTTTCTTCGAGCTCCATCCCGCGCTTTCTATTCCCCTTGCACTTGATCTTTCTTTTTCCTTTTGTAGGCGATCAATGACGATTTCAGCGAGCTCTCTTGCAGCAATGAAATTTGACACATGATTCAATATTGATTTTTTACTCCTTCTCTCACACAAATCAAATCTTCATCGACACCCTACAGTTGTGTGAGGAACAAAGATAGAAGCAACTCATGTCTACCCGAATCAAGATACCAGGAAATGAAATCAGGGAATGGGTTTTCACTTCAACATCTCCAGATGCAGATACTATGATCGGCACCATCAGCGGCAACCAGGTCATTCTAACTCCTGTAGTTTTAACTGGAATTTTTTATTTGACTACTAGAGAAGATGATAATGAATTGGATAATGATGAATATAAGACTATGCTGAGCACAATGGGTCATTCAGAAGGAAACCCCAATAAGTTATTGAAAAAGAATTTGTCTGTTCAATATAAATTCTTGGCAGACATAGTTGGCAAGGTATTGCTGGGCAAGCATACAACTCATGACTATATCACTAGGCACCAGTTTCTGGTGATGTGTGCTCTGGTTGCAAAAAAATCAGTTAACTGGGGACAGATTTTATTTGAGTTAATTAAAAAGAAAAATACAAAGAAAGAAGTCTGTTTTGCGAGGATTATGGGAATCTTCCTTCAGGAAAAGGCACCTGAACTACTTATCTCCTCAATAGTGAAAAAAATCATCAATGCCTCAAAGAGGTTTGCGTCCGCTCTCTTCGACAGATGGGAGAGGACAATCTCTAAGCCATCCAGGGCTTCATCCTCTTCCACAGCTTCTGAGAGCACAAGGGCTATACCAGCCACTTCCCAACCTATAGAAGAAGTTTCCATTCCACCTCCTCCTACAACAATACTTCTTCCAACAACAACTCTTTCATCTCCTCAGTCACCACCTCCTCCAACAATAACTACACCTTCAGAAGATATTCCCCCATCCATCAGCATTCCTTCACCTGCCTCACCAATGCATCAACAAACTCCCACTGCTTCTCCAGAACACATTACACCTCCTCCATATCCATTACCACCTCATCTTACTGACATACATCCTCATACATTCATGTCATCCCCGACATTTGATTTGCTAACCACCTTACCATCTACACCAACTTCACCTCAACATGACATCTCCACTCCTATTCCATCTCCTTCTGCATCACCTTCTCAGGATGACATCATGCAAGATATTATTCCACCTGATGTCATTCCTCCCCTTCATCCATCTATATCCACTCAAACTCATCCTGAGTTTTTGGATATGTATTCTCCTTCCATTGCCACCATCCTGGATCACATCACTCCAGTCATTAGGCAACTCATTGTAGAGGTAATCACACCTCTTGCTGCCTCCATCTCATCTCTTGCTGCCCTCTTTGCTGCCTCCATCTCATCTCTTGCTGCCCTCTTTGCTGCCTCCTCTATCCCTTCTTCTTCTAGGGGCCTGGTTCAAGTTTCCACTGAAACCAGGCAGGGGGAGATGCTCTATGAAGAAGCTGTTCTAACAGCAGCAGCTCTAGCAACAATAGTTCTAATAGTTGCAACAGTTATAACAGAAGCAGTTGATACTAAAATGGTCTGTACATATGCAGTAGTAGAAATTCCAGAGATTATAACTGCTGGTGATTGTATTATCAATCCCACAGTTGATTTATTTCATTTATTAAATTCTTTTGATATAGCTTATCTAAATTATCTTCCAGAAGTTTGTCTAGAGCAATCTGTGGCTATAGTTTGTTATACTTCCATATTTAGCCCTGAAGTTGTTAAGCAACTAAAGGCAAGTTTTGCATACATTGAGCCTCTCTCAGAATCAGCCCCCAAGGCTATCTCCCCTCCCAAGGCTATCTCCCCTCCTACTTATAAATTGGATGATTGTCCTTTACCAAACCTGGATGACATCATTCTTGTAGATATAGTAGAAGAGAATCAAACAGCTACTGAAAGTATTATAGAGACAGAACTTCCAGTTCAACGTCAAGCTGAAAAGAAAATCTCCAAGGAACTTCTGAAAGAATTTGATGACTTATATAACAACCCTCTAGGATCCTCTGATGATGACAATGATGATGAAGATTCTGATGAATCTGATGATCCAAAATCTAAGAAGAAGATTGATAAGAAAAGGAAAGCTCCTGCTAAGGCTGTTCCTAAGCCCAATCCCAATGCAGACACTCCTTACTATATTTTTCAAAAGATTACTCCTTACCCAGGGATGCCTTCATGGATGTGGCTATCAAAGAATGAGCAAAAAGCAAGCAAGAAGAGCAGAAGGTACTCTCCTACTCCTCCTTCTTAAAGGAATTGGAGAGGTCCTCCCCCTCCTCCTCTAGCAGCAGGTGCTTTAGGGAATATATCTCAGAGATCTACCCCATACATTCAAACATACCAAAGGCAACAAGGCAGATCTTCAAGATCTCATTTCCAAGGAAGCAGTCAGTAGAAACATTCTTCAAGCAGCAACAAACAACAACAATAATATTAGAAGCAAGACATGCAACAGAAAGTATCTGAAGTTGATCAATCTGAAAAAGATAATAGTTCTGAAAGACCTGAATCTGCACCAGTTCCTTTTGTTGATCCTGAACAAGAAAATACATCAAAGATGGCTAGATTTCAAGAACTGGTCGGACTCTCTCTGATAAACAAAGATAAAGCAGAAGGCAAAGATTCCTCTCAATATACAACACTGTCTTCCAACAGAAGAGAGGAATTAAAAAGGTATGACAAAGCTAAACATTTTTTCAATGTTGATGCTTATATGAGTTTACATCCAGAGGCTTTTGTTCCAATAGCAACTTCTGTCAATATGATTGGAGCAGCTGACATGACCATATTATATTCAGACAGCCCTCTGATAAATCTGACAAAGCTGATAAAGAGAAGTCAAAGAAGAACAAATAACTGTTATGTTTAGTTTTTATTTTCTGAACTCTATTCTGTTAATCATGAAGCACCTGTGTACATATCTGCTGGATATTTTATTTTTTTTCCAGATATATTTTATAATGCTTCGTGATTGTTTTCTTTTGTTTGTATTAGTGACCTCACCAAAATAGGGGTGATTGTTGGATCCCTAGTTTAGATTTGGGCTAGATTCACTAATTAGGATGAGTTTTGAGCCACATTGTATAGCCAGAGTCAAGTCTATGAGTCCTAGAGTTTAGGCTAAGTCATTAGGTTCAACCTTCATGGACCAGCTAGCAGAGGACCTCAGTAGACCCAAACTTAGAAGAATTCGGAGTTCAAAATTATCAGTTTGAAATTCTTCGAACTCAGCTCGACGATCATCGATCGCAGATCGATGAACTCAGAGTTAATTCTCCGAGTTGAGCTCAACGATATTCGAGCTCAGGTCGACGATCTCTTCATTCAGACAGATTCTCTGCTCGACAAAATCTGTAGTTCAGCTTCAACAAATTCTTTCCAGTTTATGTTCTCTGAACTCAGGACGACGAAGTTAGATTCTTTGTTCGACGAACTTAGAGCATAGAATTGGCCAGTTATTTCTAGAATGTAGTTCGCTAAGCTCAGGTCAACGAACAGGAATTATCAGCTCGACAAACTTGGAACTCCAGTTGACGAATTCTGTTCAGAGCTCGACGAATTCTATCCCAAGCCAGACTTAGAAGTTTTCATTATTCTGTCCTTATTTATTATATTTCTTAGTAGTGATTTCCTGAGTAATTAATCCTCATATTCTCCTGAATATAGACGTTATTGGCAGCATTAATTATGTTCTTCATCAGGATTAATCACTTGCTTAATTTATTGGGACAGTTGGTGAAACTCATTAAAGAATATTCTCCAGCCGTTTCATTCCCCTGATCAATCAGCAATTAATGCTTGGAATTCAAATTTCAAAGGAAAATTTTTGACAGCAGAATATAAAAGAGATTTTTCTCTTTTCAGATAGAATAATAGAGACTCGACATCAGAACTAGTGGCAACACAAGAGAATACACAGAAGAAAAACAGAAACATACAGAAGAATATCTGCTTCTTATCTGTGCTGAAAACTACCTGTTTTCCCCCTTGATCTTTCTAAAGACTGAAGAAGAGAACAACCATCAATATCAAGAATCCTTCTTCAACTTCTACTCTAGGGACATTCAAGGACAACAACTCTAAATCAGTAAAAAAGTTCCTGGATCATCTTCAAGACAAGGCTGGAGACCTACGCCCTGAGCAAGGCTCCAAGTTTTCTGAACCATCCTTATTTCAGAAGGAGCTTTGACACCAGTAATCCACTAAAGTCTTCTCTGTTGATTAGAGAAAGAGAAGACAACATCACCTTCTTAACCTCTTGTATAAAGGATTTATTAACTCCCTTCAAAAGTTTATTCTTAGTTTTTAGGCACCTGATCAAAAGTCTAAAGTGTTATGAGATCTCCCTGTAAATAGATCTTGTGGTGGCAGTCACCTGATCAAAAACCTGATAGTGGATTCCTACCAGGGTGGTAGAAGAGTGGATGTACCCAGTTTGGGGAACCACTATAAAATTCTTGTGTTGTCTGTGTGTGATCATTTACTATTTTGTTTTTGCTGTGCTGAGATAGTTTAGCTTAGTTTGCATTTCCTTTTATACTACTCTATTATCACATATTTTACTCAGATAAACTTTAAAACAACCAAAAGTTTTAAGTTACTCTATTCACCCCCTCTAGAGTAATCAGATCTATCCCCTATCTTTCATCTTCCATGTAGATCACTAGAGTGTCCCACATCTCCTTTGTAATTTTGCGATGAATCAGATTCTGAAGGGCAGAATCATCAATTGCACTAACAATGACATTTTGAGCCGTCTTGTCCATGGTGGAAAGAATGACTTCATCCTTTATCATCTCATCATAAGTCTTGTGAGTCTGAATGTTTACATCCAGGACAAACACTTTCATGGGGATGAAAGATCCTTCTTTAACAGTTATAAAGATTCTAGTGTCAACTGCTTCCATGAACAGCCTGACCCTCTCCTTCTAGATGCCAAATCCGTCCTTCCTGTAGATAGGAAGCTTCATGGCACCCAACTCCCTATAGTTCATTCCTGAACCCATAAAGACAGCCGGTAGCTACTTTGGAAGATCACTTAGATGGTTGATCCTTTTTGAGTAACCTCCCTCTAATACCACTTGTAAGTCTTTATTTTTTAAGGTAGCTTACAACCTATGGGGTGAATAGGTTGTCACAATGATATTATTAGTTTTTAATTTTATCTTACTTAGTGCTTTGTGTGTTGTCAGTAATTTGCTTTCAAGTACCTGCACAAACAAAACAATACAAAAAAGTGCACAAAGATTTATAGTGGTTCCATAACTTTTAGGTACATCCACTCTCTTCCCACCTTGCCAACTTCCTATTAGTCAAGGCACTTCTCTAAATCACTGCTCCAAAAAGCTTACACCTTAGATCCCTCAGGATCTCTTAGTCTCCTGCAAGACTTATAACTCAGCCACAAGGGCCTACAACTCAGTGATCACCAGATCACCTACCTCAGTCCAAAGACCCTACACTCAGGTTGGGAGGACAACCCTACCTCAGATCCACTAGGGATCCTACCTCAGGCACAAGTGCCCTACAACTCAGTGAGAATGACTCACCTACCTCAGACTTGAAACTAAGTCCTACAGCTCAGCGATCAATTGACCACCTACCTCAGATCCAAACAGGATCCTACAACTCAGACAAATTTGTCTTACCTCAGGCTCAGAGAGCCCTACAACTCAGATCTAAAAAGGATCTTATAGGTGTGAAATAGATTTATGTTTATCATAGAGAAATTTCTCTGTGATGCCCCATTGAGCTGAGTTATCTCAGCTCAACTTTCTTCACAGCAAAAAAGATCTTGAGCTGGAAGTAACTAACAGTAAACTGCTCCGCTTCCTCTTTCTTCACAAGACAGAATCAACAACTTTGTTCTTTCTTCTTCTCAGCTTCAGAAGTAGATCTCTAGATTTGAGCTTGCTGAAGTGAGAAGCAACTTTATCTGCAGAAACTTGTTCTTTGTTTTTCCCCTCCCACAGAAGGAAGATCTTCTGAACTTGCTGGTGCAGGTAAAGATGGCACCAGCTAACTGAACTTTTAGGTTCTTGTAGGAAGACTTCTTGGCAACAATGACGAGGAAGATGAAGTCCAACCGCAACTTTTCAAATTGATAAAACCCTAAAAGTTGTTTTCAAATTGATAAAACAAAACTGTTCTGACTGGAATTAGACAAGGAAACATATATGTAGTAAATTTCAAATCAACTAATTCAGAAATTTGCTTATTTAATCAAATTAGTTCAACTAATGATTTATAACATAAGAGATTAGGTCATGTAAACCTTAGGAAGATTGCTAAATTATCTAGGGACAATCTTGTTAGAGGACTGCCTTCTGGTTCTTACAAGAAGGAATGACTTTGCAGGGCTTGTCAATTAAGCAAACAAACTAAAAATAGTTTCAAATGCATTAATAAAAGTGATTCACCCAGGATTTTGTAC
Source organism: Platanthera guangdongensis (assembly GCA_039583875.1). Lineage (NCBI taxonomy): Eukaryota > Viridiplantae > Streptophyta > Magnoliopsida > Asparagales > Orchidaceae > Platanthera > Platanthera guangdongensis. Next base: position 39,303,929 of record CM077162.1, on the reverse strand, counting down.
TTGCTACATATGGATTTGTTTGGCTATATTGCTGTACAAAGTTTAGGAGGAAAGTCATACACTCTAGTTATTATTGATGAGTTCTCTAGATTCACTTGGGTGTTCTTTCTAAGAAACAAGTCAGATAACTTTAAAGTTCTTATAGATTTTCTTAAAAGCATACAGATTAAGTACTCTACTCAGGTTGCATTGATTAGAAGTGATTATGCCACCGAGTTTGAATCTCTTCTCATGCAAGAATTCTGTGAGAAGGAAGGTATCAGATATTGTTTTTCTGATCCTAGAACTCCTCAAAAAAATGAGGTAGCTGAAAGGAAGAATAGAACCCTTATTGAATCTGCTGGGACATTGCTTGCATATGATTATTTGTCTCTATCCTTTTGGGCAGAGGTTGTAAGAACAACAAATTATGTTCTTAACAAAAGTTTAATTCATAAGCTAAAGGGTAAGACTCCCTATGAGGTACTTAAAGGGAAGAAACCTAAATTAGATCACTTCAAAGTATTTGGATGCAAATGTTATATTCACAATAATAACAAGAAACACCTAAGAAAATTTGAAGCCAAGGCTGCAGAGAGAATTTTCCTTAGATATTCCAAAGTCAGCAAAGCTTATAAAGTATTTAACAAATAAAATTTGTACATATATCCTTTGATGAAGCTAACATATTTTACAAGGAGAAGGATTCTTCTAGTATAGACACTTTGCAGGTACCCTATCTGTGTGAGAAGTTGGATGATTTAAATCTTACCCAAGAGATTATATTGCATCCTTCTCCACAGATTGATGAAGAAAGTTAAGAAGAAAGTGTTGAAGCAGTTGAACCAACAACAAAAAATGTAATTCCACAAGCTGTTGATGTACCAACTCCTCCTGCTGATCTTGTCACACTTAGAGATCATCCCATATCTCAAGTGATTGGAGACATATCATCTGGTGTGCAAACAAGACATTAGCTAAACCAAGTTCTGATGCATGGTTGCTTCATTTCTCAAATTGAGCCTCAATCCATAAAAGATGCAGAGCAAGATCCCCACAGGACTATTGCAATGCAAGAGAAACTCAATTAATTTGAGAGGTATAGAGTTTGGGATTTGGTTCCAAGACACAAAGACTACTGTTAGAAAGTAGCGAAAATGAGAGAACAAGCGAATAAACTTTTGAATAATTGAAACTTTATTATCCAAAAAAGATATATATTACAAAGGTATGCCCTCCCTTATATAGAATGGAGGAGAGATGAGAGAATACAAATAAGAGATGTGGGACTAAAAATTACAGGACTAAGCGGACTATACAAGACAAACCGCACAAACCGCACGGTTAGACAGCAGGGCTAACCGCACGGCTACCACCAGAGAGGAAGCGAGACTACCAGGGTAGACCGCCAGACCGCCCGGTCTCCAAGCCGGCTGAGACAGACCGCCAGACCGCGCGGTCTTCAACCCGCCAAGACAAACCGCCAGGCCGCCCGGTCACTAACTTCAACACTCCCCCTCAAGCTGGAGCATATATATCGATCATGCCCAGCTTGTTGCAGATGTGGAAAAAGGAAGCAGACACCGGCTTGGTGAAGACATCTGCCAACTCGTTGTCGGACGTGACAAATGGAGTGCAAATCTGTTTCTTCAATATTTCTTCCCGAATAAAATGACAGTCGACTTCTATGTGTTTTGTTCTCTCATGAAAGACCGGATTTTTGGAAATGTGTATCGCGGCCTTATTATCACAGAACATAGGAAGAGGATAGTTGTAAACCTCTCCTAAGTCAAGCAAGAGAGCCCTCAACCACTTCAACTCACATGTAGTCGATGCCATGCTACGATATTCCGCCTCTGCACTAGACCTGGAAATGACAGACTGTTTCTTGCTCTTCCAACTCACAAGATTGCCTCCAACAAATGTGCAGAAACCTGAAGTCGATTTGCGGTCCCCTTTGTCATCCGCATAGCTTGAATCAGAGTAAGCTTCAACCCTTAGGTGACCATTCTTCTGAAATAGAAGTCCTTTCCCTGGAGCAGCTTTAATATACTCTAATATCCTCAGAGCAGATTGTAGATGACACTCCCTCGGAGCTTGCATGAACTGGCTCACCTTGCCAACAGCATAAGAGATGTCGGGTCTGGTTACCGTGAGATATATGAGCTTGCCCACCAGACGCCGGTATCTCGTAAGATCAGAGAGAAGAGGTGAGTCATCTGTCCAAGTTTTGTCTTCTCCAGCAGCCATAGGACAACGTGCAGGTTTAACACCAGTGAGTCCTGCCTCCTTTAAAAGATCAAGAGCATACTTCCGTTGTGAAAGGACCATGGAGTTGGGCTTTCTAGAGATTTCAATCCCCAGAAAGTATTTCGGGGAGCCCATATCCTTTGTAACCAGATGTTGACGAAGGTGTTTCTTGGTCATCAATACCCCATCCTGGTCATCGCCAGTAAGAAGAATGTCATCAACATAAACCGCAAGAACAACAAGACCAGAGGCGGTTTTCCGAACAAACAAGGAGTGATCTGCTGAGCTTAGTGTAAAACCAATGGCCGCAACAATGCCACTGAACTTGTCAAATCAGGCACGAGGACTCTGCTTGAGGCCATAGATAGCCTTCTTTAGCCGGCATACCCGTGTCTCCCCCTAAGCAACATACCCAGGAGGTTGCTCCATGTAAACATCTTCCTGCAGATCACCATAGAGGAAGATATTCTTAACATCTAGCTGCGAGATGGGCCAATCCCTGTTGACAGCCACAAAGAGAAGAACCCGAATAGTGCTGAGGCGAGCCACGTGAGAGAAAGTGTCAAAGTAATCAATCCCATAAGTTTGGGTAAAACCCTTGGCAACCAGGCGAGCCTTATAACGATCCATACGGCCATCCGAGAGAAACTTCACCACGAAGACCCAGCGACAACCAACAACATCTGTGCTGAAAGGAGGCGGAACAAGGGTCCAGGTACCCCGTTCAGTGAGAGTAGCAATCTCCTCATCCATGGCAACTTTCCAGTGAGGAATAGTAAGGGCCTCCTGGTAGGAATGGGGGGGGTGGCAGTGGCCGAGATAGCCAGTGCAAAAGCTCGGCGAGCAGGGGTAAGACGATCGTAGGAAACAACTGTAGCAAGCGGATGGTGGGTACAGGCCCGAACCCCTTTGCGAAGAGCAATCGGGAGACCCAGGTCAGCAGGTGCCTCAGTATCCGGAGTATCCGTGGTGGAGAGAGCTGGCCCGGGAGTAGAGAGAGATGGCAGCGGAGTGGAGGGAGAAAGCGGAGTAGAGGGTGGAGATGAGGAGGATGGGGAAGACGGTGGAGTGGGTGGAGAGGGCGGAACATCAGTGGGAGCAGAGGGAATGGATGGGTTGGTAGGAGAAGTAGGAGCAGGAGGAGTAGAAGAGGAAGCGGGAGAGAAGTAAGATGCATTGGCAAAGAAGGTGACATCCGCAGAGACAAATTGCTTGCGGGTAACAAGGTCAAAGCAACAATATCCTTTCTGAGTGGGAGAGTAGCCCAGAAAGACACATTTGGTGGCACGTGGTGAGAGTTTATCACGGGTGACAGCGGGAGAGTGCACAAAAGCGGTGAACCCAAAGATGTGCAGAGGAAGAGGAAAGGGATCCTTGTCCGGATAAAGAATGGAGAAGGGGGTAGCACCGTGGAGAACGGTGGAGGGAAGGCGATTGATGAGATAGCAGGAGAGTAGGACAACATATCCCCAATATGAGCGAGGAACATGCATTTGAGTCATCATAGTGCGAGCGATATCAAGGAGGTGACGGTTTTTGCGTTCCGCCACCCCATTTTGTTGTGAGGTGTAGACACAGCTGGTTTGACGAATAACACCATGGTGAGTACAAAAGGAGGAGAAGTCGTGGCTAAGATACTCCTTAGCATTGTCAGAACGAAGGAGTTTAATAGACGTAGCAAACTGAGTTTTAACCATAGAATAAAAGGAGGTCCAAACAGAGAACAGCTCGGAGCGATCTTTGAGAAGATATACCCACGTACATCGAGAGAAATCATCAATGAAGGTGACAAAATAGGAACTACCCCGACCGATGGTGAGGTTAGGAGCGGGACCCCATATGTCAGAGTGAACGAGGTCGAACGGATGAGAAGAGCCCCGACTTTGCGTTGGTGGGAAGGAGGAGCGGTGATGTTTTCCAAGTTGACATGCATCACAATTTAGAGGAGGATGATGAGGAGGGAGGTGCGGCAGGAGCTGTCGTAGAATTCGGGGAGGAGCATGTCCAAGGCAAAGATGCCATTGGAGAAGATCTGTAGAGGAGGAGGAGAAGGCGAATAGAGACGAAACGTTGTCGAGGAAGTAGAGGCCACCACTCTCAGTCCCGGTAGCAATCGTCCGTTGGGAGTCCGGATCCTGAAAAGCACAAGAGTTAGGGGTGAATATGACAGAACACCGTAGTTGCTTGCATAAAGAAGTAACCGATAATAAATTGTACGGAAACTTGGGCACATAGAGGGTATCAGCCAAGCAGAGAGATGGAGTGACTTGAACCATGCCCGTCCCATGGACCGGGGAGGGAGATCCATCAGCAACAATGACCGGGGGCAACTGAGCCTGTGTGTCAAGAAGAGAGAAACATTGAGGGTTGCCTGTCATATGATTTGTTGCACCAGAGTCGATGAGCCATCGTCCGCGAGTCACAACATAAGCACTACTAGAAGAGGTGACCACGGAGGCGGACAGGCTGGAGGAGAGGAAAGCCATGGAATCAAGAGAGGAGCAAACCGCGACGAGAAGAACAAGCCTCGAGAAGAGAAAAGAGCACCAAGCCGGGCGAACAGAAAATAGGTCGGGCGGCTAGGAAGGCCGCTACCAAGAAGCCGAGCAAAGCAGAGGGAAAGATGTCGCACGGCCTGAAAAATTCGGGCGAACAGAGGAGAACAAGTCGCACGGCCAAAGATGAGGCCGGGGCGACTAGCAAGCAGGAGCGGGTAGAAGGCAACAAGAAGTAGAGCACGGCGAATAGAGGAGATAACGAAAACGGTCGCGAAAAAGAAGGGGCAAGCCGCGCGGACAGGTCGCGCGGGCAGACGGAGAATCAAGCGGCTAAAAAGCAGGCAAAGGCCCAGCGGGGAAGAGGTCGCGCGGACTGAGAAGGCCGAGCAAACAGAAGAGAAGAGAAGAGCAGGTGACCGCGACAAAGATGCGGGTGAGAAGGGAATAACCCGCACGGTCAGGCAGATCACAGCAGCAAACCGCGAGTATAGAGACAAGCGGATATGGGGAAAGCAGAAGCGGACAGGGAGAAGAAGTCCGCAGCGGGTAGAGACAAGTTACGCGGACAGAGACAGGCCGCAATTACTAGGAAGTCGGAGAGGCAAGAAAGAACAATGAGCGCGGCGACATGGAAACAGGTCGCTGCGACGAATAGCAGTAGGAGAAGAGAATCAAGAAGAAGCAAGCCGCGCGAACAGGGCAGCGGACAGAAACAAGCCGCGCGGATAGAAACAAGCCGCTCGGACAGAAGAGAAGGCAAGCCGCGAGACAAGTCGCAGAACGCGGAAAACAAGCCGCGAACAACAGAGAGCGCACAGAATCAGGAGGAAATGACCGTGTGCTCTGATACCATGTTAGAAAGTAGCAAAAATGAGAGAACAAGCGAATAAACTTTTGAATAATTGAAACTTTATTATCCAAAAAAGATATCTATTACAAAGGTATGCCCTCCCTTATATAGAATGGAGGAGAGATGAGAGAATACAAATAAGAGATGTGGGACTAAAAATTACAGGACTAAGCGGACTATACAAGACAAACCGCACAAACCGCGCAGTTAGACAGCTGGGCTAACCGCACGGCTACCACCAGAGAGGAAGCGAGACTGCCAGGGTAGACCGCCAGACCGCCCGGTCTCCAAGCCGGCTGAGACAGACCGCCAGACCGCGCGGTCTTCAACCCGCCAAGACAAACCGCCAGGCCGCCCGGTCACTAACTTCAACAACTACCTAGTCATTGGAACTAAATGGGTCTTCAGGAACAAATTGGATGCTCAAGGATCAATTGTGAGGAACAAAGTAAGATTGGTATCCCAAGGTTATTCACAAGAAGAAGACATTGATTATGATCAAACCTTTACTCCTGATGCAAGACTTGAAGCCATCAGGATATTTCTTGCATATGCTGCCCATCAGAAGTTCAAGGTCTATCAGATGAATGTCAAAAGTGCTTTTCTAAATGATAAACTTAAATAAAAAGTTTATGATGAGCAACCTCCGGGTTTTATATATTCAACTTATCTTTCTTATGTTTTTAAGCTTCATAAAACTCTTTATGGTCTAAAGCAAGCTCCAAGAGCTTGGTATCAGACCTTACCTAGCTTTCTTTTAGAGCATAAGTTCATTAGAGACATTGTAGATAGGACCTTATTCATTAGACATCATAAATAAAAAAATTTTCTAGTCCAAATATATGTAGATGATATAATATTTGGCACTACTAATTCCAAACTTTGCAAAAGGTTTTCTGTCCTGATGCATTCAAAGTTTGAAATGAGTAGCATGAGTGAACTATCCTACTTCCTTGGTCTTCAAGTGAAGCAAACCCCTGATGATATCTTTATATTACAGTCAAAATATGCTAAAGAGCTATTCAAAAGATTTGGGATGACAGATGGCTCAGCTAAGAAAACATCCATGCCCTCCAATGGTGTAGTTTATTCTAATGAACAAGGCAAGACAGTCGATCAAAAAATATATAGGGCTATTGTTGGGTCCTTATTGTATAATACAGCTAGTAGGCCTGATATTATGTTTGCTACTTGTATTTGTGCTAGATTTCAAGTAAGTCCTAAAGAATCTCACCTTATTTTACTAAAAAGGATTTTAAGATATATAAAGGGTTGTCCTAATCTAGGACTCTGGTATCCTACTGAGTCAAAATTTGAATTATCTGGATTCTTAGATGCTGACTTTGCTGGATTAAAGTTGACAGGAAAAGCACATCAGGAACTTGTCAGTTTCTTGGTGACAGGCTTGTGTCCTAGTTTTACAAAAAACAAACTTATTTGTCAACATCAACTGCTGAAGTTAGATATATAGTAACAGGCAGTTGCTGTTCATAAATTTTGTGGATGCAAAATCAGCTCCTGAATTATGGTTTCAACTTAAATAATTCAACTATCTATTGTGATAATACCAATGAAATTTCTATTACACAAAATCCAGTGCATCATAGTAGGACAACATATATAGAGATTAGACATCATTTCATTAGAGATTGTGTGGACAAAAATAAAATTAAACTTATCTTTATCTCTACAAATTTACAAAGAGCAGATATTTTCACCAAATCCTTAGATGAAAAAAACATATGTTCTTCCTAAATCAGTTAGGTATGATTAATGGAGAATCTTTAATTTAATTTCTGTCTGTGGTCTACGAACTGTTCATGTTTCGTCGAACGGAGAGCGACGAACTACGAACTATTCGTGGAGTGTTCATCGAATGGAGATCGACGAACCTTTCTTTGCAAAAACGTTTTCATCGAACGGAGATCGATGAAGTTTATTTCATAAAATTTTTCGTTGAACGGAGAACGACGAACTATTTTCCCCCACTTCAGACTTAGATCGACGCTTTTATTTCTTTATGAGATTTTTCGTCGAACTGAGTTCGAAGTTTCTAATTTTTCGTCGGACGGAGTTCGTCTTTTCATTTTCTGAAAACTTATAATATGGTTTTCATTGAACTCCATCCCGTGCTTTCTAGTTCTTGTGCACTTGATCTTTTGTTTTTGTAGGCATGGAGATTTCGGCGGCGACCCTTTCTGGCATAAAATTTGATGCTGGGTTTGACATTGACATCGATTCTTTCAGCCATTCTGATCAAATCTTCAAGAACATTCTTCATTTGTTTGAGGCTCCACAGTTGAGACAATTCACGACTTTAAGGATCAAACTTCCAATGCGGTAAATCAAGGAATGGGTATTCACAGCAACTTTTCCAGATCAAATTTCCATTTCTGGATCAACTTCTGGACACCATGTTTCTCTTTCCCCTGCTATTCTAACTGAACCTTTTGGATTTATTAATGGGGAAGGTGATATTGAACAATCTAGCACTGAGTTTGATGATATGCTAGTGATAATGGGTCACTCTTAGGGAAACCCTAACAAATTGTTGAAAAAGAACTTGTCTGTTGAATACAAGTTCCTAGCAGATGTTGTTGGCAAGGTGATCTTGGACAAGCACTCTGCCCATGACTACATAATCAGACACCAATTCCTTCTGATGAGTGCCCTGGTTAATCAGAAATCAGTGAACTGGGGTGAAATTCTGTTTGATTTGATTAAAAAGAAGATTAGTAAGAAGGATGTCAGTTTTAGTAGAGTTCTGGGAATCTTCTTACAGGCAAAGGTTCCAGACCTTTTGGTCACCCCAACCATTTTCATCAATGCCTCTAAGAGGCTTACCTCTGCCCTCTTTGACAGATGGGAGAGGGTTATCCCAAAGCCCTCCAGGGCTTCCTCTTCCAGGATAGCTTCAGAGGACACAAGGGATGCAATAGCCACTTCACCAACCCCTGAAGAAGCTCATGCTCCTCATATTTTCTCTCTTTCTCCTCCATCTCCACATCATTCAATATTTCCTTCATCAACTCCCCTTGTTGGTGTTACTACTATTCAACAACCATCCATTATCATTACAGACACACCTTCTACCTCCATCCCTCCTGTCTCACCATCCAGACCACCATCTCCACACTCAACAATCCACATTCCTGAGGATACAACATCTTCACCTCGTCAATTACATTTATCATCACATATTGATGATACAAATCTACTACTTTCATCTCCAACATTTGATCTACTTTCATCTCCATCTCCACAACACATTCCACCTCAATCACCTCAAACTCATACATCTCTACCTCATTCATATATTCAGGAAGATAATATCCTCCCTGATGTCTCAACCTCCAACATTCCAACTGACATTCCAACACCATACACTTCACAAGCATTCACCATCTGTCCCACCTGCTCCATGTCATCCTCTTCTATATCAGCCAACATTCTTGAGCTTATTACCCCTACACTCAAGAAACTTATAGATAAGGCAATTGCTCCACTTGCTGCTTTCATCACTACACTCTCTTCACAGCTAACTTCTTTCTCCACTATCCCTTCTTCTGGGGGCCTGAGTTCAGGTATCTCTGAATCCAGGCAGGGCGATATGTCCAATGAAGAAGCTCCAACAATTAATGAAGAAGCTCCAACAGCAACTCCAGCAACATCAGTAAGTTCCGCAAAAATAGATACAAAAATGCTTCCAGTTTGTACAGAAGAAGAAGAAATAGATTTTTCCATTCCAGAAATCATCACTGTTGGTGATTTTATCCTTAATCCCATAGTTGACATTTCTTCCTTTATTCTTTTGATACAATTTACAGTAGCAATTTACCAGTTTTTGACAGTTCTTCTAAAGCTATAGTCTCCTATACATCACCAATAAGTCTTGTAGTTTTGAAACAACTAAGGACAAGTTTTGCAGTTAATGAGAATATTATAGAGCAAATAGCTGATACAGAGTCAAAGGCTTTATCACCTCCATTATCACCTCCAACTTTTGGCTGGGCTGAATCCCCCATGCCAAATCTTGATGATTTCATGGTTGAGGACACAGATACATAAATTATAGAGCTAGAAGTTCAAGTACAGCCTCAGGCTGAAGAAGTAAATATAGCTGTGATAATAGATACAAGTATACAACCACAGGCTCATCCAGTACTCTCTGCTAAAATGCTTAAACATATTAATGCCCTTTATGATAATCCTGCCAATGAATCTGATGATGATGATGAAGAGTCAGATGACTCAGAATATTTTAGTTCTAAAAAGAGAAAACTTAAGAATAAGGCTCCATCAATGGATGCTCCTAAACCCTATCCTATTGTTGATATCCCCTATTATATTCTGCACAACATTACTCTCACTCCAGATACTCCTCACTGGATGAGGTATTCAAAAAATGAAATGAAAGCAAGGAAGAAGAGTAGGAGATACTCTCCACAATCACAATTCAGGAGAGGTCCTCCTCCTCCTGCAGCAGGATCAGCAGGAAATGTTTCACAAGTTCAAAGTTCTACACCTTCTTATCATTCCAGACCATATCAAGGCAGCAGCAGACAACAATACAGTTCCCAGGGCAGCAGATAACAACAAATAAAGCAAAGCAATCAACAACAGACATCTGAAGTAAATCAGTAAGAAAAATTAAGTCAGAAAGGCCATTATCTCCAGTATATGATCCTAAAGTGGATCCTAATTTTAGAATGGCCAGATTTCAGGAGGTTATAACACTTTCCCAAATAAGGAAAGCCAGGAAAGAAGGACACCTGATCAAAAACCTATGGTGGCAGGACACCTGATCAAAAACCTGTAGTGGATTCCTACCAGGGTGGTAGAAGAGTGGGTGTACCCAGGTTTATTGGGGAACCACTATAAACTCCTTGTGTCGTCTGGTTGTGCTTTCCATTTTTATTTTCTATGATGTGATATTTCTTTTCTTATATATATATATATATATATATATATATATATATATATATATATATATATATATATATATATATATATCTGTGTGTGTGTGTGTGTATCACCTATATATATGTATATATATGTATCACCTATATATATGTATATATATGTATCACCTATATATATGTATATATATGAATCACCTATTTTAATCTGCTATAAAAACAAACTTAAAGTTTTTAATATACTCTATTCACCCCCTTTAGAGTTTGTTAGATCAATCCCTCACTTTCAGTCACTTCTTTCATGTCGTCTCCGCAGACAACCTCCCATAGGTTCTCGCATAGAATATAGCTTTCCATACACGACCTCCACTTCTTGAAGATGGTGGAAGTAAGAAGCTCAATTCCAAGACCTCTTGTAAGACCGCATTCCATTGCACTAACCCTGGTTCACTGGACTACAAGAAGCAAAAAGCAAGTCTGACGTTTGAACGTTGCTCAAGCCTCTGTTTCCTCTGATATCATGTAAAAGTTTGTGAACCGCAAAAAATGGGAAACTAGGCGCATGAACACTCAACCTATCAGAGCAAAGTAAACCAGATGCAAACAAAAGAGCGAGTAAATCTTGTACTATCAAAAATCTTTACAAGGCGAGGCATACATAGCGAGACATGATTCGTTGATGTACCCGATGGAAGCAAAAAATACAATGCAACGAACTAGCCGTGCGGTTAGAGATGTAACCGCCGACTCTGCTGTGCTGAACAAGGAGTCCGTTGAATCCGTCAGGTCGCTAGACTGCAGCCTAACCGTGCGGACTACCGGTTATTCCAATGCTTGAAGAACTCTATCCTTTAATCTGCAAGCTGCCTAACTGCGAGGTCGCCTAGCCGCCAGATCACCTGAATTGCTGCTGTCAAGCTGAACAAGCCTCTAGAAGCAGACATCTTATTGAACTGGGAAAGAGTTACAAAAGAGAAAACCGCCTGGTCGCAAGCTAGGACCTATTGCTAACCGCCAATTGCTAACCGCAGAGTCTGTAGTGATCCGTAAATGAAGTCAAAACCAAGTCCCTGGCTTCTCAGCGCTATCCGCACAACCTTCACTGCAAAAACCAGTCAACTCCCCAAACTGCGCGAACACAAAATCCTGTCCACAGCAACTATTCGATCTCACTTACTATTCATTCGGTTGTAGAGTTACGGTGACAGGGGGCCCATTTATAGGCATGGAGAGGAATGTGATCACCACCCTAGCCGATAGGATCACCGCACTATCTCGCGGAAAGCACTGAGTCTGTCCGCCTTCTCGCATAATATGGACATAACCATTCTGCCTTGTCGACGTGACTAGGTCGAACAGCCAGTCCACTATGGTCACAACTTAGATCAGTCTGCTTTACACACAGACACAGTGGATACCGCCACTAGTCCTCCCTTGTCGTAGTGACTAGGCCAGATAGATCACCTATCCGCCTTGTTTCCACAAAACCAGGCAAGACTTGTCCGCACACCTGTGGACACTGCGGATACCGCACTAGTTCGCACATCCTGTGGATACAGCTCCTTGCTAACTACGCAACCTCCCATACTGAGAACACTTGATCTTGGTACAAATCCGGACCAAGTCCACACCTTCAGCCATCCTTGGTGTGAACACAACACCAGCGGATACAAGAATCTTTCCGCACAACCGGCAGACACAGAGACCAGTTCGCACTAACCGGCAAACTGCGCAGTTACACCAAACTGCATCACCAGAGTGAGACAAAGGAACCAGCCATGCTGATCCCCCAAACTCCAAACCAGTCTGCAACCCAGACTCAACGAACTTTATACAAAACGCAACACCCACAGATACCGACATATCCGCCTGGTTACCTCCTAAAAATAAGCCAACTGCAGAACCACTGTCTGACCCGACTAGTCACTAACCCAGATGCACAGTTTATGCGATCAGACCGTCCAGACTGCCACTACTGTCTGCCCAGTCCGCCTGAATAGTCCGCCCAGACTGCCTTTTTCACTTCAAAAGATTCAACACGCGCAACCTAGGCCGCGCAACCTAGTCGCATGACTAGGTGCGCGCGCACCCTAGTGTACACGTGAGTTAGAGTGAACAGGTGCGCACGTGAGTCAGCATGACAAGGTGCTCGCGCAACCTAGGCGCGAGATTAGGTGCACATGCACCCAGGTGCGCGCGCGAGTCAGCGCGACCAGGTGCACACAAAAACTAAGCCGCGTGACCTAGTCACGCGAATAGGTGTGCACGCGGGTCTGCTCGACTAGGTGCGCGTGCAGCCTAGGCCAGGCGACCTAGTCGCGCGACCAGGAGCGCCCGCACTCCGGTGAGCCCACGAGTTTGCAAGCTCCCCGGCACGCGCGCGAATCCGCTCTCACCCGGGGGCGCGCACACTAGAGCTGTCATGGTTCCGGTTCTATAAAAACCGTGAACTGAACCGTTAAAGGTAACAGTTTTCAAATTAGAACCATAATTTATTTTGGTTTGAGCGGTTGCGGTTCTGGTTCCGGTTCCAACTTATTTTTTTGGAACTGTCACAACTGCGGTTCCGGTTCCGGTTCAATAAGAACCAAAACAAAATTATTCATCAACAATTCGGTCCGGTTCTATGCGGTTCCGGTTCGGCCTCAAAATGTATTCAATTTTTTTAATGTATGAAAGTGTTTTCAATATTATAAGTACGGTGTGGACGACTATGTTTTACCCTAAGAAATTGGAATCAAGCACCATTGAGTGACTTGGAGTGTTTCTCGACCTTCATTGGATATTTGGCTTAATAACCATCTTCTCTCATGACAGAACTCAAGCAAGCTTATTTACTTCATGAAATACAATGAAATTTTGAGCAAATTGAGAAACACGTTGTGCTACTCGAGCATTTTTGAACTCATGCAAGCTTATTTACTTTATGCGCATGCTAAATTTTAAGCTTTTTTGAGCTTAATCCTAATAGACTATTTGTAAATTGAAAAAATTAAGTAGGACAATTGTGTGATTGCAAATATACATCATAATAAGAAATTAACTTATAAAAATATCAGCATTCACATCAACAATCTTATTACAAAATTTTGAAAATATTTTTGTCAATCCATCAATCCTACATACTATCGATCAACACATTAAAAAAACATTTCCAATTCTATTTATACTATTATATCACACAGAAACAAAAAAATATATAGGAGGCAGGCTCTGTGCATATACACAAGTTCTACGATATTTGAGCATATACTTAAGTTCTAGGATATTTGAGCATCTCAGAATGGAAAGAAGAAGACAAAAATTAATGAGAGAATTGCCACCCATACCTCAAGGCAAAAACATGTGCCAAACTTTATCGATATGGATAGTATGCATCAAAATGTGATGTATGCTGCACTTGTAAAATGTGTTGTTCAATATATACTCCAAAAGTTCAATGCCGTCGTTTTTCCATTTATTACATATGCAAAAATATTAATCGTTGGGTCTCATATAAAAAGATTATTAATGTTCACACCTTTTCAATAGTTATAAATTACCTAAAAAGTAGACTCATCAAGTTTGTCATCACAACCTTCATCAATATTATATGCATCAAAAATGTGAATCTGCATAATATAAAAAACTAGAAAATTAATAAATATCAAATTTTAATAAAACAGTTAAAATTAACTTAAATCAAATTATGTAATTTACCTTTCGACATTGATGAAAATAAAACTTTTCTCTTAGCCAATCTTGTAAGCAAATTAGCGCTTGAATGGTATATGGCTTTAGACATGTACGTTTTTTTTGAATTATTCTAGAACCCGTGCTAAATGCAGACTCTGAAGCCATGATTGAAACAGGAATAGCCAAAATATCACTTGCCATTATGGCTAATATTGGATATTTTCTCTCATTAACGTCCCACCACTTCAGAATATCAAAGGTTGCATCATTCAGAGAAAACTAAAAGAAAGCAAATGAATTAAGTTCGCAAAGGTAAAAAATATTCTATAAAAAGAAAGATGAACTAAAATTAAATATATACCGGTTCTTGTAAATATATCTCCAACTCGATTTTTAATTCTTCTTCCTTCATTATTTGTGCTTTAAACTTTAAGAAATCATCAATCCTTAAATCTTCATTAGAGCTCATCAAGGAAGATGAATCATGAATATCACCTGCAACACTATGATGTCTAGTTGCATCCACCTTTTCCTTATACCAATTGAATAAATTGGAGAGCTCTTTGAACACATCTTTGATATATGCTTCACTACCCACGCTATATACTTTAGCATAACAAAATGCCACAAAATTCAATTTTCTCCGCGGATCGAGTACAACAGCTATGACTAACATCATAGAATAATCCTCCCAATATTGTGTAAATTTTTCAAACATAGCCAATTGTAATTTTGAAATAAGCAAAGAACTTCAATTCTTTTTTAAATGCAGATGAATTATGCAGACTTGAAAAAAGTTCAAATTAGATGTTGGAGTTTTGGTGTCCGAGAAGATATTCTTTGAATCATCAAAAACTTTAAGAAAGTTGCATAATTCCTGAGCAATGGACCAATCATTTACTGTAGGTGGATGTTTGAAACTCTCAACCAAATTGAATCTATAAAAAATATCTTTATGCTCTAAAGTCCATGTCAACATATGATAGGTGGAATTTCACCTAGTCACACAATCTAAAAGTAACCCTTGATCACCCAACTTTAATTCACTAAACACTTTTATTCATTGTGGAGATGAAAGAACAAATTTAACTGCATCACGAATTCGAACTATATTATCATCTAGCTCTTTTAGACCTCTGACAATTAAATTTAAAATATGTGCAGAGCATCTAATATGAAAAAACTTTCCAGCAAGTGAAAGAGATAATCAATAACACTCTTTGAGTGTTGGTGCAACAATATTATTTGTTGACACATTATCTAAGACAAGAGCACACAATCTATCTTCAATTCTCCATTCGGCCAAACACTTCTCAATTGCCAAACTTAATATAATGCCAGTATGAAGCTCATCAAGATGCACAAAGTTGATAATCTTTTTAAGAAGTTTCCATTTTTCATCTATATAGTGTGCAGTGATACTCATATAACACATTGTTTGAAGACTTGTCCATGTATCGGTAGTAAGACTAACACGCCCTTTTGAACTAAGAAGTAAATCCTGAAGGATTTTCTTTTCTCTTCTATAAAAGTTTAAGATATCCTTTGTCTTCGCTGTTTTGTGATTTAGATTAAAATCTGGTTGAATATTTTGAATAATGATTCTAAATGTTGAGTGATCCACAATAGAAAACGGGAGTTCACACATTACTATGCACCGAGTGATGTCATCTCGACTTTGCTCTTGCTTAAATTTGATAATCTTCAATTCATTTGAAGACTCATGACTACCTAGTAATTGTGTTTGTGTTATATGTTTTCTTTTGTAATGCAAGCAGGAGGAATGTAAATGATTTCTAAGTGTAGAAGTTCCATTACTTGATTTGTGAATGAAAACTTTCTGACAATGAAGACAAGTTGCCTTTGCATTTGGTAAATATCTACTGAAATCTTTTTTCCACATTTCCGATCCTTTTCTCTTTTTACTATTCGAACAATCGAAAATGTCTCAAGAAGATTGAGTAATAATATTCACATTTTGGTCGAATGGAGTTGAACCTAGAGATAAATTAAAATATGCAGACATTAAACTAAAAAAGATGTTTTTAAGAAAATTGGTATTCATCAAGACTATGATTAGATTAGATTAGACGATACCTTGACTGGGCGCAGAGGAGGTCCCAATTTTCTCCATTCCTTTTTTCTTCCTCCTAGAGCCACTTAATCTTCTAACAATGAAACATATCCAATTTAGGTTCAGTTAGGGATATATATGTAAATAGTGTAAAATCATTATGCTACCTAAATCCTCACGCATACCTTGATGCATATTCAACATACACTATTCTGTCTAGTCGCACTCAGTAGCTAAGCACCTTTAGATTCGACACTTTATGACATAAATAGGCAATGTTAACAAGGATTAACAATCCTAAATCAAACATTAGACATAATCGTTTTGCTCTAAGTTCTACTTATGTGTGTCCTAGGAAAGAACGATCCACAGTTTTTTTGTTACATTTTGGGGTTATATATATATTTTGTTTTAGTAAAAAAATTAAACAAATCAAACAAAGTAAACAAAAAAAACAATGCACACTGGAAAAATAGAAAAGACGCACAAATAAAGGCAAAAAACAATCAGACACAGGACAACACGATAAAATATTATGTATGATATTAACAAACATGAGACGTTAAATAATGATCATGCTATGTATATGAAAATCATTAAAATGCTCAAATACACAATTGACCCAAGCAATATGTCGTCACTCTAGCCCCGTACTAAGTGACGGATGGGCATGAGGAGCTACACAAATGTCATAGGGTGGGGTATTAATCCCATATGCATATTGAAAAACCCGCACAACCTTACACTCTTCCCCATAGTGCCTCACATGGACCTACTGGAACCCTTCCCCATTTAAGGACAAGACGTGGATTATAGGTTAACGTCTCCAATGCACACAACCCTACTCCCCCTCTATTGTGAAACACGTCACAGTTAGTCTTGAGTTATCGTTCACATAAAAAAGAAAATTGAGGTTACCAACTCTTATCGTCAAAAATCAGTACAAAAGTGTGATACCGCCGGTGGTAGAGTTACCGCAGTGCGGTAGCTCGATATATTAAATCTGGTCCTAGGCCGAACCCCTCATATATCCTTTTTCATTCTCTCACTCCTGAGCTTAGTTCTTCTGCCGGCCAACCCCAGATCCAAGTAAATCTCTCCCCTTTTCTCCGCCTTTTCCATGTATGTTGAGATTAGAGTGTAGTTCGTGGAGATTTTGTTGTTTTGGGCATGATCTATGGAGGTTTCAAAAAATTTTGAGTTTGATTTGAGGATTTGAGGATTTTCACCATGGATCTTTTTGATTTCTCGGATCTGAGTTATATCTGCTTACATCTCCTTCCCCTCTAGGTTTTATTAGAAACATTTGTGAAAAATGAGATTTGGGGGGGGGGGGAGATTTGGCAGAGGGTCACGAAGTCTGGTCCGTCATGGTACCGTGCGGTGGTAGCAGATTACCGTGCCGCGGTACCCCCTGAAATAATTTTTCCTAAATTTTAAAAATGGATTTTTTGTGTTTTTCAGGCTATGGATTCTTCCAGCTCCCGGCCACCTCGAAGAAGCTTTTCCAAATAATCTGGAGTACCCGCATCAACATTCCCTGTGGTGGATGAGGCGACTGTGTGTGTGCCGATGATCGTCGACATCGATGACCAATACACTCATATTTACAACTAAATGGATCATGCTTTCTTCGACTTCAACGGGTGTCCCATTCTCCTCGGTGCCCGTTCGGGAGTTCTATAACAACCTCAGGGATCCAGTTCACACACATTTGGACGGAGGAGTGTAGTCCTGTATAGGTACCCAAGTCATGACTATACTACATGAGGATATGGTGAGGTGGTAAGTCTAGTTCCTAGGTGGGGAGCGACTTGAAAACGTCGAGTCCTTCAGATCTATTAGGGACCGGAGAGAAGTTAATGAAGTTCTCCATGTTGTGGAAGGATGTCGAGATCTCATCACATCTGTGGATACCCTCACCCCGGATGCCCACATTCTCCAAGACATTTTGCGCCACTCCCTCATGTTTAAATCCGGGGATATTAAGAAGATCACAACATAACTCTTGATGGTGACCTATTACATCCTAACAGGTAAGCCGTTCAACGTATCAGACCTCATTCTATCGATGATGTGTTATACATTTCAGCTGAAGTCTCCCAAGCGGCAGCGACTGAACACCCTGCCATTGGGCGGGGTGATTTAGAGCATCTTGATGGGGAAGTATCCGACCATTGAATGGTCGCAGTACCCAACTGATAGCTGCCCGCAAATCTATAAAGTCGGGGAAATTCTAAATTCATCATGATCATGGACCCCTACTGTACATCCTCCTCTACGTCATGGAGGATCCCTTTGGGAGACCAACAGGGATATCTACCGGATGGTGCAGGAGCAAGGACGGGGGATTAGGCAGACTGCTAAAGAGGTGAAAGGGGTTAAGAAGATGCTGAAGAAGATGATGAGCAAGCTTAATATTTCTCTGACTTCCTCATAAGAGTAGCATCTAGGATTTGTCACTCAGTAGTTTTGTGCTTAGCAGTACTTAGCTTTATTAATGTTGTACTAATACAAGTTTAACACTATGATATTTATGGTGAACTCTCTCACTGGTAGTGATATTACTCGTGATATCTATTATACTTTCACTCTTGCCAGTTGTGATTAGCATTACAACACTACCCCGCTCAGCATGATTTTTATTGTCCTTCTGATTTTTTGTGGACAAATATACTTATTGTGTTGGCTCAAACACATAAACAATATAATAAAACAAACAAAAGAACAAAACAGAAGAAAGAAAAACAATTAAAACTAGTAAGCATATCGTGAAGTAAGAAATAGTGCAGTTCATTTTGAACTTCATGCATTTTGTGGATGTTATTGAATATGATATTTAGGTATCCAAGTGATATTGTGTGAGGCAGTTCTCTTGGGTACCCAAATACTGCGTGATACACCACAGGGATATAATGATGGATGTGCCCTTTCTAGTGGAATTAATGCGTCATTTTTAACGATGAGCATCTATTCATACTTTGGTTTAATATTATTTCTATATTGCAAATTTCCATTTAGAGTTTTACGAGTCCTTACGTGATGATCTTCATTTGAACAATATTGCATTGGAGGTTTAAACATATCGAAATTGTTCTCCAAGTTAAGATTATGTCGTTTAACATAAGGACTCATGGTGTAGTGATTTTTCAAAGGAAATTTACGTTCATTCTATTTTAGGTAATGAGTAATTTGTTTTTGGAAGTGAAGTTGATTTTTATGTTTAGGAATTTCACTTGCATGCGCATGTCGGTTTCTACTCCCGTTGATTGACTTGTTATTATGTGACAGTTCATATTCAACACGCTTTCAGGTTTTGCTTGAAACTTAGGAGTTGTGTTTTGTGAGTTTTTAATCATAATTTCATTAAGCATGTTGATTTTTGTAATTAATTTTTAATTTTTAATTTAGAGATTATGTCTAGATTTATTGTATGCGATCGTGTTGTTTTTAAGAGTGTTGACTACAGATTCAATATGAGCCTCGTACTTACTTTTGAATTCATCAAAAGTTTCATTCATCTCCTTAATTTCAATTTTATAATCATTGCTTCTACCATAATCACTTTTCAATGAAGTGTTTTCTGAACATAATCTCTCATTTAGTTCTTTTGCTAAAAGAAGCTCTTTTTCAAGATTTGTGTATTTTTCTTGTAGTTCAATGCAATTAGTACAAGATGTGGAATGTTTATCTAAGGAGCATGTGAGAGAGCTTGGCACACCACTAGTAGATTCTACATTGGTATTTGCTTTCAAACTATGATTTTCTAAATGTAATTTCGAATTAATACTTTTCAACTTCTTAATTCTACGTTTAGTCGTATCTAGTACATTCAATATAGAAATATAATTGCATACAAGAAGGAAATTCAATTTTCTTACAGTGCTCTTAGATGAGGTAAGATTGAAGCATATAGTTTCTTTGACTTCTTCATGTATTACCTCATCCATTGTTGAGATTTCATCTTCCTATTCCCTTGATGTACGTGGTTGACATGTCTTCCTCCCAAAGGTCTGGGTACATCCACTTTCCCCCTTCGCCTATCTAGCAGTGTACTAGATTCGGCCTAACTTCCGCTCTTCACCTCAGATCCTCAGATCTTACAACTCAGAACCCAACAAGGCTCCTACAGCTCAGGCAATCTACCCTACCTCAGCCTACACAAGGCCTACAACTCAGAGATACAATCTCCTACAACTCAGGCTCACAACCCTACCTCAGCCTTCAACAAGGCCTACCACTCAGAGATCTAAATCTCCTATAACTCAGCCTTTATAACACAGGCTTACAGCTCAGATCTACAATAGATCCTACATAAAATTGATTTAACAAATGTATTTTACCACCACCCTGGTAGAGAGAGAATGGATGGATGGCTTCTTGATCAATTCTTGGAAGAATCTGATGGCAGAGAACAACCTCTCTTAGCTTTCTTTAAAGCTTCTTGAATTTGAACTCAGTAGGGTTGAACTCTTGAGAAGTTGATCTTTAATCAGCTTCTGACTTGTGATTCAGATCTCAATCTGAATCTTTCTTGGCAGCCTGGTTCAGTAACTGCACTTCAGTAGATGGAGCTCTCTCTCTCCAACTTCTTCTTAGATCTTCTGACGAAAATCTTCTGTATTATTACTTCTATCAGTTCTCTTTCTTCTCTATTCGTTATCTTCTATTGAAGGAGAATGCCTTTATATAGACTTTCTCCATGGTAACCGGCTGATCTGGTTTCTAACAAACTTCTGATAGCTTTGATAGTTGCAGTAGACTGGTTAGAAATGGCAGCTGTCAAGTCATCCAGTCACTTCTTGAAATACTATCTCTGTCTGAAAGTGTCGAGACTGAACTTCATCATGTGTCGACACAAGTAGACTAAGTGTCGACACAAGTGAACTAAGTGTCGACACAAGCCTTGGTGGTGTCGACACATCTCCTTTGTTGTTGTTAATGCTTCTCGACACAGCCTTTTGTAGAATGTGTCGACACTGATTCTATGTGTCGACACAATCACTTCTCGTCTTTAACATAGTTGATACTTTGCTGTGTGTCGACGCAAGTCCTGTTTGTCGACACAGTTAATGTCGACAAGGTCTTCTGTGTGTCGACACTGTCTCTTGGTGTCGACACAATTGATGTCGACTAAGCTTCAGTGTGTGTCGACACTGCTTCACTGTGTGTCGACACTGCCTCTGCATGTCGACACAGTTTCTTCTGGTGTCGACACATCCTTTCCAAGTGTCGATACAATTAACGCCAAGTGTCGACATAGCTTTTTTCTAGTGTTGACACAGGCCTTCATAAGTGTCGACACAGCTTCTCCTGGTGTCGACACATGGACTTAGAAATTTTTTTGCATTCCTGCATTTTCTTAACCTGCACATATAAACTTAAAACAACATCAAATACACCTTGATGCATATCATTGAGTAAGGTGAGGCTTCTTCAAATCTGGTACATATTTTCCAATGTACCCAACAATCTCCCCCTATTTGGAGAAGTCATAACTCTTAGTCAATGATATACACCATTCATAATAAATACACATTATGATGTATAAAAATATTATATGACAGGGTAGCTGCTAACAAAACATATAGAATATATCATCATAGAATAATAATGCTAACAAAATGAGCATTAATTAATGTTTTGTTACAACTTACAAAAATTTCTTAATCAAAAGTTTACATAGATTTTAAAAAACTAAAGATTACAAAGTTGTAAAATTTAGTAAATCTAATATAAGGTTGCTCTGGCTCCCTGATGACTATGTCTTTGCCTGATTGAACCTTGGCTTGTACAGGAGCATTAGTGTCATCAGCTGACATCTTGCCCTTTAGATCTTTCTTCTTTTGCTCTTCAGCCCTTATTCTTTGTCTTTCAAAATAATGAAAAGGCGTAGGGAAATATTTGCTAGGCTCCTGAGCATTAGGAGGTAGCTTCCCAAGTTTTGCCTTTCTTCTATATTGAAGAACGGCTTCTTGCATGGCTTCATGCTTTTGCCATTCTTGCTGAGATTACCATTTGCCCCTATCATGAGACTTATCTTTTACATCTTTCCAAGCAGTCAGTATAATGTTCCTGGAGGTTGGACTCCACTGCTCAAAATCAGGCTTCAACTCTGCATGTTCTCTGAATCTTTTCTTAGAAAATAGAGCTTCTTGCTCCTTTAAAACTGCCTCTGACACTAGCTTGCCTACTTTCTCAAGGATAATATTTTGAGCACCTTCTGGAGGGTTGTACATAGACTGTACTTCTTGGTGAATCATCTCAAATTCAGCTGGAGGATAGATAACTTGAGCAACTTCAGCTTGAACCCCTTCTAAGTAAGCAGGTTGTATACCAGACTCAGCCATATTGTCATCATCACAGAGGGGTGGATATCTAAGGGTGGCTCTAATGCTATTAGATATCCAGTTAGCATGATCAGATCCAGCTTTGACTAATACTCTCTCCCTCTTTATGACTTCTCTGACAACATGATCCCTGAGGTCATCTTTTTGAAATCTGATTTGCTCATCAAGAAAATTAACACCATCTTTATAGAATGTCTTTAATTTCAGGAGCTACCCTGAAATGGTCTTTTGAGATTGCTCAATAGCTATTTTGACAGCAGCAAGACCTTCCTGTAATTGCTTATCAAACTCTGCCTTGTCTTTAGTCTTTTACTCAGTTGGGGCAGTTGCAACATTCTTCAGTTCTGTAACAATCACATTATATGATTCTGTCAGATTTTCATTCATTCTAATTTGATTCTCTAAGACATAGCCTTGCTTGACAGCTATATCATCAACTTGAGTCTTGATTTTCTCTTGATGTGTGGCTAGGAAAATCACAGCATTTCCTCCTTTGTGAAAGCAATCAGTCATTTCCTTCTTATGCTGATTTACTTCAAATCTTATAGATTTAATATCTGTAGCCAAGGAGAGTTGTAGATCTTTGTGAGTTTCATCCATATACTTCTCCATGGCAATCCTTTGTTCATCTAGCTTTACTTGTAGAGAGACTAACAAGGAGCTATAATCAGCTGTTGGGGCAGATTGTGGAGCAGCAGATTGTAATGTCTTCTTGTAGCTTCGGCTTCTCCTTTTGAAGACCATTAGCTTCCTCTTCTTAGCTCTTGTAGCTTCTTCATCCTCAGATGCTGAGGAACTAGTTATATCAACTCTATCTTTAGGACTAGGAGACAATACCTGTTCAGTTCTAGGTTGCTCCCCCTGAGCCCCATGCTACTCCTCAGTCCTTGTGTTCTCCCCCTGAGACCTTTGCTCCTTACCCACAGTACTAACTTGCTCCTTCTCAAGGTTGATTTGCTCCCCTTCAAAATCTGCTTTCTCCCCTTCAAACTCAGTCTGCCCTAAATTAGGGAACAACTCTTCAAGAGTGAACTCCTGTTGAGTAGGGACTGGAGATACTCTTATCTCTGAAGCATTATCAGTAGCAGATGTATCCTCCATGATAACATCTTATACTTGACTGTATAGTTGAGTTGGCTGGTCAACATCAATCAAAGATTCAGTTAGAGTTTCATCCTTATCAGTAAGAAATGATTGATTAACCTCATGTATTACCTCAAGTATAGTTTGTGTAGCAATATCACTTTCCAAGTGTATTGGCTCTTCCTCAACATGAGGCTCCCCCTGCACTTGTGCACCATCTGTAGGGTCTTGTGCAAGAATATCTTGTACTGTAGATTGTTCAGGAATCTCTTGCCTTTCTTCCTCAGGCATATCCTTAGTTATAACCCTATCCCATCTGGATATAATCCTGATGTCCATCCTTCTCATGTGATTTATCTTAGTCCCAGCTGACTGGTCCATTACTTCTGGTATTGTTGCAGCTAAATACAAGCTCACAATTCTTCCCAGATTTAGCTTCTTCATACTTTCCTTAATCTTCTCAAATATTACTACTGACCAATCAGTATTTAGTGTGTAGATGATTCTGATCATCAGGCTGAACATATAGGCAGAAATCCTATCATGCCCCTGGCTTACAGAGAATCACTTTTCCTACAACTTCAGACAAAAACTTCCCTTGCATATTCATGCCTTTCCTGTTCAAAGTTGAGCCAATCTTTATGGTGGAATCCAGTCCACACCATTAAAGTGCTTCCCTTAGCTTAGATGCGGGTACATCTTCTTCCTCTTGTGCTCTTGGTAGGTGAAAAACTTTTCTTAAACTCTTCTGGGTGAGTTTCACCTTTACTCCATGGACTGTGGATCTAATTTTGAGTCCAGTTTGATCTAGGGTAGCAGCACCAAAGAATTCTAGTGTTTCTTTCTTCCAAATCTTAGTTGGTTCAGAAACTAGAAACTCCAACCCATTCTCAGCAATTAGGGTTACTACAGCTTTAATTCCATGTTCCGCATGGTTAAAGGCGTTGCGTACCAGCTCATATCCTTCATTTACATTGTCTTCAAGCTTGGGCGCCATTAGGGTTGAGAGAAATCTTGAATTTAGATGAGAGAATTTGTCGACACAAAGATTTGGTCTCGAAACTATGGAGAGCGTGTCGACAGACAATGTTGTTGACCTATTTATACCTTTCTAAAAACGAAGGTGAAAAGGCACGTCATAATTATCTTAATGTGTCGACACTGTTGAAAAGTGTCGACACAAACTTCTAATGTCTCGACATAAGTGTTGACTTCTATGTGTCGACAGTTATTCCTTTGCGCTCGGCGATCAGTCGATTCTCCACTCGACGAAATCTGTGTTGATCCTAAGTGTCGACACCATCTCTGGATGTGTCGACACCACTCTAGGATGTGTCGACACTATTTCTTTGAAGTGTCGACACTAATTTTCTAGATGTGTCGACATCATTTCTCTGGAATGTCGACACCACTTCTATGTGTCGACACAGACAACTCCTTGCGTCGACACAATTTTACATAGCCAATTTTGTTAAACTAATTTATGTTCAACATGCCTAATTCAATTTTAAACTTATTGAATTTAGTTTCATCTATAGGCTTAGTAAACATATCTGCAATTTGATAATTTGTTTTGACAAATTCTAGTGAGATGTCCTCTTTCTCTACATGTTCTCTAAGAAAATGGTATCTAATTTCTATATGCTTAGTCCTATTATGTGAAACAGGATTATTAGCAATCGATAAAGTACTTGTACAATCACAAAGCAAGGGTGTTCTACTTACCTGAATACCATAGTCTTCTAGCTGGTGCTGAATCCACAACAGCTGTGTGCAGCAACTTCCTGCTGCCACATATTCAGACTCAGCTATGGAAATTGCCACACTAGTCTGCTTCTTACTGCTCCAAGACACCAATCTTCCTCCTAGAAATTGATAGGTTCCTGTAGTACTTTTTCTATCTTCTTTGCAACCTGCAAGGTCTGCATCTGAATATCCTGTCAGTAGAAAATCTCCATTCCTAGGGTACCAAAGGCCTAGATTAGGTGTGCCCTTAAGATATCTCAAAATCCTTTTGACTGCAATCAGATGAGATTCTTTAGGGCAGGATTGGTACCTAGCACAGACACATGTAGCATACATGATATCTGGTCTACTAGCAGTCAGATACAGAAGGGAGCTAACTATCCCTCTATACAAAGTTTCATCTACAGGTTTCCCTACATCATCTTTGCTTAGAGACACACTTATCCCCATTGGAGTTCTCATGGTAGTGGATGATTCCATACCATACTTTTTAATTAACTCCTGGGCGAACTTATACTGAGATATGAACAAGCCATCTTCAGTCTGTCTTACTTGGAGACCCAAGAAGAACTTAAGTTCTCCCATACTGCTCATTTCAAAGTTCCCTTGCATAAATTTTGCAAACTTTCTACAAAGGTTACTTTCAGTAGACCCAAATATTATGTCATCAACATATATTTGGACTAGGATTATCTTTCCTTTGGATTCCCTAAGGAATAGAGTCTTGTCTATTTTCCCCCTTGAGAATTTATTATCAATGAGGAAATTAGACAGGGTTTCATACCAAGCCCTTGGGGCCTATTTCAACTCATACAGAGCTTTCCTAAGTCTATAGACATAAGAAGGATAGAGTGAATCAACAAAACCTGAGGGCTGCTCCACATATACTTCCTCTTTTAAGTCTTCATTTAAGAATGTAGACTTCACATCCATCTAGAATACTTTGAAACCTTGATATGCTGCATATGCTAGGAATAGTCTGATAGCTTCCAACCTAGCCACTGGAGCAAAGGTTTAATCAAAGTCAATACCTCTTCCTGCATGTATCCTTTTACAACAAGTCTTGCTTTGTTCTTCACAATGATCCCACTCTCATCCAGTTTGTTCCTAAAGATTCACTTTGTTCCAATGATGTTGTGGTCTTTTAGTTTAGGAACTAACTTCTAGACCTTGAACCTTCTGAACTGATTCAGCTCCTCTTGCATGGCATCAATCCAATGTGGGTCTAGAACAGCTTATTCAAATTTCTTGGTTCCACTTGAGATAAGAAGCTAGAGCAAAGGACTGTGTTCAGATTCCTGTTCCTTGTTTGTACTCCTTGTCTTGGATCACCAATTATCTGATTTGCTAGATGATCCTTTAAGTGTCTAATAGCTGGAGGTAGTCTATATTCAAGTTGAACACCTCCAGTCTCTTCATTACGCTGCACCTCTTGGTTTTCATCAGCATCTAGAGAGTCTTGTACACCCCTGGATAGCAACCACCATTTTCCACTTCCTGATTTGTAGTTGAATCTTCTGTAATGGTAAGCTTGTCCATTCTCTTATTTATACATGTAGAACTGCAAGAACTACTTGGCAACTCACTGTTAATAAGTCTTGTTTCATCAAAGATAACATGTACAGACTCTTCTACAACTTGAGTAATCAAGTTGTAGACCCTATAAGCCTTACTATTGTTGTTGTACCCAATAAATATCCCATCTTGGGATTTGGCAGCAAACTTAGTTAGATAAGACTTGTCATTGTTAAGGATATAAAAATTAACCAAAGATCCTAAAATAAGACAAGTTTGGTTTTCTGCCCTTCATAATCTCATAGGGAGTCTTTTTGTGGCTTTTGGTGATAGAAGCCCTATTGATCACATGACATGCAGTATTTACTGCCTCAGCCCAGAAATATTCTGGGAGAGAAGTGTCACTCAATAAAGTTCTACCAGCCTCAATCAATGTTCTATTCTTCCTTTCAGCAATACCATTTTACTGTGGTGTTCTAGGTGAGGAGAATTCTTGAAAAATCCCAAATTCTTCACACAGTCTTGTCATACTTTCAGATTGAAATTCAGTGCCATGGTCACTTCTGATTTTGACCACTGTACTGTCCATCTCATTCTGAATTTTTTTGACAAAACTATATAAAACTCTTGGGGTTTCAGATTTTTGTCTCAGAAAGAACACCCATGAATATCTAGAATAGTCATCTACCACCACAAATGTGTAGACCTTCCTACCTAGACTATGAACTGGCATAGGACCAAATAGATCCATATACAAGAGGTATAGACACCTCACTGAATCCTTGTTTTCAAGGCTATGAAAGAAGGATTTGGTCTGCTTGCCTTTTTGACAAGCTGAGCATATCCCATCGTTTATACACTTAACTTGAGGACCATTCCTCACCAACTCTTTGCTAAAGAGTTGGCCAATAGTCTTGTAGTTAAGATGGGTCAGCCTCTTGTGCCATTTGACACAATGAGAGGCTCTCTCATCAGCTACAATACAAATAGGAAAAATATTGTTCTCACACTCAAAGTTAAGACAGTACACATTTCTTTTTCTATATCCTGTCAATATGACCTTTTGATCACTTGACCTTTTGATATGACAACCATTCTTGATAAATGAAATGTCATAACCTAAATCACTCAGCTGACTTATGATAATTAGGTTGTGTTTCAAACCCTTTACATAGGCCACTTGAGTGATTGTAACTGAGTTATTAGAAATGTTACCAAAACCTTTGATGACTCCTTTTTCAGAAGCACCAAAGATTACTTTAGGCCCATTCATCATAGATGAGTAGTCCTTCAGCAATCCCCTTATTCCAGTCATATGCCTGGAACATCCACTGTCCAAGTACCATATAGGGGCATGACAACTTAGACTCACCTGCAACACAGATTATTTAACCTTAGAACCCAAATAATTTTTGGGTCCTTGGTGCAAGTTAGTCTGAACTTTAACAAATCTGTCTGCAGCTTTTCTGACAGGCAGACTGCTACTCTCCTTGACACTGATATTGTGCCAACAATCTAAGGCAAAGTGGCCTATCTTGCCACAACACCAGCACTCAAACTTATTATACCTTTGTTTAGGTACAACTTTAGCTGAATTATTTGCAGCAGGTATGTTGTTTTGTACTGGGGCTTTGCCTCTAGAATTGAACTTAGCAGTCCATGCAGTTTTCTTAAACCCTAACCCAGCCTTACCCATTTGAGACACAAACTCATCAATCAAGGGTAATACAGATTTTGGTTTAGAAAAACTAGCTACAATCTCATTTTCTTTCTGAAGTCTATTATCCAGACTTTTAATCTGATCATTTTTAAATATGATAGTACCCATCTGAATAATAGTAATGTTTTTCAGTCTGGCTATCTCATTCAACTTTTGATCCAGCATCTTCTCTGAATCAAATGCAGCCATCTTAAGATCTGCAATTTCCTTAGCCTGAGTTTTGGCCAGGTTTTTGCTTTTTCTTTAGTGCCTGTAATAAGTACCCATATTCATCTATCATCTGATGAATATCACCTTCAGACTCAGACCCATCCACATCATTTGATGCAGATGTTGCTGAATCTGACCCAGTACTACAATCTGAATTTCTAGAAAAACATTGTACCTTACTAGGACCAGGCTGATCCTGACACTTGTCTTCTTCTGACAAAGCTATCAGTCCCTTGCACTGATGGTCTTCTTGTTCATAGATAGAGTTCAGCACTTGTAGAAACTCATCTTCTTCATATGCTGCATATAGACCAATGTATGCCTCAGCTTCAGATTCTGACTCTGAAGATGATTGGTCTGTCAAGCTCTTCTCCTTCTTAGCAAGAAAGGATTTCTCCTTCTTGCTCTAGTTTTGAGTCTTCTTTTTATCAGCAGACTCTTTTCTTTGTCTGGACACTCAGCCACAATATGTCCAGGCCTATTACAGCAGTAGCAAACTATCTTTGATGTTGTAGATTTGCTTGGCTTAGACCTGCTCCTGTCCTTCCTGGATGACTTCCTATTTTGATAATAGTCACCCTTAGGCTGAGATGTGGAGGGCTTAGACTTCCACTGCTTCTTCTTCAGGAATCTCTGAAACTGCCTTGTGAAGGCAGCAAAGTCTTCATCTGAGTCACTGCTGTCTGAACTTTGGTTATCTGAATTATCTGAAGCAATTTCAGCAACTATCTTAGGAGGTGATGGAGACATCCTCCTATTCTTCCCAGTGGCTTCAACCTTGAAGGCCACAAACTTTTCTCTATGCTCCCCTTTTGCACTTTTCTCTTACTCTTTCCTAGCCATCAACTGCATCTCATATGACAATAATTTTCAAAACAAAGTTGGAGGTGAGATATCTGCAAGTTTGGCCACTTCCCTAATGGCACAAATCTTAGTGTCCCAATCCTTTATCAAGGATCTTAGGAATTTATCATTCAGTTCATATGTACTGAAGATTCTTCCATAGGACATCAGCTCATTTACTATTCTATAGAACTTTTTATAACACTCAGTTATACTGTCAGACTTTCCTTGTCTGAAACTCTCATATTCCTAGTTCAGCATAGACTTTATATCTTGTTTGACTTCTTTAGAACCCTCCATGTAGACTATCAAAGTTTCCCACATTTCCTTGGAGGTCTTGCAGTGAATCTAATTCTGAAACGTTGCATCATCTATGACACTTACTATGATATTATGGGCTTTTTTATCCATAGTTGCCAGGATGATCTCATCCTTAGTCATCTCTGAAAAATCTGTGGTAATTCTTTGGTTTGCATCTAGAACTGAAATCTTCATAGGAATATAAGGACCTTCCTTTACTGTAATGTAGATCTTTGGATCAGAAGCCTCCATAAATAGCCTGACCTTTTCTTTCCATATTCCAAATATCTCCTTCCTGCATATGGGTAATTTCATAGAACCTAGTTCCTTATGATTTTCTCCTGATTCCATTTTATTGATCTTGAATCTTCCTTAAGGATCTAACTCAGACTATTAAGTCCTTCTTTGAGGAACCTCCCTCTGATACCACTTGAAAGAATTAGTGCCTAACCACCTGGGGGGGGGTGAATAGGTGTAATTTTTTTTTCTTTTAAGGAAAAAAATCTGTTTAGTTAAATAATAAGAAACTGCAACTTCTACAGCTAATATAGCACAACATTCACAACAACATTCAATCACATAGTGCACACAGTTTTTATAGTGGTTCCCTAAGGTCTGGGTACATCCACTTTCCCCCTTCGCCTATCTAGTAGTGTACTAGATTTAGCCTAACTTCTGCTCTTCACCTCAGATCCTCAGATCTTACAACTCAGAACCCAACAAGGCTCCTACAGCTCAGGCAATCTGCCCTATCTCAGCCTACACAAGGCCTACAACTCAGAGATACAATCTCCTACAACTCAGGCTCACAGCCCTACCTCAGCCTTCAACAAGGCCTACCACTCAGAGATCTAAATCTCCTACAACTCAGCCTTTATAACACATGCTTATAGCTCAGATCTACAATAGATCCTACAGAAAATTGATTTAACTAATGTATTTTACCACCACCCTGGTAGAGAGAGAATGGATGGATGGCTTCTTGATCAGTTCTTGGAAGAATCTGAAGGCAGAGAACAACCTCTCTTAGTTTTCTTCAAACCTTCTTGAATCTGAACTCAGTAGGGTTGAACTCTTGAGAAGTTGATCTTCAATCAGCTTCTGACTTATGATTCAGATCTCAATCTGAATCTTTCTTGGCAGCCTGGTTCAGCAACTGCACTTCAGTAGATGGAGCTCTCTCTCTCCAACTTCTTCTTAGATCTTCTGACGAAAATCTTCTGTATTATTACTTCTATCAGTTCTCTTTCTTCTCTATTCGTTATCTTCTGTTGAAGGAGAATGCCTTTATATAGACTTTCTCCATGGTAACCAGCTGATCCGGTTTCTAACAAACTTCTGATAGCTTTGACAGTTGGAGTAGACCGGTTAGAAATGGCAGCTGTCAAGTCATCCAGTCACTTCTTGAAATACTGTCTCTGTCTGAAAGTGTCGAGACTGAACTTCATCATGTGTCGACACAAGTAGACTAAGTGTCAACACAAGTGAAGTAAGTGTCGACACAAGCCTTGGTGGTGTCGACACATCTCCTTTGTTGTTGTTAATGCTTCTCGACACAACCTTTTATAGAATGTGTCGACAGTGATTCTGTGTCGACACAATCACTTCTCTTCTTTAACATAGTTGAAACTTTGCAGTGTGTCGACACAAGTCCTGTGTGTCGACACAGTTGATGTCGACAAGGTCTTCTGTATGTCGACACTACCTCTTGGTGTCGACACAGTTGATGTCGACTAAGCTTCAGTGTGTGTCGACACTACTTCACTGTGTGTCGACATTGCCTCTGCATGTCGACACAGTTTCTTCTGGTGTCGACACAGCCTTTCCAAGTGTCGACACAATTAACGCCAAGTGTCGACACAGCTTTTCTCCAGTGTCGACACAGGCCTTCATAAGTGTCGACATAGCTTCTCCTGATGTCGACACATGGACTTAGAAATTTTTCTGCATTCCTGCATTTTCTTAACCTGCACATATAAACTCAAAACAACATCAAATACACCTTGATGCATATCATTAAGTAAGGTGAGACTTCTTCAAATCTAGTATACATTTTCCAATGTACCCAACACTCCAAGAGCAAGTCTTCATTTGATTCTTCACTTGAATCTATAAGGAATTACTCAGAATTGGCATCTGTAAAGAAAGAACTATAAGTAAACTCAAAACATTTCCATATATCATAGGCAGTAGGAAACGTGTAGATGAGTTTAAACTTTTTTTTACCAAGCCCGCAAAATAGACTATTCATAGCTTTGACATTTAAATGACATTCGTGCACATTTAAATTATTTGGGGGCTTGACACAAGTCATGTTCCAAGCTTCTATATCTAGTAATATAAGAAATTCTTTCATCAATATTTTCCACCCTTCATAATTTTTACCTATAAATAATGGTGGTGCTAGTGATTTTTCAGTGTATCAATTTCCATCCCCACTAGTCGATTCAAGAATAGGGTTGGCCATTATTCCCGATGGTGAAACAGTTTTGAAATAACCTCACTCTGATACCACTTGTTTAATCTTGTGACCAACCTTAGAGGGGGTGGGGGTGAATAAGGTTTATGAATAACGTGTAAAATTAAAAAAGAATTTTCCAAGACAACGCTTTTTGGAAGCTACAGTGGGGCGGTAGATTGCAACCGCGCGGCGGTAAGTCACTGAACTTTGTTTCCTCGTGAAAGTTCGTTTTCTTGTTTTCCAAACAACCTTCAAAACTCTAACACCATGCACCCATGAATACAAGATGAAATAAAAGAATTTTAATCATATTCGAAATAAAATACAAGGGTTTACAAAAAATGCAACTAGATCTCCATGACGCCGGAGATCGGAGGCGATGTATCAGACAGTCTTTTGTTTTCTATACTGACCCTCATCACGGACTAGTTAGCTCTTTCCCTTTACCTCCAGGAAAAGTCTTCGATCCGGCTCTTCACCTTCACACCCGAAAGGGTCTTAGAGCCCCACTAGATCCCCCAATCTAGACGCCCTTCCCCTGGATGATTTCTCACGAATTCTTTCCCGGATTCCGACGACCCTCCGGTCGATTTCTCACAAACTCCTCCCAGGAATTTGATGACCCTCCGGTTGATTTTCCTCACACACAAACAAGATAAATAATAAGAAAAATACATAATATAAAATAAGTGATTGAAATCTATTTCGCCCTCAGATGTAAAATTCCTCCGAAGAACATTTCGCGATCGATGTTCTTGAAAGTCTTTCTTGTTGCAATCGATCAGCCACGAATGGTTATTGAAGATTTCGTTCACCCAATGTTCTTCGATCACGAACGGGAGGAATAAATAACACTTTCCCTTTGATGGAGATGTAAGTTCGTCCTCTCCTGATGGCAGTAGAACCCTTGAGTGCAAAGTTCTCCTTCTCGATGTTGTCAGGAAAAGAGACACGCAACTTTGTATATGTCTTTAAAAATATGCTACCGCTGGTGGTAGAGATAGCGCCCGACAGTAGGTCGATGCGCGTGGATGTGATAGCTATCCCGCAATTTTGGAAAAATATCTGAATTAAATATTTTTTTTTTCGCTTTTTTGTGCTAACGCGTCACGGTGAAGGCTAGCACCATGCGGTAGGTCACCGAGTGCTTGACCTGAATTAATTCCAAAACTAGAGCGGGCGGTAGCGCTAGCGCCACACAGTAGGTCCCTGAGTGCTCTTCCAATTTAGCTCCAGGTTAGCGCTCGGCGGTAGCGCAAGCGCGCATCGGTAGGTCACAGAGTTGAGTTCTTTGATTCTTTTGAACCTGCAAACTTGCACACTATACCAAACATAAGTGTGATCAAATACAACTTGAGATTTGATATTGTCAAACTAAAGAGATGTGAACCGTAGGCTCCAACACCGTCAACATCAATGAAGCAAAACAAGTTTGATTATATAGAACGATGGTTCCCACACCGCCAAAGCTCGATCATCAACACAAACAAGTGCACAAAGCTAGAACAATGCACCAACAATCAATTCATACCCGAAGAGCTACCAGAGATTTACAAACGAAGTCCAAAGTCGCTACATAAGGCAAATGTGCAAAGAAATGATAAACGTAGATCCATGCATCATCTGCATCAACACCAGAGCCTCCCACTCATTCTTGGAAGGATCTCCGACATCAGATTTTGCTATGCCGCAACAATGCTTCTGCACCACAATGTGGACAATCAGCTCTAACCTCGTAGGTATCTCATATCATTCGGTGCGCATTGCGCCCAAAGTACAAAGTACCATATGTGTAATAAGCATTGTGCCCTGTTCACACATCGCACAAAGCGCACATCGCGCACCTTGCACACGCAATGCACATTATGCCCAACATGCACATTGCGCACTTAGCACACACATTGTGCACCGCGTGCACATCACGCACATTGGACCTTACACGCATGGTACACATAGCATATTGCATGGTCAAGGCACATTACGCCCTGCAAGCACATAGCACGCGCTGCACACTTTGCGCCTTACACATGCGTCACACTCATTACGCTCTGTGCACACATTGCACACTCCACTATTGCACATTCTATTCCCTGTGTGCATTATAGCTAGTGCACGCCTCATGAACATTGCATCAATTTTGCACGATATTCCTAGAGCACAATACATCCCTTCCCCGTTTCACTCTCTACACCTCTTGGGCATTTTGTTATATAGACACCACACGTATAGCCTAATGTTCATGCAGAAGTGCCCTCCTCCCATTCACTTAGGCTCTAGGATGTGGGGACTTGGGGGGCAAATGATGTGGTTGACCTAAACCGGTCTGACCAGACCCACCGTCGTTGCCGCCCAAGCCATAACCGCCATCTTCCTTGCGCGATCCCTTGCCGACCAGCGTGCATGAAGCCACGACACGGTGTCACGGTAGCGCAGCCTCCACTGTCATCCCTGTAAGGGTCGACCTCCCGCTTTCCCTAGACGGGCGACCAATCTGGTCGCCCGCCCTCTTTTACCACCCCTAATAGGGGTGGCCTCCCACTTGCCCTGGATGTGTGGCCAATATGGCTGCCCGTACTTTTTTATCGTCCCTAACAGGGGCGACCTCCCCATTGACCCAAATCAGGCGGCCTAATCAGTCGCTCAATTTCCGTCGCCGCCCCTGGAAGTGGCAGCTTCCAATGGTCGGCTGCTCCCCAAGCAGGAGCAGCGGCCCCCTTTCGCTCGCCCTGGATGGGCGGCAATTTCTGCCACTTGTCCATCATCCACCCCTTTAAGGGGCGGCGTCCCTGCCAGCAGGAACGAGCGACAAAATCTGCCGCCTGTTCCCCTTTGTATAACCTAAGACGACAGCTACTTTTGCTGCTCGTCCTGCTTGTTTGTTGTCGCCGCCCCCTCTAAGGGGGCAAACTCCTCTCTTGTTGGTCCATGCAGCCAAATCGGCCGCCCAACCTTGCCCCCTGATCCTATCCGGCCGTCTCCCGTGCCGACCGCTCTTCCCTCGCGGGAGAAGAGGTTATTTTCCGGTAAGGGCGGTTATTTTCCGGCTGGGGGCAATCTTGTCATTTGCGTAATTATGGTGATCCGTGTGCTCCAATCCGAGCGATCTTATTCATCCAACAGGTGATTACGGGGGGACATTACCGGCTCGCCCCTCTCTAAATCTATAAATAGACCCCTCTTCCTCTTCATTTTCAACGATTCCATCCTATGGAGTTTCTCTCTCCTCTCTCCTCATCCTACGATTTTCTGTCTCCACCGCTACCTTTCCGTGTGAGCTCCCACGCGAGTCCCTTCCGCATGCGCTCCTGCGCGCGCTCTCTTTCTGCAATCTCCTTGCACGCTTTCCTCCACCAAGTTCACCTATGTACTCCGCCGTCAAGATAGTCCAAGCGCGCCTCTGCGCGCTCTGTCAACAAGCTTGTCAGACGACATCAAGTGTGCCACTCTAGACTCCACCAAGCACAACATGAGACAAACCACAAAGGATAAGGCGCTCAAAGCACGTCGTCCAAGCTTCCAAGCCCCTTACTTTAGAGCATAAAGCGCTACTCCCGCCTTCAAGCTAAAGCCAAAGACCCCAAAGCCTCCACAAGCACGAAGCTCCTAGTTGTAACGTGAAACCGTTATAGCTCTGTGAGTGGTGGACTTGTTGGGGATGACCCCCATTTTATATGAAATAAGTGTGCACATAACCACACACTCATGATCCCCCCTCAAAAGTAGTGGGATCATGGGATTGACCGTGCGTGTGATCACCACGGCCGATCCGCCACGCACCGGTCCCATCACGTGTAATGGGCAAACCGCCGCGAGCCCCACCTCGCCGGCAGCGGCCGGCTGGCCTCCTCCCCGGATGTCGGCCCTGCCCTCTTTTGTCGCGCCGGGTCCCGGCCGCGGCCGAGGAAGCGACCACCCGGGCCGCACCTCCCCTGGCTGCCGGCACAGCCAAGGGGGCGAGCGCCCGAGGCGTCCCCTCCGTCGGCCGCTGGTGTGGCCAAGGGGGCGGCCACCCGGGTCATCCCCTCACTCGACCGCCGACACGGCCGAGGGGGGCGGCCGCCCGGGCCTCCCCCTCCCCGGGCCGCCGGTACGGCCAAGGGGGTGGCAGCCCAGGCTACCCGCTCGCTCGGCCGCCGGCGTGGCCGGCCGGGGAGGCCTCTCGGGCCGCCCCCTCCCTCAATCGCCCGAGCGTCCAAGGCGGCGGCCGCTCGGGCTGCCCCCTTTCTCGGCCGCCGGTGCGGCCAATGGGTAGGCTGCCCAGGACGCCCCCTTCCTCGGCCATCAGTGCGGCCAAGGAGGCAGCTGCCCGGGCCGCCCCCTCCATCGAAAGCCCGCGTGGCCAAGTGGGCGGCCTCCCAGGCTTCCCCCCACCATCGGCCATCAGCGCGCGACCAAGGGGTGCGACCGCTCTTCCCTGGCCTCCATCGGCAGACCTCCCCTCGTCGGCGAACTTGGTGGCAAGACTGTCGGCCGCCTGTGGAGTCCCGCTCCCGTCGTCGAATCGATGGGGAGCGTCCTCGACCATCCGATTCACGTGTAACCACCCACTAACCACCATGTTAGTGGGGGGGGGGGGGGGCAATTTAATTAATAATTTATAATTTATTTAAATGGTCTTCAAATAGCGAAATACACGTATTTAAACTATACCAAAAATAATCAAGATGGTGGTTATGGTGTGCGGATGGACGCGTAACCAGCATAACCACCAGCAGGAGCCTATAAAAGGATCCACGGGCCTCCACATTTCCTAAC
Organism: Platanthera guangdongensis; assembly: GCA_039583875.1. NCBI lineage: Eukaryota > Viridiplantae > Streptophyta > Magnoliopsida > Asparagales > Orchidaceae > Platanthera > Platanthera guangdongensis. The sequence goes on along the minus strand of CM077162.1, from coordinate 39,266,701 downwards.
CTTTTCCTCAGGTTGAAGCTCTGCTGAATTGCTCCTACGAACAGCCTCCGAGCCGCACCTGAGCCGCACCCAAGTCGCACCCAAGCTACAAGCGGGTCAAGTCAAAGCCGTCCGATGAAGCCAAGTCACTCAAGTTCCCAGTGGCCTCCATAGCTGCAAGTCCAATTATTCGGCTTCACATCGAGACTCAGTAAGCCGCTAAACAAAGACCACTAGCGTGAAGCGCAATTTATAGCAACTCCCGACGGGACGACCTGTCGTCCGCCGCGCGCAAGTGTTCTCTCACCACCAAAGCTATAACAAGAGGTGGGCTGTCACCCTAGACTTCACCAATAAGCTGTAACGACCAGAGAATAGTGGACTTTGACTGACACAGACCTAGTCACGTAGTTTTTTACCCAGTTGAGGGGTTTTTCCACGTTAAAACTGCTCGTGTACAATCAACCTACTCATTTGAATCTGAGCGTGCTTGACCGTCCCAAGAGCTAAGACGGTCCTGGTATTCCGTCCCGACCGGGATGTCAAGTTTGATCACAACATTTTGGCGTCGTCTGTGGGAAACAAGTTTCCAACATCATCCGAAGATTGTACCCTCGACACAACGGTACGCAAGATAGAACTTTCAACCCTGCCATTTCCGAGGAATCACCTCAATGGAAAAGATAAGTGCCTAGACAGCTGAAGCATCACTCCCCGGAGGGTGCAACGAGCCAGCCCCTCCCGCATCGACAAAATTGATCAAGCGTCTATCGTGGGCCAGCTATAGGGCATGTTCGCCAAACACGTCTCCCAACACAATGAACTCCAAGCCATAATGCTCTCCATATGTCAAGAAGTAAAACCACCCTCCATACCACCGTTCGTGCAGGTTGAGTCACCTCCACCAGAAGAACTCTTCGCCACAACCAAGATGCCCCTCTATAAGGAGTACGATATAAAAGGAGTTCTCAAGTACCAGTAGTTCCCCAACTCCAGCAACAGTAACCCAATGCACACGAGATCGATAGCTCGGTAGCCAACAATACAAGGGGGCATCAGAACTCAATGGATAACAGACCACAAAAGAGGAAACAGGAAAGCGAATCGCACTAGGAGCATAAGAGGAACTGTAAGCAAAGCGCAGACACCTTCCCAGCAAAGAAGTCACGCCAACACTGAGAACCCACACCACTAAATGCCCCTCAAAACAAGAATTTCCAAGCAATTCGTAATCACCCAGCATTGCACAAGCCCAAGTCGCTCTCCTGAGCTCGGGGAGATTCATCAAAATATTGCCAATATCACTAGGGGCCGGGGCATAACACGGACGAATACAATCATCTGAAAGAGGAGATTAAGCGACTCACCAGCTTGGGGGCAATCGACCAGTTCCTGTCAAAAGAAAAGAAGCCCCCCGCCCCGAACGTTAAATCCATGACCATCGGCATCGGCCAGGCACCCATAAAGCTAGACCAAGTCTTGGTCGACGAGGGGATTACGGTGAATGTACTGTTCTTATCAACAGTGCTCCAGCTCAAAATAACTAGCAACAACCTCAAGCTAGAATCGACCAATGCACGTGTCCCAAGGGGTGCTCCGGTACCATCATAGGCACCTTCATCCTTCCAATCATTCTTGGAAATGAGCCTGAGCTGTAAGACCCCTCCCCCTTACCAAGGAGTTAACCCGGTCTTATGCCCAGAACCGTCATCTTACGGTGGTACTAACGCACGGGTTAGTCGACATCGCAACACGCCGATTCTGCCAGCTAGAATGATCACATAACCTATTGGCCAAAAGAGAGTAAGAAGTAAAAGAAGTATATAAAGCAACCACTAGTCCACAAGTCACAGTAATATCTCATAATAAATAGAGTACATCAGTCCAACATGAGTTATATAAAATAGAGAAAAGGGGGCTTATGCCCAGTACATGATGACAAATATCTCTCTCATGAATGACAACAAGCAGAAGCTACACTATCCTCAGAAGACTCGTCCCATCTGATGTCGAGCTACAGGTAGTAGTAGGTGGTTGTGGTATCAGCTCCTCATGTCCTGCCACCTCATCCTGCTGGTGCTCCATCTCCTCGAGCTCCTAAAATGATTGGTCACACCGACCGTTAGTCAAACAGACTAAGTTGTTTCCTCCGCACCTCGCCCCGCAACTCCCAGGCACCGGGCGGGAGGACGAAGCAGAGGACAACAAGGGGGAAAACAAGGAAGCAGGTGACAATGAAACTATACTAACAAGTAGATATACATCAATATCTCTATTCTAGCAGTTCTATATATATAGTGCAGAAAGTAAAAGAACTATACAAGAACAAGTATGTGCAGTAAATAAACAGTACTGGAAGTAAACTGAGTAAAGACAGTAAGTAAAATAAACTACTACTACCATCACAAAAGTATCTTAACTTATATGAATGCCCATACAAACATATAAGTTAAGGTTTCCAGAAATATAACTTATCATATAAAAGAGCTCATACTAATTTATATGATAAGGATCCATGGTGCGTATGACCTAGTTATGAATGTATGACATGCATGCGTTTTATGGTTCATACAAGTGCAACTCACACACACGACTCTGTGATCACAGACCTTTAGTTCCCACTTTTTGGAGCTAACATCACTCTCTGGTACCACCGTTGTGGCTACCGCAGCAGTGGAGCGGGCGTCTCCACTCCTAGGCGGGTATTACACTAGCAGGCCTAGACCTCCCATACGCCTCTGTACACGTCCTCGGTGCACTTTAGAGTCTCTGTGTACTATTTGCTGGCTATCCACCAGTCTTTTTGGTCGAGTGTGCGTTTTCGGGGATCATCCTCCAGACCGCAGTGTAAAACAACCCACTGGCCCCTCAAACCATCACACCTCGCCAGAGCCACCGTACTGCCATCGGTGTAACGATTGGCCCAGTACCGCATGACCCTCCACAAGTTTATGCACATGCAAGATATTCCAACCCGAGCCTCCAGCTCGCAGGACCAAACCATCCTGAAACCCTCCAACCCCTCACGGGTGAGATTGCACATCAGTGCCTTAGTTCTGAATCCCCCCAACCCTCCATGGGTGAGAATGGACATTTGTGCGTTTATTCAAATCTCTCAAACCCATCACGGGTGAGAATGAACCACAATGCTTTAACCTATTAGACTACTCTTGTCTAGTGTTAGTTACACATAGTAGTTTAGTGTTAATCCCAGGACTGCCCAAGGCATGTGAAAGTGCAGGTTTAATATGAAATACTCTAGAGGGCGGTGAATAGAGTATTGTGCTTTCTTAAAACTTTTTACAACTTCTGTTGTATTCCTAAGTGAACAGGGAAGCAAACAAAATAAATAAACACAACAACCTAAACAATCACAGAACAACACAGCACATCACAGCCAAAACAAAAAGAAGGGCAACTAGACGACACAAGAATTTTATAGTGGTTCCCCAACCTGGGTACATCCACTCTTCTACCACCCTGGTAGGAATCCACTCAGGTTTTTGATCAGGTGTCTGACACCAATGAGCTTTTGTTCAGGTGCTCAAAAACCAAACCTCAAGTCTTTTGGAAGGAGACTTGCAACCAGAATAATTTTGAAGGGATTTAAAACCTTGTACAGGAATTGGAAGTAAAAGAGATGGTGTCTTCTCTGTCAAAAATCAGAGAGAAGACTTGTGGATTGATTGTAGCAGATCTTGCTCCCCCTGAGATCTTGAATTGGTCAGGAAAGTTGGAGCACTGCTTCAGGGTGATAGGTCTTCAATGACCTAGAATGTCTGGACCAGAAATGTTTCAGGAACTTCTTTTGACAGAAAAAGTTTTGTTGTCCTTTGAAGTTGTCCTGAGAATAAAGAGAAGAAGACTCTTGATTGAATTTGATTGTTTTTCTTCTTCTTCTTGAAAAATGTTCTCTGGTCAAGGCTGATTGCAGTCAAGAACTTTTGATTTGAGAATGATTGTTCTTCTCTGCAACCTCAGAGTGTCTGTCTGATTGTGTGTATTGCTTGCTGTTCTGTGTTTTGTTACTCTATCACTGCTTGATCCTTTTGTCTCTTACTGTGTGTTTTTCTGACTAAGGAACATTCAAACTTTTGAATGTCGAGCATTAATTACAGTCGGCTTTGGAAAGAAGAGACAATCAATAATTTCCCTAATTGTCCCATGGAAAAACAGCATGTAATCGTCCATAGTCAATGCACGTTCTAACGGTAACATTCCGAGAAGATCTGGCATTAAATGTTCAAGAATCAGCGCCAAGAAACGGGACGGGAAACTTAAAGAAAACCTAGTCTGCATTCGTCGAACGAAGAACACAATTCGTCGAGCTGCACTTGTGTTCGTCGAGCTGAGCTTGAGTTCGTCGAGCTGAGCTTGAGAGAGTTCGTCGACCAGACAATCTTCATTCCTCAAACAGACAGTCTTCATTCGTCGAGCTGAGAATCAAATTCGTCGAGTAGAGAAAAGTTCTGGACTTGGGCAAAATATTCTGCATCTGCTGAAATGCTGTATCGACATAAGTTGGTGTCGACAGATTGATCTTGGTGTTAACACAAATCCTTTGGTGTCGACATAAGCTCGTGTCGACACAAATTGTCTGGTGTCGACACAAACTGTCTGGTGTCGACACAAACCCTAAGTGTCTACACAAATTCTCTGAGTCCAGAAATCGTCGAGTAGAGTACAGCATTCGTCGACCTGAGAAGCTAACTTCGTCGACCTGAGAAATTGACAACTTGAGGTACAAGTTCGTCGAGCTCAGAATATAATTCGTCGACCAAAGCTTGAAGCTGGACTTAGAAAAATTTGAAGTTCTCCTGACTTTGGCTTGATGTAGAAACTGAGTCTTCGTCAAATAGAGAACACAGATCGTCGAGCTCAGCACTAAGAATTGTCTCACGATCGTCGAGCACAGAACTCCTTTCGTCGAACTCATTTGACTTAGTCTGAAATCCTCTAAGTCTGAAGTCTATGATGGTCTTGTTGATAGCTGGTCAATCTGAAATTGAACCTAAGGACTTAGCCTAGACTCTATGACACAACTTGACCCTGGCTATACAAGATGGGTCACATCCTAGGTCAGTGAACCTGGCCTAAATCAACTGGGGATCCAACAATCTCCCCCTATTTGGGTGAGGTCACTAACAGAGACTCAAAACATAAAAACAAAGTAAGAAAAGAGATATATCTGGCAGAGAATTACCAACACATGCAACAGATATATATATATATATATATATATATATACATAGCTTTGTTTAACAGATAGCATAGTTTGAAAAACAGACACAGACAGAAATTGAAACAACAAGAAAATTACTTCTTTGGCTTCTTCTGTTGTGGTTTGTCTTCAGATGTCTGATCTCCTGGCTTCTTGAAAATGATTTCTCTCTTTGGATCTCGAGCTTGAGCTATTGTCATAGTCATGTCAGCTGCCCCAATAATATTCAATGAAGTTGCTCTGGGGACAACTGCTTCTGGATGAAGTTTCATATAGGAATCAACATTAAATAATTTATTTCCTTTGTCAAACCTTTTCAGCTCTTATTTTCTATACTTTGACATGGTTGATAATCCAGAGATATCTTTACCTTCAGCCTTGGCTTTATTAATCAGAGATAATCCAATCAATTCCTGGTATCTAGCCATTTTTGCTGTATTAGCAGTTTCAGGATCTTCAAAAGGGATTGGAGGAGAGAGAGGTCTCTTTGGACTTTCATCTTTTTGAACTTCAGAACTTTGTTGTTGTTGCTGCTGTTTATGCTGTTGACTTTGACTTCCTGAGGAGGATGGCCTCTGCTGGCTGCTTCCAGAAGATCTCCCTGACTGTCTCTGATATGTTTGCATTGGGGCAGATCTCTGGGAGCTAGAGGAGCCAGAGACACCAACTGCTGGAGGAGGAGGAGGATCCTTCCTGTATCTGTTCACTGGAGGAGGGGAATATCTCTTGCTTCTCTTTCTATCTTTCTGCTGGTTTTTGGAGAGCCACATCCATGCAAGCATTCCATTATATGGAGTAACATTGTGCAGAATATAATAAGGAGTGTCTGCAGTGGGATTTGGCTTGGGAGCTGGAGGAGGAGGAGCCTTTCTCTTCTTTGACAACAATCTATTTTTCTTACTAGCAGCATCTTCATCAGAGTCATCATCATCATCTTCTTCAGAATCAGAACCTTGAGGGATGTCATAAAGAGCATCCAAAGCTTTCAAAGCTTTATCAGAAATAACTGCCTTTTCTGGAGGAGGGGCAGAAGGTTCCGGAACTGGAATATCAACAATAGGAGAGGAGGGAGCTGCACAGGAAACAAAAACAATAGGGACAGAGCTTTCAGCTACTGCCTTATTCTCCTCTTCTATGTCAGCTAGAATAATCTCATCCAAATATGGCAGTGGAGAGTCATCCATAACAAAATCTGGTGCTGAAACTAGCACTGAATAATCTTCTGGAATGACCTCTGAACTAGAAGCTGAGATGGAAGCTGAAGCTGAGATAGCAAAATTGTCATAGAGTTGCTTAGCAACTGCTGGACTTACTGAAGAGGTGTATGATACAATAGCCAAATGTGGCTTAGTATAGGGTAGCTGTACAAAAATAGTATCAAAATTTTTCAACAAAGCAGATAAATTAACTGTGGGATTTAACTGGAAATCACCAACAGGTTTTATTTCCTCAACTGACTCATCTAGATCATTATCAGTATCCATAAATTGAAGTAAGTCAATCATTTCAGAATCAAAATCTGTCAAAATTTCTATAACCTCATCTGAATCTGCATCTGCTGGAGAGAGAACTGCTATTGTGACTGCTGCTGCTGCTGTATCTACATCTATTGCAACTTCATCACTGAGCATCTCCCCTTGCCTGGGTTCAGGAGAACTTGGAGCCATGCCCTTAGATGAAGAGGGGACAGCAGATATAAGAGAGATTTGGGCAGATAAAGAATTGATGGAGGTCACAAGAGGTGTAATGGCCTCTTGGATGAGAGATTTTATGAGGGGAGTGAGCAAGGAGATGATGGTTGATGGATCAAATGGGGAGGGGGAAGAGGATGGAATAGAGGGTGGAATAACATATGGAGTGGGTTCATCTGGCATGATTGTGTTTGAGGGTATGATGTACGATGGAATGGTTGATAAGTGTCGGGGAAGAGGAGACTGAGGATGTGTAGGAATGTGAGTGTCCTGAGGTGAAGCTGGAGGGGTGGATGGTTGATTTGCTGGCAGAGGAGAAGATGAATGTGGAGATGGGATGTTGGTGAGGTCTAGAGATGGAGATGAAGGAGGGGTAGGCACATGAGGAGGCTTCTGTGGAGGAAGGTGTGCTGGAAGAGATAACTGAGATGGAAAGACCTCTTCAGCAGGGAGGGGAGTGACCTTTACAGCCCTTGTGCTCTCAGAAGGTTGGATGGAAGAGGAATAAGCCTTTGAGGGCTTGGATATAGTCCTCTCCCACCTGCCAAATAGAGCGCATGTGAGGCGCTTGCTGGCATTTATGAAGATGGTCGGGGAGACCATACATTCAGCAGCCTTCTCTTGAAGAAAATCTCCCAAAATTCTGCCGAAGCAGACTTCCTTCTTGCTGTTATTTTTCCTTATCAATTCAAAGAAGATTGTGCCCCAGTTGACACGTCTCTTATTCACCACGACGCACATAACCAGAAATTGGTGCCGGGTTATGTAGTCATGCGCTGAGTGCTTTCCCATTACCACTTCCCTACAATGTCTGCCAGAAATTGGTAGGCAGCGGACAGTTGCTTCTTCAGCAGTTTGTTAGGGTTGCTACCTGAAAAACCCATTAGTTTCAACATATCACCAAACTCTTCAGAATCCATTTCTATATTATCTTCTCCGTTTATTAATCCAAATATCTCAGAAAGAACCGCGGGAGACAATGAAACAGCAGTACTCCCTATATTGCCGGTCAAAACATCTTCTTCAGAAATTGTAGATGTATAAACCCATTCTCTTATTTCAGTTGCATGTAGTTTAATGTGCCTGCTCATGAAATCCTTTAGATTTAGTTCTTCCAGTAATTCCAAGATATACAGAAAGATGGGGTCAGAATGTTGAAAAGACTCAAAATCCATGTCGAATCCAGTATCAAACTTCATCGCAACCAAAGCTCCTATAGGAATCGCCATTGACGACCTGCAAGAAAAACACAGAGAGAAACGACGATCAAGAGCAAAGGAACTGAAAGCGCGGGACGGAGGTCGAATAAAACCTAGATATAAGATTTTCAGAATATGAATTGACAAACTCCGTTCCACGAAAAAAGAGAAATTCTTCGAACTGAGGTCGATGAAATAAATTGTAGACAAATAATTCGTCGATCTCATCCAGAAGAATCGAACACAGTTCGTCGAACTCCGTTCGACAAAATGTCTTCTAAAGCAAAGTTCGTCGATCTCCGGTCGACGAAAATTGTTTCCACACACAGAGAATTTGTCGATCTCCGTTCGACGAGAATCTCTCAAACTTTCCCTAAGTCATCAAACTCGGTTCGACGAACTCTGGAAAATTCGTCGAATGCAGACAGAAACTAGTTTAACTCTTCTCCATTAATCATTCTCAGTTGATTTATAAAGAACAGATGAGTTTTCTCATCTAATGACTTGGTGAAAATGTCTGCTCTCTGTAGATCAGCAGGAATATGGATCAAGTTAATTTTCTTTTTGTCCACATTATCTCTAATGAAATGATGTCTTATTTCAATATGCTTAGTCCTAGAATGGTGAACTGGATTCTGTGATATAGCAATAACACTAGTATTATCACAAAATAATGTTGAATTATTTAAGTTGACATCATAGTCTAAGAGTTGATTTTGTATCCATAACATCTGTGAACAGCAGCTGCCAGCAGCCATATATTCTGCTTCTATAGTTAATGTAAACACATATGTCTGCTTTTTATAAAACTAGGAGACAAGTCTCATACCTAGGAACTGGCAAGTTCCAGAGGTACTCTTTCTGTCCACTCTACATCCAGCATAGTCAGCATCTAAGTATCCAGTTAACTCAAACTCTGACTCTACAGGATACCAGAGTTCTAGATTAGGGTAACTCTTTATATATCCTAAAATTCTTTTTAAGAAAATAAGGTGAGATTCTTTAGGGTTCACTTGGAACCTGGCACAAAGGCATGTGACAAACATTATATCAGGTCTGCTAGCTGTGAGGTATAATAGGGATCCAACAATTGCCCTATAATTTTTCTGATCTACAGGTTTCCCTGCTGCATCAGAATCCACAACAGCATTTGTAGCCATAGGGGTTTTCATCCCTGAAGCATCACTCATCTCAAACTTTTTGATAAGCTCTTTAGCATACTTAGCTTGGGAGAGGAAGATACCATCTGTGAGCTGCTTCACTTGGAGACCAAGGAAGTAGGAAAGCTCACCCATGCTACTCATCACAAATTTAGAATGCATGAGGTCAGCAAACCTCTTGCACAATTTGGGATCAGTAGACCCAAAAATAATGTCATCCACATATATTTGTACTAATAAAATTTGGTCCTTATGATGTTTAGTGAAAAGTGTTTTATCTATGGTTCCTCTTATAAATTTATGCTCTAAAAGAAAGCTTGCTAAGATCTCATACCAAGCTCTTGGAGCTTGCTTTAAACCATAGAGAGCTTTAGGCAATTTAAAAACAAAGGAGGGTTGAGTTGAAGAGATAAAACCTGGAGGTTATTCTACACAAACCTCTTCTTGAAGTACTCCATTCAGAAATGCACTCTTGACATCCATTTGGTAGACCTTGAATATCTTGTGAGCTACATAGGCAAGGAATATTCTTATGACCTCTAACCTTGCAACTGAGGCAAAGGTTTGGTCATAATCAATTCCTTCCTCTTGCCTGTAGCCTTGAGCAACAAGCCTAGCCTTGTTCCTCACTATGTTGCCTTGAGCATCCAACTTGTTCCTGTAGACCCATTTGGTTCTAATAACTAGGTAGTTATGGGGTATTGGAACCAAATCCCAAACTCTACATCTCTTAAACTGATTTAGTTCCTCTTGCATTGCAATGATCCAGTGGGGATCTTGCTCAGCTTCATGGATGGTGAGAGGTTCAATTTGAGAGAGAAAATAGGTATGCATCAAGTCTTGGTTGAGTTGATGCCTTGTCTGTACACCTGCTGAAATATCTCCAATCACTTGAGATCTGGGGTGATCTCTAAGTGTGACAAGATCAGTTGGTGGAGTTGGTTGAACAACAACTTCTGTAATTAATTCCTCTTGGGGAATGGTACTAGCTGTTGAGGGAAGTTCAGCCACTTCCTCTTGAATTTCTTCTTCACTTTCTTCAGCAACCTGTGAAGTAGGATGGTTTGATACCTCTTGGGTAAGGTTCAGTACATCCATAAACTCACACAGTGGTGGAACCTGCAAGGATCTTATGGTAGAAATCTCTTTCTCCTTGTATGACATGTTAGCCTCATCAAAAGATACATGAACAGACTCTTTAATTTTAAGAGTTGATTTATTGAACACCCTATAGGCCTTGCTTACTTGAGAATATCCTAGAAAAATCCCTTCTTCAGCCTTGGCCTCAAACTTTCTAATGTATCTCTTGTTATTTGTGTGAATGTAACAAATGCAATCAAAAACTTTAAAATATGTGATTTTAGGTTTCTTCCCTTTAAGTAATTCATAGGGGGTCTTGTTCTTCAGTTTGTGTATAAGGCTTCTATTCAGGACATAATTAGCAGTGTTTACAGCTTCTGCCCAAAAGGATAGAGGCATGTAAGCATCTGCCAATAATGTGCCTGCAGATTCAATGAGTGTCCTATTTTTCCTTTCAGCAACCTTATTTTGTTGGGGAGTTCTAGGAGCTGAGAAGCACTGTCTGATACCTTCCTTCTCACAAAACTCATGCATAAGAAGAGACTCAAACTCTGTGTCATGATCACTTCTGATCAATGCAACATGAGTAGATAACTCAATCTGTATGGTCCTGAGAAAATCTATAACAACCTTGAATGTATCTGACTTAGCTCTCAGAAAGGCTACCCAACTGAATCTAGAGAAGTCATCAACAATCACTAAAGTATAAGACTTCCCTCCTAGGCTTTGTACTGCAATGGGTCCAAATAGATGCACATAAAGCAAATACAGTATCCTAGGTGAATCACTTTAATTAATGAATTTAAAACTAGTTTTGGTTTGCTTGCCTAACTGACAAGCCCTACATAGGCTTTCCTTCTTGTAGGGGCCAGAAGGTAAGCCTCTAATAAGGTTGTTCTTAGATAACCTAGATATATTCTTAAGGTTTACATGTCCTAGTCTTTTTTGTCATAACTCATTTTGATTACTAGTAACATTCAGTAAGCAGATATCAGTTGTCGCAGATATAAAATCTACTAAATATATGTTGCCTTGTCTAAGTCTAATTAAAACAGTTTTGTTTGTATACTCAATAATAGAACAGGAAGTAGAGTTAAAATGTACCTGATAACCTTCATCACATAGTTGACTTATGGATATAAGGTTATGTTTAAGTCCTCTTACATAAGTTACTTTCCTGAAGGTCACTGCTCCAATCTTCACTGTCTCATATCCTTTTGATTAACCACTGTTGGAATCTCCAAAAATCACCTTTGGTCCTAACTTGGACTTGTAGTTGGATAAATTACCCTTACTGTCTGTCATGTGTTTGGAGCAACCACTGTCCAAGTACCAGGTCTGACTCACCCTTGGACATCTCTTCACCTGTATCTGCAAAGAAAAACAAAACTCAATTATTCTTGACCCAGGTTACCTGGGGTCCTTGATTTGGTTGGAATGAAAAACTAGATATAACTGATAAATCAGGTTGTGATTTATACCCTAAGGGGTGATATATCCTAGGTGGAATTACCCAATCACCTACTGGATTAAATGTCTTATTAGTTGGCTTAAGATTTTTGTAAGAGAAATGATTTGAGTTTGGTCTTTCTGGGTTCGACGAATTGTTGTAAGTTCGTCGACCAGAGTTCGACGAATAGGGCTGAGATCGTCGATCTCTGCTCAGAGAATGATAGTAGTCATTTTCTGCGCCCCAAGTTCGTCGACCTCTGCTCGACGAACCATATATAGTTCGTCGATCGCAGTTAGATGAATTATTATATCTGAAGTTTGCGTTCAGCGTTCGTCGGTCTGGGTTCGACGAACTGGCTACATTTCGTAGATCTGAGTTCGACGAATGCTGCTGAACTTTGTTTTTATTTGCTGTTTTCAGATTTTTGTTTTTCTTGTCTATGGGTCTAGGATTGTTTTCTGACATTGGTTTGTCTATTAACTTTTCTTTTCCCTTTGCAGATATAAACTTGATGGGGGTTGAAAGAATATTTTTCTTAACTATGGGGGGTAAGCTTGATGAAGCACCCAAGACCAGCTTGCCATTTAATTTGGCATTCACTGTGCTTGTGATGTCCATCAACTTGAGGCTTCTCTCATTGAGAGATTGCTCAAGTTGCTTGGCCTCACATAATTCAGATTTTAGTTTATTTATTTGCTCATTAGCTAAGGTTAATTGGTTTGTTATCTTTATGTTTTCTGAATTTACAGATTCAAGATTTCCTAGTCTTTCTCTAAGAGTTTTTATTTCCTTTTCTGAGTTCCTTAAGTCTAGGCACATAGATTTGAATTCAGCTTTAAATAAATCAGAACTAAAGTCAAAGCTAGAAATAACCTGATCTGCCTCTGAGTCTGAGGCAGCTTCATCTTCAGAATCTTCTTCTGATCCAGAATTACTCCTGGAGGCATCAATTGCCATTAGGCACACCTCCTTGGATCTAGCTTCTTCCTCTTCTTCAATTGAACTGGAGGAAGATGTTTCTTCTTCTGTGTCACTCCAAGTCTCAGCAACAAATCCCTTGTCCTTCTTTTTATATTTGCTGGAGGAGGGTCTGCTGCTATGCTTTCTCCTGGAATCCTTTTCTCTGCCCTTGTCATTCTTCTGGTTTTCTGGACATTCTGAGATGTAGTGTTCAGGCTTTCTGCAAACAAAGCACACAACCTCCTTGGTTGGTGTCTTGTCATACTTGGGCTTATCATCCTGTCTGGATGATTTCCTTCTGAAGTCCTTCCTTGCCATCTTGTAGAACCTTTTGGCAAAGAGGCTCATGAGCTCTTCATTGGAAGTTGATGTCTCACTTTCTTCAGATGCTTTGAAGGCTATGTTGTGCTCCTTTCTAACTGGAGTTGTTACCTTCTGTTCTGCTACTTCTCTGGATTTTATCAGCTGCTCATAGGACTTCAATTTGCCTAGTAGAGACTCAGTTGAAATCTCATTGAGGCTTCTGGCTTCTTTGATTGGCCAGATTCTGGAATCCCAAGAGCTAGGGAAGCACATCAATATCTTGTCATTCACCTCTGTCAAGGTGATGTCCTTATCCAGGGTTTTACGCTCATTGATGATTGTGCTCAATCTGTTGTACATTTCTGCCACTAATTCATTCCCATCCTTTTTAAAGTTCTCATACAGAGATATGAGATTGGATCTTCTGTCCTTTCTTTCATCTATAGAGCCAGCTACCATTTGGTTGAGGGAGTCCCAAATGGCCTTGGCTGAGGTGCACTCAGCCACCTTCTGGAATATGTCATCTGACATAGTCTGGGCTAAGATATTCATTACCTTAGCATATTCCATCTTGGCTTTCTTGCATGCATCATTGTTTTCTGGAGGAGGCACTGCAGTCATGTTGGTAGAAGTGCTGGTAGGAGCTGTAGGTGCTAGAGGTACACCTGTCAAAATAACAGAAAAGATATCCTCATTAATAGAATTCATGTATAACCTGATTCTTTTCTTCCAGATGGCAAACTTATTGAGATTGCACACTGGAGGTCTGATGCTTGCATAATCTTTGTTTTGGGCCATGTCTATGAAGAGATAAGTCTAATAACAAACTCAAACAAGCAAATCTAACAAGAGAGATCTTTGTGGTTCAGGTGTTAGCCTGTGCAACCACTAAGGTGTGGTATTTTAACCAACCTCCCTCTGATACCAATTGAAAGTGCAGGTTCGATCTGAAATACTCTAGAGGGGGGTAAATAGAGTATTGTGCTTTCTTAAAACTTTTTACAACTTCTGTTATATTCCTAAGTGAAAAGGGAAGCAAACAAAATAAATAAACACAGCAACCTAAACAATCACAGAACAACACAGCACATCACAGCCAAAATAAAAAGAAGGGCAACCAGACGACACAAGAATTTTATAGTGGATCCCCAACCTGGGTACATCCACTCTTCTACCACCCTGGTAGGAATCCACTCAGGTTTTTGATCAGGTGTCTGACACTAATGAGCTTTTGTTCAGGTGCTCAAAAACCAAACCTCAAGTCTTTTGGAAGGAGACTTGCAACCAGAATAATTTTGAAGAGATTTAAAACCCTGTATAGGAATTGGAAGTAAATAGATGGTGTCTTCTCTGTCAACAATCAGAGAGAAGACTTGTGGATTGATTGTAGCAGATCTTGCTCCCCCTGAGATCTTGAATTGGTCAGGAAAGCTGGAGCACTGCTTCAGGGTGATAGGTCTTCAATGACCTAGAATGCCTGGACCAGAAATGCTTCAGGAACTTCTTTTGACAGAAAAATTTTTGTTGTCCTTTGAAGTTGTCCTGAGAATAGAGAGAAGAAGACTCTTGATTGAATTTGATTATTTTTCTTCTTCTTCTTGAAAAATGTTCTCTGGTCAAGGCTGATTGCAGTCAAGAACTTTTGATTTGAGAATGATTGTTCTTCTCTGCAACCTCAGAGTGTGTTGAAGCCAAATATGACCCCAACTGAAGTTCGAAGAAAAAGGGGTGCAGCCAAAACCTACTTCTCTCAAGTCTCACCCCTTGACTGGATTCTAAGGACCTAAGACTGACCCAAAAGCCTCAGCAGGGAGGTCCCACCTCACACCCGGAAGATCTCTGAGAGCTTCCCCTCCAAAGCCAAAGCTGGGCTAGGAGCTCCTCAGAAAGCACTAGAATTCCGGAGATAATGATAGCTTGCTTTCTAAGGAGCCCTTATGGGTCTATTTATAGCATTTTGCTGTCCTGAAATTACTGAAAAGCCCCTGGTTGGTCTGCCAATAGCCAAAACCCGCTGTTTTTTTGAGGGTACTGAAGTAATTTCTCCTGAGGGCAATTAGGACATTCTTCCAAAGACCCTGGGCCCCACTCGGCGAGAGCTGATGCCGAGACCTTTCGGCCCAGGGCATGGCGAGAACGTTCTCGCCCCAAGCGAGAACTCTCGGGATTGAGGCTTGGTTTGGGCGAGAGCGCTTCCGCGCAGCCCGCGCTTGGCGCTCTCGACCCACGGTTTCTCTCTTATAGCATCCGGCGAGAGCGTTTCCGCCTTCTGTGGGCGAGATCCTCCTTAGGGCGGGACCACTTTGGCTAACCCTCATGTGACCATTGTGCCTCCTTGTCTGGCTCAGCGAATATGGGGTTGTACACAATCCCCGCTCTTTTTGAGCTAGCGCCGCGCTGGAAAAGACATGTTCAACCCAAAATAT
Organism: Platanthera guangdongensis; assembly: GCA_039583875.1. Lineage (NCBI taxonomy): Eukaryota > Viridiplantae > Streptophyta > Magnoliopsida > Asparagales > Orchidaceae > Platanthera > Platanthera guangdongensis. Next base: position 39,251,229 of record CM077162.1, on the reverse strand, counting down.
TCGCTGAGCACGTGTCAACGTCAGGGAATCTTTCGGTGGGCCGTACGGCGCCTATAAATATGAGTGCCGATAGACGGTCATAACACTTCCCTCGAGCCGTCATTCTCCTTCTGAGCTCTCGCCCTCTCTCGCTATGCCTTCCAAGCGTGCCGATAAACCTCTTCCGCAGGATCTGCAGGACCGCATCAACGCGGCGCAGGCGCGAGTTAGGGCTAACAGTGCCCTTGTCGCCCCATGGCTAGCGAGACAGTCGTCAGTTGCCGAGCCTTCTCTGCCTAAGAAGAAGAAGAAGAAGAAGGCGAAGGTGGTTCAGCGGGACCTATCCCGCGAGAACAGGAGCCCGCCCACCCCGACCCCTAGTTGCGCGGACGGCATCTCGCCGCGGAAGGTAAGCTTGATATACCAATTAACAACCAGTTGCTCAATTGTTGAACTTAATACCTCTCGCAGGAGACGGTTCCTGACGCTGCCGCGTCCCCGCGAGAACGTTCGGATCCACCCTCTAGCCATCACGATGATCATCCACAGGTTCCCGAGGCGCCTCCTCCGCCAGACCCGAACACCGCTGGTAAATGTTCCCTTCTTGGCTTCGCCTGGTATTTCCAAACGCTGACCTGATTTCTCGCAGCGTTGGTTTCTGCATCTTCGGATCTCGCCACCCAGGATGGTGGGGCGAGAACTGCGAATCAGCCTGCCCATGTGGTTGACTCCTCCCTATCGGCGAGAGGAAAAAGTGCTGAGATCCCTGTGCCACCGCTAGACGTTAGTCCTCCAGCGGCTGAGGAGACCCGCTCCCCCGCTCTCGATCAGGCCGGGATCACCATCCGCAAAGTTTACCCCCCCGGCAAAGGAAAGCCAATCCACCTCCTCTTTGGAGCTGAGGGGGGGGGGGGGGGGGGGTGGGCCTTCTCGCCTGTCGTCGACCGGGGGGCCTCATCATTCTGAAGGTATACGGCAATTTTATCGCTGCTATTCTTCAGCTTCCGCTAAAATGGGGCTTCTTTCGAACAGGGGACATGGACTCGCGGCCTGGCGCTGAGGTAGAGGAAGAAGAAGAAGAAGAAGAAGAAAGAGAGGGAGAAGACGGCGAGAGCTCTCCCTTCCTTTCATCTGACGAGATGGAGGAGATCCTGACCGGTGCCGGGAGCGCGAAGAGACGAGGGAAGAAGGTTGCCGCCATTCTGTCGAAACTCATCCGGCGAGAACGGGTCCGCGACCTTGCGGCCCGAGAGTTTCGCCAGTCAGTGGAGAAGAGGCTGGAGTCCTTGGAGCGAGACTTCCTTCTAGGCGAGATGGACCGGCCCGGGGGAGCTACCGCTGGGTCTTCACCTGAGAGATGCATCGAGAGAATCCGGGATCTGTCTCGCCGGGTTGACCTGGGATGCAGCGTTCTGTCATCCTACTTTAACCCGCAGGCGCCCCCCCGGACCAAGTTGCGGGACCGAGGCAAATGGCGTTGGGAGCAAGGGAAATGGCGCTGGGAGCCGTACTGAAGCGCGAGACCTCCCCTCCTCTTCCCCTGGCCTTCCCTTCTCAAATGTACCCTTACTTTTTCGCTTGGAGTTGTAACTAATGTTCCCGCACTTTATTCGCTTATTATATTATTATTTTTTTTATCGCGTTCCCGCTCAGCGAGAGCAATGGCTCTGTCTTTAATATTTTTGTATGCGTATGAGTTATCTTCCCAGCTCTTTGGGGTGGCGAGAGCCACCTTGCTTCCGCCTACTTTACATGCCGTATGACACTTCACAACGTTAGCGCCAGCTGTTTAATCGGTCGCTGTCAGATTTGGGCGGGAAAAACGAAGCGTCGCTGACCTAGGACGCGGCGGCTGTACCCTCGCCGCCTTTCTGAAAACAGCCATCATTACCACGATTTTCTATAAATAGGAGGCTCACCTACCACATTCATTCCTCTGACTCCAGTCTCTCTCCTCTTTGCTGTTGTTCTCGCGGTCTTCGCAAAGCTCTCGCCCTTTTCTGTCTTCCACTTCCGCTCTCGCCCCGTTCTCGCTCTCGCCTTCTCCCCGTAGATCTCGCCTTCAAACCCTATTGCGATGCCGGGTGGTGGTGAAGGACGATCCAACTGCGCGGAAGCCTTCCAAAAGCATCTCTTCCCTTCCTGTACTCTCACTCTGGAGGAGTTCAATCTGACCAAGACCCAGCACGTTCCCGCCGGCTTCGTCGCGCGGCCCCCGGGCAGTCATGACAAAGTCAACACTGCAGGGGAGGGGGAGCTCGCCATCCCTATTGAACACTTCGAGGTGGGCTTCCGCCTTCCGCTGTGGCCTGAGATGCGACAGGCTCTCCGGTACTACGGGGTGGTTCCCGCACAGCTGAACCCTAATTCAGTTGCCATTCTCGTGGCATTCATATGCTACATGCGTTCCGAGAGGATCGAGTTCAGCTTGCCGATCTTCCGCAAGTTGTTTACCTTCCGCGCGAAAGGAGGCGTGGTGTTCTTCTCCGGGCAACTGCTGAAGACGATCGGTCTCGCCAACAAGCATCATCATTGGGGCGAGAAGTTCATCTACGTCTCCGGCGACTTCGGGAACGTACCCCTAGCCCCCATCCAATACGAGGATGCCGCCTACAAGCCTCCGTCCTTGGGCTCCCGCGAGAGTGCCCTCCTTGAGTTCTTCGGAACCAAGGACTTCGACGTCCTCCACCTCCGGCGAGACGTCGATTCTCTTTCCCCTGTACTTCCGGGAGAAGGTAGGGTCTCGCCTTCATTTATCTTTTTCTTGCCTTTTCCAAGGTTAGAACTTATCGCTATTGTTTTTGCAGGAGAGCGCGAGATCCCTCTCCGCCAGCCTTTCGACGAGGCTCGCGCCGGTGGGAGTCAGCCTCCGAAGGACCCGCTGGCTCTTGCGAAAGCCGCCGCGCAAGCCTGCCGAAAGGAGCCGGGCCTCCCCCCTCGAGCGGTGTTGTGAAGCGAAAGCCGGTTGCTTCCGCACCTCAGCCAATCAAGAGGCCCAAGACCACAGATACCGAGAAGGGCAAGGCTGTGGTTGTCCAGCCCGTCCAACCTCTCCCCGCCGGCCACTCCTTCGAGGAGGTCCTGGAGGCAGTAAGCAGGATTGCGGCCACCAGGGGCGGCCCCGGGACTCCTGCCGAGAACCCTCGGACCCCTGGCACCGCCGAGAGCGAGGGTGCCGCCGCCGGGACCTCCGGCCAACCCCCGTCTGACGAGGTGCCGCGAGGTCATCGCAACTTTGGTCTCGGCGTGAGGTGTCTGGATGCGGAGAACAAGCCACTGCTGCAATGGGACCCTGACGCCAACAAGGTCACGATCTCGTCCCTTTTGCCGAGCTGGGCGGAGCGAGACGAGGTCACCGGCGAAGCTTTCGCTTTAGGCTATGGCCTCTACAGCCGGGAGGACGCTAGCGTCTACGACAGGATGTCGACCCGGCTGTTGGCATACGACTCCACTCGCGCTTTAATGCGTGGGCTGGAGCTTGCGCACATGTGCGCCCGGCGGAGCATTACGATAGACCGCAACTTCCAAGACATGTTCAAGGCCAGGGACGATGCGGTGGCCCAGGCGGCCTCTCTGGCCAAGGAGTTGGCCGAGACCCAGCAACTATTATCCTCGCGCCAAGCGGAAGGGGTAAGCGAGACCTTTCATAATCACTTGTTCTCGCAATCCTAACCCTTCTCTTATGCTAACCTCCCGTTGTTCAGGATTCCGCTCAAGCCGCACTTCGCGAGGAGCTGTCTCAGGCCCGATATGACAACGTTCTCCTGCGAGAGCAGATCGCGCGCCTCGAGGCGAGTGCAGCCCCTCTGCTGGACGAGAGATTGAAGAGCCAGTATTACTCGGCTTATGACATCGACAAGCTCCTTCAGGGGAACGCGCAAGCCACCGTAAAGTTGACGCTGGAGACGCTGCGCGACATCAACTGTTAGGACGGAAGGGGCAAAGACATTACCGCTCCACAACTTGTCCCATGGCTCTTCGAGCCCATCCCAAAGCCCCCTGGTGCCCCCAATACCCCTCCCTCGGATGTCCCAAAGTCCCCCGCAGCGGATGGCGAGACCTCCGGGGGGAGCTCAGGCGGAAGCTCCAGCGGAAGCTCCAGCGAGACTTCAGAAGGATACAACTTGTCCCCTTGAGGGTCCCCTTCTTGCTTTTGTTCTTCACTTCTATGTAAAGCGCGAGACGCTATCATTTTGTACCCGCATATAGTATTTGTTAATGCAAATGTTTTTTCTTGCGAACATTTTTTGTTATTTGCGAATGTGTTTGATGTGATTGTCGTAGTTGAATGCTTTCGGCGTAGGCTTCCGCCAAGGCCCTTGGCCTTCTTAGGAAATTCATAGCGATGAATCAGCAAGAACCCGCGGTAACCGGCCAGCCGGAAGCGTGACTCTCGAATCCTTAAGACGGGACCGTCCCCTCTAGACTGCGCGAGTCCCCACTAGCCCATCGTATGACGATCTCGCCTATTTGTTCGAGAACACTGAGAGGAACCCTTTTGGCGGAAGCCTCCCCACCTCGAGTTCCCTTCAATAGGGAATCTTCTGCCGAGACCTATCCCTGCCGAGATATATCTCTGCCGAGATCTATCTCTGCCGAGACCTATCCCTGCCGAGATCTATCTCTGCCGAGATCTCTATCTTCTTTTTCACTTGTCATTTGGTATTCCCAACGTGCTTCCTGCCTTTCATTAACCAAGCCAACCAGACCAAACCTATTCCCCACAGGCGAGCCTTCGGACCTGCCAGCTAGATGAGAGCCTGCGCAGCGGGTCTACCTGGGGCCGAGCCGAGCTCGGGGTGCCGATGAAGATCTCAAGCCAACCAAACCTATCCCCCACAGGCGAGCCTTCGGACCTGCCAGCTAGATGAGAGCTTGCGCAGCGGGTCTACCTGGGGCCGAGCCGAGCTCGGGGTGCCGATGAAGATCTCAAACCAACCAAACCTATCCCCCATAGGCGAGCCTTCGGACCTGCCAGCTAGATGAGAGCCTGCGCAGCGGGTCTACCTGGGGCCGAGCCGAGCTCGGGGTGCCGATGAAGATCTCAAGCCAACCAAACCTATCCCCCACAGGCGAGCCTTCGGACCTGCCAGCTAGATGAGAGCCTGCGCAGCGGGTCTACCTGGGGCCGAGCCAAGCTCGGGGTGCCGATGAAGGTCTCAAACAAACCAAACCTATCCCCCACAGGCGAGCCTTCGGACCTGCCAGCTAGATGAGAGCCTGCGCAGCGGGTCTACCTGGGGCCGAGCCGAGCTCGGGGTGCCGATGAAGATCTCAAACCAAAACCTATCCCCCACAGGCGAGCCTTCGGACCTGCCAGCTAGATGAGAGCCTGCGCAGCGGGTCTACCTAGGGCCGAGCCGAGCTCGGGGTGCCGATGAAGATCTCAAACCAACCAAACCTATCCCCCACAGGCGAGCCTTCGGACCTGCCAGCTAGATGAGAGCCTGCGCAGCGGGTCTACCTGGGGCCGAGCCGAGCTCGGGGTGCCGATGAAGATCTCAAGCCAACCAAACCTATCCCCCACAGGCGAGCCTTCGGACCTGCCAGCTAGATGAGAGCCTGCGCAGCGGGTCTACCTGGGGCCGAGCCGAGCTCGGGGTGCCGATGAAGATCTCAAACCAACCAAACCTATCCCCCACAGGCGAGCCTTCGGACCTGCCAGCTAGATGAGAGCCTGCGCAGCGGGTCTACTTGGGGCCGAGCCGAGCTCGGGGTGCCGATGAAGGTCTCAAACCAACCAAACCTATCCCCCACAGGCGAGCCTTCGGACCTGCCAGCTAGATGAGAGCCTGCGCAGCGGGTCTACCTGGGGCCGAGCCGAGCTCGGGGTGCCGATGAAGATCTCAAACCAAAACCTATCCCCCACAGGCGAGCCTTCGGACCTGCCAGCTAGATGAGAGCCTGCGCAGCGGGTCTACCTGGGGCCGAGCCGAGCTCGGGGTGCCGATGAAGATCTCAAACCAAAACCTATCCCCCACAGGCGAGCCTTCGGACCTGCCAGCTAGATGAGAGCCTGCGCAGCGGGTCTACCTGGGGCCGAGCCGAGCTCGGGGTGCCGATGAAGATCTCAAACCAACCAAACCTATCCCCCACAGGCGAACCTTCGGACCTGCCAGCTAGATGAGAGCCTGCGCAGCGGGTCTACCTGGGGCCGAGCCGAGCTCGGGGTGCCGATGAAGATCTCAAACCAACCAAACCTATCCCCCACAGGCGAGCCTTCGGACCTGCCAGCTAGATGAGAGCCTGCGCAGCGGGTCTACCTGGGGCCGAGCCGAGCTCGGGGTGTCGATGAAGATCTCAAACCAAAACCTATCCCCCACAGGCGAGCCTTCGGACCTGCCAGCTAGATGAGAGCCTGCGCAGCGGGTCTACCTGGGGCCGAGCCGAGCTCGGGGTGCCGATGAAGATCTCAAGCCAACCAAACCTATCCCCCACAGGCGAGCCTTCGGACCTGCCAGCTAGATGAGAGCCTGCGCAGCGGGTCTACCTGGGGCCGAGCCGAGCTCGGGGTGCCGATGAAGATCTCAAACCAACCAAACCTATCCACCACAGGCGAGCCTTCGGACCTGCCAGCTAGATGAGAGCCTGCGCAGCGGGTCTACCTGGGGCCGAGCCGAGCTCGGGGTGCCGATGAAGATCTCAAGCCAACCAAACCTATCCCCCACAGGCGAGCCTTCGGACCTGCCAGCTAGATGAGAGCCTGCGCAGCGGGTCTACCTGGGGCCGAGCCGAGCTCGGGGTGCCGCAAAACATTCAACTATGTTATGTCATGAAAAATTCGACACTAGTTAAAGGAGACTCAATCGGTATAATATAACAAGTTTTAATTTTGAGATACACGGTTACATCCTTCCCCCCTCAGGGGTAGAATCATTTTAGATCATCACCACTCCACGTGTGGCTTAAGGCTCTTCCCTCCACGTCCTGGAGGTAGTATCCTCCTGTTCCGAGGACTTCCTTTACAATGTATGGACCTTCCCAGTTCGGGTGGAGCTTACCCACGGGAGCCGATCTTCCCGCCGCGTCGACCTTTCTCAGCACCAGATCCCCTTCTGCGAACTGTTTGACCCTGACATGCTTATCAAAATGCTTGGCCATCCGTCGCTTGATTTCTTCTTGCCTGATAGCCGCCACGTCTCGCAGTTCCTCCACCATATCTAACGAGAGGCGCTGCCCCTCTTCATTCTCCACCCTCCAAGTCTCGTCACCTTCGCCCGCGGCTGTGACTCGCGGGGACCGGACCTCAAACTCCACCGGTAGGACGGCTTCACACCCATGAGAGAGCTTGAAGGGGGTCTCACCGGTGGCCGTGTTCGGAGTCGTTCGTAGTGCCCACAGGACCGATGGGAGCTGTTCCACCCAATTTCCCTTCAAGTTTTCCACCTTCTTCTTTAGTAGATTTACAATGATTTTGTTTGCTGCTTCTACTTGACCGTTACTCCGAGGGTGATGGATGGAGGCAAACCTGAGATCTATTCCCAGTTGAGCGCAGAAGCTGATGAACTCCTCGCTGGCAAACTGGGGGCCGTTATCGGTCACTATTACTTGGAGCAACCCATGTCTACAAATGATCTCCCCCCAGATGAAATTCCTTATAACCTGCGAGGTGACCTTGGCTAAAGCTTTAACCTCTAGCCACTTCGAGAAATAATCAATCATGACCAAAAGGAACCTCCTCTGTCCGCTAGCCGGAGGAAAGGGCCCAACTAAGTCCATTCCCCAGATAGCAAATGGCCATGGTGTCGTGATACTCCGGAGTCTTTGAGCTGCCAAGAGTTGAAGGGGGGCGAAGAGCTGACATTTTTGACACCTCCTTGCAAACTCCATGGCATCCTTCCTTAGGGTGGGCCAGAAGTACCCCTGTCTGACCACCCTAGCCTCCAGTGTCCTTCCTCCAGAGTGACTGCCGCACTCGCCCGAATGCACCTCCCTTAAAATCTTCGGGATTTCTTCTTCGGTTGCACATCTGGCTAGAAGCCCTGACAACATCTTACGATGCAGACCCCCCTCCATCATCAAGTAGTGGGCCGCCTTGCGCTTGAAGCTTCTCCCCACCTTGGTCCCCTCAGGCAGTTCACCAGTGGTTAGGAAGGCCACAAATGGATCTATCCACGAGGGTTGCTGATCCACAAGCATCAACTCTCCTTCCTCGATAGCTGGTCGGAATAGCTCCGTCAAGGTCCCTCCTACCTGAGGTCCGAACTTGGCCAGTCGATCGGCGGCTACACTTTCTTCCCTTGGAATATGTTGAATTGAGAAAGACCGGAATCCTCCGATGATCACCCTTACCTTGGAGAGGTATCTGATGAGGGTTGGCTCCCGAGTTTCAAACTCTCCCCGGATTTGTGATGTCACTACCTTTGAGTCAGTGAAAACTTCTACCTCCTGAATCCCCAGCTCCTTTGCCAGGCGAAGGCCAGCAATAACGGCCTCATACTCCGCTTGATTGTTGGTCACTGGGAAATGTAAAATGACTGCTTGCTCTATGGTTACCCCCTGGGGACTTGTCAACACCACCCCTGCCCCTAGGGAGTGCCTTCCTGAGGCCCCATCAACCGTCAACTTCCATGCTTCTCGCGGTTGCTGCTCTTCCCCCTCAACCTCAACAACGTAGTCTGCTAGAAAGTCCGCCACCGCTGTGCCTGATGGAGAGCCTTGGTACAAAGGAGATGTCGAACTCGCTTAGCTCAATGGACCACTTAGCCAGCCTCCCCGAGTGCTCCACTCCTTCGAAGATCTTGCGAAGAGGGTGGTCGGTCACCACCCTAATCGAATGCGCTTGAAAGTACGGCCGGAGCTTTCTGGCCGAGATGACCAAGGCATAAGCGAGCTTTTCCAGGATGGGGTAGCGAAGCTCTGCATTTCTCAATATCCGGCTGACGTAGTAGATGGGAAGCTGCTTCTTTCCTTCTTCTCTTACTAGGACGGAGCTTACCGCCTCCGCCCCTACTCCGAGGTACAAGGTCAAGTCCTCCCCATCCTTTGGGCTCTGAAGGAGGGGAGCCTGAGATAGTTGCCTTTTCAGCCCTTGGAAAGCCTCTTCGCACTCGGCCGTCCATTCGAACCTTTGATTCCCCCGCAGCACTTTAAAGAATGAAGAACACTTGTCTCCTGCCCGGGAGAGGAACCTGCTTAGCCCAGCCAGCTTGCCTGTCAAGCGCTGAACCTCCTTGACGTCGCGGGGTGACTCCAAATCCAGGATGGCCTTGACTTTGTCCGGGTTGGGCTCCACTCCTTCCGGAGTCAGGAGATGCCCGAGGAACTTCCCGCGGCTTGCCCCGAAGACACACTTCAAGGGATTCAGCCTCATTTTAAATCTTCTCAGGGTGGCGAATGTTTCCTCGAGGTCTTGCAGGTGTGAAATTATGCATTTGCTTTTGATCATTAGGTCGTCGACGTAGACCTCCAAGTTCCTCCCCCTCTGATCCCGGAAGACCCGATCCATCATGCGCTGATAGGTAGCCCCTGCGTTCTTTAACCCAAAGGGCATCATCTTGTAACTGAAGCACCCCTCCCTTGTGATGAAGGACACATCCTTGGTGTCAGGAGGGTGCATCCGGATTTGGTGATAACCTGAAAAAGCATCTAAAAAACTCATGACAGAAAAACCAACGGCTGAATCAACCAGCGCGTCGATCCGAGGCAGGGGATAGCAATCCTTAGGGCATGATTTATTCAACAAAGAAAAGTCTACACACATCCTCCATTTACCACATCCTTTCTTCACCATTACCACATTGGAGATCCAGCCTGGATACTGGATCTCTGAGATGAAGCCCGCCTCCAGGAGCTTCTTGACCTCCTCGCGAATGGGCTCCTCCAGCTTGGTGGCGATGGCTCTCATCTTCTGACGGATGGGGCGGGCGCGGGGATCCAGGTTCAGGTGATGGCAGGCTATGTCGGCGTCGATGCCCGGCATGTCTGCCGTGCTCCAAGCGAAGACGTCAACGTTGCTTTGAATGCAAGCTCGCACCTGCTCCCGGGCCTCAAGACTCAACCCCCCGCTGACCCGCACCCTTTGCACCTCTCCTGCTTTGGTGAAGACCTCCATCTCCACCACTTCTTCAGCCGGTTCCAACCACGGCTGCTCCCAACCGGTTCTTGCCTCTTCCTCCAGCTCCAGCTCTCCTTTTTCCTCCTCAATCTCCATCGCTTCTACCCCCCTCTGCTGCTGCTGCTCGGCTCCTATGCCTCCCGGGACTTCTCCCTCGACTTCTATCGCCGCCTGCTCTTCTACTTCCACTGTCCCTTCCGCGCTTTCCTGCCCATTGCTCCTCCGTACCACCCGCACATCCCCTCGCATCTTCTCTGTCTCTTCCTCTTCGGCTTCCTCTCCAGCTTCCTTTCTTACCTCCTCAAGGACCATCTCCTCTTCCTCCACCACCTCCTCTAGGGCCGCCATCTCAATTTCCAACTCTTCCGCCTCCGCCATCCACGAAATAGTGTTGACTGCCGTAACATAACATTGCCTTGCCACCTTCGGGTCTCCTCTGACCCTGACCTGCACCCCCCCATTGTTGAACTTGAGGCACTGATGGAACGAGGAGGGGACGCAGCGAAAGGCGCTGATGAGGGGACGCCCAAAGATGGCATTATAGCTGCTCGGGGCGTCCACGATCACGAACCTGCAGTTCCGCGACACGCCCCCCAACCTTACGTGTAACCCTACTCCTCCTTCTACCTCCTTCCTCTCCCCGGAGAACCCGAACAGAGGTCCATCCGATGCCAAGACTCTCTTCCCTTCAACCCTCATCTTATCAAAAGCTTTCTTGAAGATGACATTAACCGAGCTCCCGTTATCTACCAGTATCCTTGAAACGGTATAGTTCTCCACCGCCGTCTGGATCACTAGGGCGTCGCAGAATGGATCTTCATAGTCTGGCATGTCCGCTGATGAGAAAGTAATCTTTTCTTCTGGTGGAGGAACCTGGGAGGTTGAGGCCACCCCTCTCCGGTACATGGTTTGAAGGCTCCCCTTACGGGTTGCCTCAATCCCCACTCCTCCATGAATCACCCTGATTCCTCCCCGGGTCCCTACATCCACCCGGTCTTCGCACCTGTCCTCCGCTTCGCCCTGCTGCACCTCCACTATCCTCATCGGTGGATCCTGCCTCCCTGCTCCTCTGGCCTCCCTCAGCTCTAAGAACTCTGGGCAGGTGGCCGTTGCGTGACCCTCCTCCTGGTGGAAGTCACAAAAGAGCAACGCCTCCCCGCCCCTTCTCCCATCTCCCCTTCCTCTTCTGCCTCCTCGAGCTCCCCTGGCTGCTCCTCTCCCTCTTCCTACTTCCATTGCCTCCTGCGGTGGTGGGGGACGATCCCTCGGCTCCTGCCTCCATGCCGGCCGATCGAACCTTCGGGGCTCCCGCAGGTTATCTCTCCCCCGATAGCCTTCTTCTAGACCTTGGGGGCGACCCTCCTGGGGCCTCCAACCCAACCGGTTGACTGGCTCCCGGGCCCCCCAACCCTGCTGCTGCCCAAACCTTCGGGGCTCCTCCCTTCTCCTATCTTCCCTCAGCTCCCTCTGCTCTCTTGATTCCTTCTGTCTTCCCGCTGCTGGTTCCTTCCCATCCTCTTCTGCTAGCTTGGCCAACTTCCTGGCGAATGCTGGGTTTGCTCTCTCGAAATCAATCTCCTTTGCCGCCCTCTCCATGAGCTCCTCAAAGGAGAGGGGGGCATCCTCTTCAACTCCATGCTAAAAAATCCCGGTCTCAACCCCAGGGTGAAGGCCAGCATCAGCGCGTACCCTGGGACCTCCTGGACCAAAAGGATCTCCTCCTGGAACCGGTCGACATAGTGACCCAACGTCTCATCCGGCCTCTGCCTCACCGCAAACAGACACTCCGCTTCCTTCTTCCGCTTCTTTGAGGTTGAGAACCTCAACAGAAAACTTCTCCGCAGATCTTCAAAACAGTAGATTAACCTTGCTGGCAACTGGTGAAACCAGTCCCTTGCCTTCTCCTTCAGCGTGATCGCAAAGAGGCGACACTTGAAGGCATCCGTCATCTGTCTTATGGACACAACGTCTTCAAACCACTGTACGTGCTGCATCGGGTCATCCTTCCCTGAGTAGTAGGACATGTCGGGCTCCCGGAACCCCTCCGGTACTGGAGCCGAGATGATGAGCTCGCTAAATGGGCTCTCGCCCCCTGCCTGGCGAGAGGGCACGTCTCGCGGCCTCGGCTGGCTCGCCCGATCCGCGAGACCGTGCCCTGGGAAGAGTTCCCGCACCGCCGCCTCCTTCTCGCCGGGCTCCGTCAATGCCTCCTTGCCCGGGCGCTGGCTCTGGCCTGGGAATAGCTCCCGCGCCGCCATATCTCTCTCGCCAGCCTCGCCCGGGACCTCCTTTCCTGGGCGCTGCCCTGGGGCGTTCTCGCCCAAGAGCGGAACCTCTTCTATCGGGATCTGAGGGGTGGCCCACTCGCCTCTCGCCGAGAAGGCCAAGCTGATCGTCTACAGAACCTCTCGCCTGAACTCATCCAGCATCCTCTTCGTTGCTTCCTCTCCCCGGGTGGGGGAGCCTCCAGAACCTGGCCCTTCACCTTCTCCTCCAGCCATGGGACAAAACTTAAGGCTTTCTTGAATCGGCTGCCTTCCACGCTCACCGCACCAGAACTGTTGAAGCCAAATATGACCCCAACTGAAGTTCGAAGAAAAAGGGGTGCAGCCAAAACCTACTTCTCTCAAGTCTCACCCCTTGACTGGATTCTAAGGACCTAAGACTGACCCAAAAGCCTCAGCAGGGAGGTCCCACCTCACACCCGGAAGATCTCTGAGAGCTTCCCCTCCAAAGCCAAAGCTGGGCTAGGAGCTCCTCAGAAATCACTAGAATTCCGGAGATAATGATAGCTTGCTTTCTAAGGAGCCCTTATGGGTCTATTTATAGCATTTTGCTGTCCTGAAATTACTGAAAAGCCCCTGGTTGGTCTGCCAATAGCCAAAACCCGCTGTTTTTCTGAGGCTACTGAAGTAATTTCTCCTGAGGGCAATTAGGACATTCTTCCAAAGACCCTGGGCCCCACTCGGCGAGAGCTGATGCCGAGACCTTTCGGCCCAGGGCGTGGCGAGAACGTTCTCGCCCCAAGCGAGAACTCTCGGGATTGAGGCTTGGTTTGGGCGAGAGCGCTTCCGCGCAGCCCGCGCTTGGCGCTCTCGGCCCACGGTTTCTCTCTTATAGCATCCGGCGAGAGCGTTTCCGCCTTCTGTGGGCGAGATCCTCCTTAGGGCGGGACCACTTTGGCTAACCCTCATGTGACCATTGTGCCTCCTTGTCTGGCTCAGCGAATATGGGGTTGTACAGAGTGTCTGTCTGATTGTGTTTATTGCTTGCTATTTTGTGTCTTTGTTACTCTATCACTGCTTGATCCTTTTGTCTCTTATTGTGTGCTTTTCTGACTGAGGAACATTCAAACTTTTGAATGTCGAGCATTAATTGCAGTCGGCTTTGGAAAGAAGCGACAATCAATAATTTACCTAACTGTCCGGTGGAAAAACGACATGTAATCATCCATAGTCAATGCGCGTTCTAACGGTAACATTCCGAGAAGATCTGGCATTAAATGTTCAGGAATCAGCGCCAAGAAATGGGACGGGAAACTTAAAGAAAACCTAGTATGCATTCGTCGAATGAAGAACACAATTCATCGAGCTGCACTTGTGTTCGTCGAGCTGCACTTGTGTTCGTCGAGCTGAGCTTGAGTTCGTCGAGCTGAGCTTGAGAGAGTTCGTTGACCAGACAATCTTCATTCATCAAACAGACAGTCTTCATTCGTCGAGCTGAGAATCAAATTCGTCGAGTAGAGAAAAGTTCTGGACTTAGGCAAAATATTCAGCATCTGCTGAAATGCTGTGTCGACATAAGTTGGTGTCGACAGATTGATCTTGGTGTCGACACAAATCCTCTGGTGTCGACATAAGCTGGTGTCGAAAGAAATTTTCTGGTGTCAACACAAACTGTCTGGTGTCGACACAAACCTTAAGTGTCGACACAAATTCTCTGAGTCCAGAAATCGTCGAGTAGAGTACAACATTTGTCGACCTGAGAAGCTGACTTCGTCGACCTGAGAAATTGACAACTTGAGGTCCAAGTTCGTCGAGCTCAGAATATAATTCGTCGACCGAAGCTTGAAGCTGGACTAAAAAAAATTTGAATTTCTCCTAACTTTGGCTTGATGTAGAAATTGAGTCTTCGTTGAACAGAGAACACAGATCGTCGAGCTCAGCACTGAGAATTATCTCATGATCGTCGAGCGTAGAACTCCTTTCGTCGAACTGAGTTCGACGAACGTCGAACTCATTTGACTTAGTCTGAAATCCTCTAAGTCTGAAGTTTCTGATGGTCTTGTTGATAGCTGGTCCATCTGAAATTGAACCTAAGGACTTAGCCTAGACTCTAGGACGCAACTTGACCCTGGCTATACAAGATGGGTCACATCCTAGGTCAGTGAACCTGGCCCAAATCAACTAGGGATCCAACAGTATGCCCGGTAAAGGGATCTCGAGGGCACTAGGAACTACGATGGTTTGAATCTCAAAGCTCCCTTTCTTAAGGATATTTACTCTTATTAGTGTCTACCCCTTGTCCATATTCCGCTCTCATTATTACTCTGGAGTGATCCCAGTGACTTAAGATGTTAATAGAAGGGTGGCGGTCTTCCGTCGGCCTTTGTTATAATTACTATCCTAGGACTTGCGCTCCATCGCTCGTAACCAAGACATGACCTATAGTAGACCAACCAGGGTTTATTCTCCCAAAATAATTACCATCTGAATGTTTATTCTTATCCCCCTGCGGTCCTAGTAATATATACTATCTGAGATGGATGCAACCCATGACCTACTACCACCCATAAAGTATGACTTCCAATTTCTTGGCCCAAGTGACCCTAACCATTTATCATGGGATGGTATGATAAATGATATTGATTATGTGTAGTTTTCACTATTTTTCTAAGTCATAAAGACCCTAACTTAAATCCATTAATTAAGTGGACTATGTCACTTTATACAAGAAGTACTATGTCAAATGATCCCCCTGGTCTAATAAATTTTTATAATGATCATCTAAGTTAATTATGACTAGTTTCCAAGAATTGTAATTTTTCCATTTATATTTCCATTTAAATTTTATTTAAAGATAAATCCATGAATTGACTACTTTACAAATGAAATACACTAACTATGTTTCTAAAAATTTCAGGAAAATTACTGAATATGTAAATTGCGGAAATAATACCAAATACAAAATTTCATAGCCCTATACTGTAATTTGGTTCCCCAAAAATCCAATATCAAATATAACAAAAATGCCATTAATGGGATTTTAAATCTATAAAAGAATCCAAAAATATTAAGAAAATTACACAATCTCACAAACACATAATTAAGTCACCAGGAATTTTTCCATAATATTCCTACAATAATTTCCATCATTTTTAAATAATTTCCATAAAGAGGCAAAATTGTAAATTCTACATAATTCCAAAATATTAACATCTAACAGACCCATAAAATTTTCCAGGGGTTAAATATGACTCTATTGAGTTCTTAAAAAAATTTTAGAATTTAAACTCATCAATAACCCCATTTCCAAAATTTCTATCCTTAAATAGCCTAATACTCAAAAATTCCAAATAATGGGATTTTTGATCCCAAAAATCCCATTACTTCTGTTGAAGGTATATTTCACCCTAATAATCCACTGACCAAGATTTGATAGACTTTTCATATTCCAAATGGGCTAAATCCCCATTATATAAATTCTTTGCTAAAGGCACCCCAAGCCTATATACATCGTACTCATGCAAGTGGGTTTACCCAACATGCAGAGGCCCAAAAAGGCTGAAAATTTTATCATGGTCCTATATTGACCCAAAGTACATGCCACTAAAATTTGGGGTCATTTGGAGTTGTATTTCTCCAAATATTCAATTAATTTAATTATAAGTATTTTCACAAAAACTATAGGAAAATTTCTTCCAAAAATTATCATATTTTTATAGGGACTAGGATTGACCTATTCAAGCACATACCCATAATTTTGGGTCATGTGGACTGCTAGTTTGGCATGGGCATTCAATCAAATTTCTGCCCTAGCCTAGGACCAGTCCTAGTAGATTGGTCCTACAGGGGGATCTACTGTTCCAAATCTCAAGTTTAGAGTGGAATTGAAGGTAAGCCCTCGGCCTACAATTTTAATTTTGATGTCTGGATCTGAATTTTCCTTTAAGATGTCTATTTTTAGCATGCAAGGACTGTATAAAAATGTGACATTTTAATTTACTGTTCAAATTAACATAATTCATTAATCATATCAAGTCAGATGGACGACATCCGTTCATCATACCCAGGTGGACAACGGCTGAGATTTCTTCTTCCTGGGCCATGTTTGCTGGCAAATTCCGGCCACCTAGGCCGGCGCCACCGCCGGCGATTATTGTCACCACCTTCGTTGAGGTGGTGAAAAGCGTTTCTCGGCGGTGAGGCTGCCGGAGGCGGCTCCTCCTGCGATCCCGAGCAAGAATAAAAAGCTCGGATTTTTGCTCTCTACTCACATGGTATCGGGCTCAATTGAGCCCGATGTCTCTCCTAGTCGATCTAGAATTCTAGTACGGTGAGAGGTGAGGTGAAACAAACCGAAATTGAGGCTTGGAGGCGAGTTTGGCTGCGGTGAGCCATGACCGAGCTTGCTCCGGCAAGTCCTTCCCATTTCCTGGTTTCTCCAGCAAAAGCAGTACTCTAGATGTCAATTTCCACTCGCCTGAGCTCACTGAAGATGATGGTGGGCTTGCTTTTGGCTGGGGGTGGCTGTGGGAGAAGTTGAAGTTAGGGGGGTGGCCGGCCAAGCTTTGGAATCTCCTCCCGACCACCAGATGTCCCCAAATCCTTCCACTTTGCAGAAATATCTCTGAGAAGCTGAGCCAGCTGCTTTGGCAGGAATAAGGAGGGCCACATGGCCACCATTTCCTTTCTCCCTCTCTTCTCTCTCCTCTTTCCCCCCAAATATTCCAATTTTACCCCCATACATGTGTCCTCTCTCCTAATTCAGAGGGGTATGGGTAGTCCTTGGTCTCTTGGGCTGGTCATGAGCCTTGACTAATGGGCCTATCCCATGGGAAGTGGGCTTGGTTCATTCTTTCCCCAATTTAGGCTTCAAGTTGACTATGTTGACGTTTAGGGTTGACTTGGTCAACTTGATGAGTGGGCTGACCCCACCTGAAGGTCATGGGCCCCATAACACTACCCAACTTGGGTTGGGCCATGGTGGTGCCCCACTTGGACTATTTTGGCCTTTAGGTGTGGGTTTGACCAAATTAAAACTAGGGTTGACTTGGGTCAACTCTAGTCAATTGGTGACCTTCTGATATGACTTATGGTTCCCTTAGGTTGGTGTTAGGGTTGGGGATGCAGTGGTGGAATCAATGTGTGGCTAGGACCCCAATTTTGGCTGGTTTGACTTAGACTACCTTAGGCCCTGTTGTGGGCCCCAAGTGACTAAACCCTAACCCCATGGTTCAAACCTCGCCTAAATCCATGCCCCCCACCACATGCCCTAACCCAACCTAAGTAGAGGGGTCTAATTGAAAGTGGGATATGACACGAGCAACCTGTGACAACCCAAAATTCATAAAATAAAATATTTAGTTTTGCCCCGATGATGAGATAAGGCAGTACGAACTTTTCAAAAAAAAAATTTCACGCATTTTATTTCATGATGTTACTCTTGTTTTTATTTATTGTGTGACAATAGTAATTTTAAGTGGTCTTGTGTAAATTTATGGGCTGCCTTTAGTGATGGGATGGATGAATTTGAGTTAGCATGTTGGTTGATTTGTGTGTTGGCTGGTTTTGACACTTGGCTGGCCAAGTGTTGGCTATTATGTGCTTTTGGGCTGATTTGGGGACACCTCTAAGAGATGCAATAACTCTATTGATTGACTTGTTTGTCTTGTGACCTCTTATCTCTTGTTATAAAGAGTTGAACCTCTTTCATTTCTTCACTCCCTCCCCTCTTCCTCTCTTGCCTTTGTGTGGTTGTGATGTCCACAAATTGCTTCTCCCTACTACTGCCCCAAACTGTTGATCCCTGCTGCCCCAATTTGCTACTTCCAGCTGCCCCAAACTACTGTTGTCCTGCTGCCCCAATTTGCTGCTGTCCTACTGCCCCAAACTGTTGTTGTACTGCTTCCCCGAGCTGCTGCTCCCAGCTGCCCCGAGCTGTTGCTCCCTGCTACCCTGAGCTGCTACTCCCTGCTGTCCTAGCTGCTGCTTTATTGTACCTCTACCGCTGGTTTTGAGCATTGCTGTTGTTTCTCTTCTGCTGTAAGGATATTTTCCACCCTCTCTACTTTCTGAATTTCATATAATAGGGTTGTTTTTTGCTTGTTTTCTTGCTTTTTTCGCTATTTTAGGGTTGAAGCGTAGTTGTTTTCTTACTATTTTTAGGCTGCATCTTTGCTGGTTTTTCGACGACTTTTTGCTGCACTGTTGGGCTGTTTTGGTAGCTGTTTAGTGTCTGTTTTCCTAAATTTATGAAAGCTTTTCTGGACAGCATTTTATGAGGACGGATAGTCCATTTGGGGGCTGATTAGCCCATTTTGAGGCACAATTATGGTTGTCCAACAAAGTTTACGAGCTGAATTTAGTTTTCTAAGGTCATTTCAGAGTATGTTGAGTTTTTCGGTTTATTATATTTGGCTTTCTGACTTTTCGTAAATCTCTTCTGGATTATAAGAGACACAACCCAAATAAAAATGCGTGCTATTACAGTAATTTTCACGGCAAAGAATTAATCGAAGAAGGATGGCGTCTCAGGATAATATGAATAAGGGCAAAGCTGCTGTGAGTATTTTATTTCTTGAATTAAGTTTATTCATATAATTTCCTATTCTTGTTTACTTTTTAATAAACGATGTCTGTGCATATGAGTTTAACTCATTAAGATATCACTATGGAATAAAATGTGGGCGAGGGAAAAACATAAAAGTGCTATAAATATTTCTGAGGAGATTAGTTTTATACAAAACTCCTACTTATACAACAAGATAAAAATTATTTAAAACTTTGCATAGAGAAATGTGATGGCTTCGAATCCAATGATGTAGAGGCATCTACTGATGGATTCACTAGTAGGGGTGAGCCTATAATTACACTCTTCAGGGACGGGGCCCAATTCAAGTTTGCATCACCGGAGCATTTCCCATTTTATGTAACTAAAATTAAGGGGTAATTTAAGGATCAGTATTGAGAATATTCAAATAATTATTTTATTGTAATGCATGCATATTATTATCTCTCCTTTGTTTTCATGTATGACTATTCACGAAATACTTTTCTAACTTAGTCATAACTTTTATGACTAACCCTTTGTGGACCCATTTTTTTAGATAGCAGGAGCGTCTCCTTGTGCACCAAAGGAATTTCGCCAGAAGAGATAACAAAGCTCAAGAAAGGCGCAAAGCCTTGTGTACCAATTTCAAATTCTGATTTTGTATAGATGTTTACTCGTAGTCTCTTTTTATTCAGATGTAATTCAATAAGGAATGAATAAAATATTATTTTGTATGTTCCTTGTACTGTACATAGTTATGTTGCGATATTTTGTTGAAATGTTGTTCAATTCTTGAAATCATTTGGGAAGCCCGGGAATTTTGGGTCTTAGGGTGTTTTGAAATCACAACTTGGTATCAGAGGGAAACAATTTCAATAAATTATGTTGTGTCATAAACAATACGAAGTCATTGCAAACTAAGAATGCAACATAATTAAACAAAAACTTACATATAAAAAACCGCTAAGTTTATTCCAGTCGACGTCGTCAAAGGATGTAGGAAGACTATGAAGTTTAGTAAGGATCTAGATCCGAGAAAAGCTCTAATAGACATTGTTATCAACTTTCAAGTTATCAAATTAGTTTCCGAGGACGAAAACTCTTTTAGGGGAAAAGATTTGTGACAATCCAAAAATCGCTAAACAAAATATTTAGTTTTACCCCAATGATGAGATAAGGCAGAACGAATTTTTCTAGATTTTTTCGTGCATTTTATTCCATGATGTAACTCCTATTTTTATTTATTGTGTGCCAATAGTAATTTTAAGCGGGCTTGTGTAAATTAATGGGCTGCCTTTAGTGGTGGGCTGATTGAATTTGAGTTAGCATGTTGGTTGGTTTGTGTGTTGGCTGGTTTTGACACTTGGCTATCCAAGTGTTGGCTATTATGTGCTTTGGGGCTGATTTGGGGACACCTCTAAGAGGTGAAATAACTCTCTTGATTTACTTATTTGTCTTATGACCTTTTATATCTCGTTATAAAGAGCTGAACCTCTTTCATTTCTTCACTCTCTCCTCTCTTCCTCTCTTGCCTTTGTGTGTTTGTGTTGTCCCCAAATTGCTTCTCCCTGCTGCTGCCCCAAACTGTTGCTCCCTACCGCCCCAATTTTCTACTTCCTGCTGGCCCAAACCATTGTTGTCCTGCTGCCCCAAACTGCATCTATCCTGCTGCCCCAAGCTTCTGCTCCCTGCTTCCCCGAGATGCTGCTCCCTACTGTCCTAGCTGCTGCTTTGTTGTATCTCTAACACTAGTTTTGAGCACTGCTGTTGTTTCTCTTCTGCTGTAAGGATGTTTTCCTCCCTCTCTACTTTCTGAATTTCAGATAATAAGGTTGTTTTTAGCTGTTTTTTCTTACTGTTTTTTCACTGTTTTAGGGTTGAAGTGTGGTTGTTTTCTTACTGTTTTTAGGCTGCATTTTCGCTGGTTTTTCGACGACTTTTTGTTGCACTGTTGGGCTGTTTTGGTAGCTGTTTAGTGACTGTTTTCCTAAATTTATGAAAGCTTTTCTGGACAGCATTTTATGAGGACGGATAGTCCATTTGGGGGCTGGTTAGCCCATTTTGAGGCACAATTATGGCTGTCCAGCAAATTTTACGAGCTGAATTTAGTTTTATAAGGTCATTTCAGAGTATGTTGAGTTTTTCGGTTTATTATATTTGACTTTCTGACTTTTCGTAAATCCCTTATGTATTATAAGACACGCAACCCAAATAAAAATGTGTGCTATTACAGTAATTTCTGCGGCTAAGAATTAATCGAACAAGGTTGGCGTCTCAGGATAATATTAATAAGGGCAAAGCTGCTGTGAGTATTTTATTTCTTGAATTAAGTTTATTCATATAATTTCCTATTCTTGTATACTTTTTAATAAACGATGCCTGTGCATATGAGTTTAACTCATTAAGATATCGCTATGGAATAAAATATGGACGCGGAAAAAACATAAAAGCGATATATATTTTTGAGGAGATCAGTTTTATTCAAAATTCGTGTTTATACAATAAGATAAAATTTATTTAAAACTCTATATAGGGAAATGTGATGGCTTCGAATTCGTTGATGTAGAGGCATCTACTGATGGATTCACCAGTAGGGGTGAGCCTACAATTACGCTCTTCGGGGGCGGAGCCCAATTCAAGTTTACATCATCGGAGCATTTCCCATTTTATGTAACTAAAATTAAGGGGTGATTTAAGGATCAATATTGAGAATATTCAAATAATTATTTTATTGTAATGTATGCATATTGTTATCTCCCCTTTGTTTGCATGTATGACTATTCACAAAATACTTTTCTCACTTAGTCATAATTTTCATGACTAACCTTTTGTGGACCCATTTTTTTAGATAGCAAGAGCGTCTCCTTGTACACCAAAGGAATTTCGCCAGAAGAGATAACAAATCTCAAGAAAGGCGCAAAGCCTCGTGTACCAATTTCAAATTCTGATTTTTTATAGATGTTTACTCGTAGTATCTTTTTATTCAGATGTAATTCAACAAGTAATGAATAAAAGATTGTTTTGTATGTTCCTTGTACTGTACTAGTTATGCTGCGACTATTTTATTGAAATGTTGTTCAATTCTTGAAAATCATTTGGGAAGCTCGGGAATTTTGGGTCTTCACAACTTGGTATCAGAGGGAAACAATTTCAATATATTATGTCGTATCATAAGCCGTACGAAGTCATTGCAAACTAAGAATGCAACAAAATTAAACAAAAACTTACGTATAAAAAACCTCTAAGTTTATTCGAGACGTCGTCAAAGGATACAGGAAGACAATGAAGTTCAGTAAGGATCTAGATCCGAGAAAAGCGCTAATAGACATTGTTATCAACTTTCAAGTTATCAAATTAGTTTTCGAGGATGAAAACTCTTTTAGGGGGAAAGATTTGTGACAACCCAAAATTTACAAAACAAAATATTTAGTTTTGCCCCGATGATGAGATAAGGTAGTATGAATTTTTTAAGATTTTTTTCGCGCATTTTATTTCATGATGTCACTCTTGTTTTTTATTTATTGTGTGCCAATAGTAACTTTAAGTGGGCTTGTGTAAATTTATGGGCTGCCTTTAGTGGTGGAATGGCTGAATTTGAGTTAGCATGTTGGTTGGTTTGTGTGTTGGCTGGTTTTGACACTTGACTAGCCAAGTGTTGGCTATTATGTGTTTTGGGGTTGATTTGGGGACACCTCTAAGAGGTGCAATAACTCTCTTGATTAACTTGTTTGTCTTGTGATCTCTTATCTCTTGTTATAGAGAGCTGAACATCTTTCATTTCTTCACTCCCTCCTCTCTTCCTCTCTTGCCTTTGTGTGGTTGTGCTGTCCCCAAATTGCTTCTCCCTGCTGCTGCCCCAAACTGTTGCTCCCTACTGCCCCAATTTGTTGCTTCCTGCTGCCCCAAAATGTTGTTGTTCTGCTGCCCCAAACTGCTGCTGTCCTGCTTCCCCGAGTTGCTACTCCCTGCTGCCCCGAGCTGCTGCTCCCTGCTGCCCTGAGTTATTGCTC
Organism: Platanthera guangdongensis; assembly: GCA_039583875.1. NCBI lineage: Eukaryota > Viridiplantae > Streptophyta > Magnoliopsida > Asparagales > Orchidaceae > Platanthera > Platanthera guangdongensis. The sequence goes on along the minus strand of CM077162.1, from coordinate 39,228,411 downwards.
CCTACTGTCCTAGGTACTGCTTTGTTGTACCTCTACTGCTGGTTTTGAGCGCTGCTGCTGTTTCTCTTCTGCTGTAAGGATGTTTTCCTCTCTCTACTTTCTGAATTTCAGATAATATGGTTGTTTTTAGCGGGTTTTTCTTGCTGTTTTTCCACTGTTCTAGGGTTGAAGTGTGGTTATTTTCTTATTGTTTTTAGGCTGCATTTTTGCTGGTTTTTCGATGACTTTTTGCTTCACTGTTGGGATGTTTTGGTAGCAGTTTAGTGATTGTTTTCCTAAATTTATGATAGCATTACTGGACAGCATTTTATGAGGACGGATAGTCTATTGTCCATTTTGAGGCACAATTATGGCTATCCAACAAAGTTTACGAGCTGAATTTAGTTTTCTAAGGTCATTTCAGAGTATGTTGAGTATTTCGGTTTATTATATTTGGCTTTCTGACTTTTCGTAAATACCTTATGTATTATAAGAGACGCAACCCAAATAAAAATGCGTGATATTACAGTAATTTCGCTGGCCAAGAATTAATCGAAGAAGGATGGCGTCTTATGATAATATGAATAAGGGCAAAGCTAATGTGAGTATTTTATTTTTTGAATTAAGTTTATTTATATAATTTTCTATTCTTGTTTACTTTTTAATAAATGATATCTGTGCATATGAGTTTAACTTATTAAGATATTGCTATGGAATAAAATGCGGGTAAGGGAAAAACATAAAAGCGATATATATATTTCTGAGAAGATCAATTTTTTCAAAACTCTTGTTTATACAACAAGATAAAATTTATTTAAAACTATGTATAGGAAAATGTGATGGCTTCGAATCCGATTATGTAGAGGCATCTACTGATAGATTCACTAGTAGGGGTGAGCCTACAATTATGCTCTTCGGGGGCGGGACCCAATTCAAGTTTGCATCACCGGAGCATTTCTCATTTTATGTAACTAAAATTAAGGGGTAATTTAAGGATCATTATTGAAAATATTCAAATAATTATTTTATTGTAATGTATGTATATTGTTATCTCCCCTTTGTTTGCATGTATGGTTATTCACGAAATAATTTTCTCACTTAGTCATAATTTTTATGACTACCCCTTTGTGGACCCATTTTATTAGATAGCAGGAGCGTCTCCTTGCGCACCAAAGGAATTTCGCCAGAAGAGATAACCAAGCTCAAGAAAGGCGCAAAGCCTCATGTACCAATTTCAAATTCTGGTTTTGTATAGATGTTTACTCGTAGTCTCTTTTTATTCAGATGTAATTCAATAAGAAATGAATAAAATATTGTTTTGTATGTTCCTTGTACTGTACATAGTTATGCTGCGACTATTTTATTGAAATGTTGTTCATTTTTTGAAATCATTTGGGAAGCCCAGGAATTTGGGTCTTCACACAACCAACCTAAGACGTACAATTCCTTGTCCTCTAGGCTGGCTCTGATCACACTACAATACTCCAACAATCACTTATGGATGTTTATCAAACCCGCTTCTGCCGCTTTCTTTCCTAGAAATTGTAACTCTTTATTTCCAGCTCTTATTCACCAGCTACTTTTCCATCAAAACAATATGTAAGAACCGCCAGTCCAGACATATGTAGATAATTTGTTATTCAAGTACACCGTTTCCTTCCATCAAAGACCGATCAGTTTCTAGCCAACTAAGCCGCGGGCAATCCCCATGCGAATTAAGTCACAACGATCCCCGTACGAACTAAGTCGCGGGCGATCCCCGTGTGAATTAAATCGCGGGTGATCCCCGTGCGAATTAAGCCGCGATCGATCCCCGTCCGAACTAAGCCGCGGGCGATCCCCGTGTGAATTAAGCCGCAGGTGATTGTCGTGCAAACTAAGCCGCAGGTGATCCCCGTGCCAATTAAACCGCGGGTGATCCCCGTGCAAACTAAGCCACGAGCGATCCCCGTGTGAATTAAGCCATGGGTGTTCTCCGTGCTAATTAAGCCACGAGCGATCCCCTTATGAACTAAGATGCGGGTGATCCCCATTCGAATTAAGTCACGGGCGATCCCCGCATGAATTAAACCGCGGGCGATCCCCGTGCGAATTAAGCAGCGAGCGTTCCTCATGTGAAAGGTAAGACTGTGCATGTGGTTTGAATGCAAAAGCTATTTACCAAACCTGTCTTTCTACGCTAGTACGTCGTTAGGGCCTGCCCCCCTCACGACCAAGCTACGAGTGATCCTCATATGAACTAAGCCGTGAGCGATCCCCGTGCGAATTAAGCTGCGGGGATCCCCTTGCGAATTAAGCCACGGGAGATCCCCTTGCGAACTAAACCGTGGGTGATCCTCGTGCGAATTAAGCGGCGGGTGATCCCCATGTGAATTAAGTCGTGTGCGATCCCCGTGAGAATTAAGCCGCGAGCGATTCTCGTGGAAGACTGCGCATGCGGTTTGAATACAAAAGCTATTCACCGAACCTGCCTTTCTACGTCAGGACATCGTCATGGCCTGCCCCCCTCATGACCAAGTTGAGAGTGATCCTCGTGCGAACTAAGCCGCGAAGATCCTCGTGCAAATTAAGCTGCGAGAGATCCTCGTGCAAATTAAGGTGCGAGCAATACTCATACGAACCAGGTTATTAACTAGCTACAAGCACAATTACAACCCCCGCAAAGCAACATCACGAGTCAAACAACAAATACCCAATCAAGAACCATCAAATACACTAATACATGCGCAAACACGTCAATCAAGAACCGTCAAATAATAATGCGACATACAAGATACCCAACTAGAAAAGCAAAAGATGCAAACACACTAATACATGGAAATATCGTTGCTACACGTCAGCCACATCAACATCAGAGCTCTCATCACCAGAGATATCATCAAAGCCAAGGCCGGATACGTCGCGTCCTAAGATCCTGCTAACAAGACGAAAAACCTTCGCGACCCCATGTATGAGGGCCAACTCTCGAACGTCTTCTATCTAAGGCTCCACCTCCTTGCTCCAGATCTCATCGCGAACTTCATTGATAATCAAACACCGATCCGGCATGTAATCCAGAGACTCCATGTACTCCGTAAGACAGCAGCCTTCAACTCTGACACACGGCTATTAGAAGATAACGCCTCCACTTAGGCCTTCGCCGCACCAAGCTTCGTCTCCAAATGAGAAGTCTCCTCTTGAGCACGCTTCAGCATCTGTGTAGTCCTTTCCACCAGAGATTTCTTCACTTCCAGAGATGCCTGAGCCCCCTCCAATTCTGCCTTCAGCTCTGATCCAATCCAGTGAAATCGAGAAACATCCTGATCATCCTTCAAGGCAACAAGAGAATCCGCTGTAACTTGAAACTTCTCTCAGAGGGCCAGATACCCATCCTTCAGACTCACATAATTGTCATTCTAGGTGACAACAATCTGAACCTGAGCCTCAATATGCAAAAAAAGTATGAAGAGAAGTTAGCACAATACAACAATAAAGAAGAGCCAAAAATCAGTCAAGCTCGCTTACCACTTCGTTCAACGCCTTCAAAGAAGAAGATAGCCTTGGAGCCGCCGCCTCCGCAGGGAAAGACTGGGGGGCAGATGATCCATGCACCTGTACCTCGGGAGGTGAACCGCCACCGCGACCAGACGGAGAGTTGTCACCCGGAGAAGACGAACAAGGCGCCGCGCAACTGCCACCCCGAGAAACTACAATGGCCTTCTGTTTCCAATTGCAAACCAAAGATGTCTCAGCGGTCCGCCCAGGGTCTGAAGAAATGTATCACCGCAACAAGCGCTTCTCTTCCACAAGTGAAGAGATATTGAACAGACGATTCGCCAACTTACAAGGCTCTGAAAATACAAGTACTGGAGAAAACTCCCGCTATCTCCCCTTTTGACGATGACAACGATCAGGCAATGCGTTCCACAGCTCTGAAAAGCCCCAAGAGTTTCTAACATAACCAAACAAAGTATTTCTGTGGCGACGATCTGACCAAACATCAAAATCAAGTCAGCTCTTGTTACTATGAACCTCCACACGCTCACCTCCATTAGAGAGAACATTGAACCAATCTCAGAAGTAGTCAAAAGAAAGTTTCCAGCCATGTTCACGAAAAAAGACAACCAACCTCATGAGGCGTACTACCCCCAAAGGAGTAAACTAGGAAATCGACACGCCGCAGAATTTCAGAATCTCAATCACCTCCTCACGTGGAGGGAACCAGAATCCCGATCACAAGGTGGTCTCGCAGATCGTCAACCAGCCACGAGGGGGATTTTGGACCCTCTCCTCAACACACGGAATCCTCACTTCAAGGTCGGCAAGCAGGCCGAACCTCTTCCTCCAAATTGCAACCTGAGCCTCGGTAAGAGAAGAGCGAAGACGCATCAGCCTAGCAGTACGCTTCGAGCCATGTCACAAAAATTAAAATTAAATTTAAACAAAAAAGTCTGATCAAATATCACCCACCCTTGTCATGTACAAAAAGGCGCGTCACCCGATAGAATCAAAAATATCCGCGACGCACCTGAACCCACACATGTTCCCCGGCACGCACGTACCCGCGCAGCAGGCCCCCAGTGCGCGCGTCTGTACATGGCCACGCGCATATGGTCTTGCGCGCAAGCCCGCACTCACACGCACGGCCTGGCGCACGCACTCGGGCACACGAGGCCAGGCCCGTGTGCCCCCATGCGCATGCCCATGCATGCGACTAGACGTGCGTGCGCACCCGAACGCGGCCAGGTGAGCCCGACTTGGCCCGCACGCAATCAGACCCACGCGGCCAGGCACACTATCGCGCACGCACCCCGATATGCGCTCACGCTCGGCCTGGTACGCACCCGAGCACGTGACCAGGCACGTGAGCGCGCGCACCCGCACTATCGCCCATGCGGGCGCACCCGCGGGCCCCTTTGCAGGTGTGCCCATGGCTATCTTTAACATGTTTGTGCGCGCACCGTCGCGACTACGGGAGCAACAACTTCCTCCCCCAGGCTTGTTCATTGCCTCTCCTACGGCATAATAAATCCTAACATTTTTAACAGAGTTTGCAGGGGACAACCACTAGACGTCTCATGACCATCACCATTCGCCATCGTCGCCACCATAAAAATGAGCGGAGGAAGATCCTTGTTTTTCTTCGTCCGAAGCGGTCTCATGCAGCAAGGATTTGGGGGACAATTGGTGGGGATGGCCCCATTTTATAGGAAATAGGTATGCACATAACCAAACACATATGATCCATACAAAAAAGTGGGATCATGGGATTGACCGCACACGCGATCACCACGCCCTACCCCCCCCCCCCCCCTGCACCGATCCCATCACGAATAATAGGGAAATCGTCGTGAGCTCCACCTCGCCGGTGGCGGCTGGCCGGCCTCCCCCCGGACGCCGCCCACCTGCCCTCTTTCGCGGTGCCGGGACCGGCCGTGGTCGAGGAAGCGGCCACCCGAGCCGCACCTCCCTCGTCCACTGGTGCGGCCGCCGGGGCGGCCAAGGGGGTGGCCGCACGGGTAATCCCCTCGCACGGCCGCTAGCACGTCCGAGTGGGTGGCCGCCCGGGCCACCCCTCCCCCGGCTGCCTGGGCTACCCCCTCGGTCGGCCTCCTGGGCCGCCCCTCCCTCGGTCGCCCGAGCAGCCAAGGGGCGGCTTCCCGGGACACCCCCTTTCTAGGTCGCCGGTGCGGCCAAGGGGGCGGCCGCTCGGGCCGCTGCCTTCCTCGACCGCCCGAGCATCCTAGGGGGTGGTCGCACGGGCCGCCCCCTTTCTATGCCATCGGTGCGGCTAAGGGCGGCCGCCCCCTTCCTCAGCCGTCGGTACGGCTAAGGAGGCGACCTCCTAGGCCGCCCCCTCCCTTGGTCACCTGTGTGGCCAAGGGGGTGACCGACCGGGCCTCCCCCCATCCTCGGCTGCCGGCACGCTACAAAGGGGAGTGACCACTCTTCCCCGGCCACCGTCGGCGGTCCTCCCCTCACTGGCGAACTTAGCGGCAAGATCGCCGGCCTCCCGCAGAGTCCTTCTCACGTCGTCGATGGGGAACATCCCCGGCCGTCAGATTCATGTTTAACGACCCACTAAACACCGAGTTTGGGGGGAATTTAATTAATATTTTAAAATTTATTTAAATGGTCTCCAAGTAGCGAAATACACGTATTTAAACTATACCGAAAATAATCATAATGGTGGTTATGGTGTGCGGATAGCCGCGTAACCACCATAACCACCGCCAGGAGCCTATAAAAGGAGCCCCAGGCCTCCGCATTTCTAAACTTTTTTCTCAGAGTCTTCTTCTTCCTCAGGTTAAAGCTCAGCCGAATTCCTCCTATGAGCAGCCTCCAAGCCACACCCGAGCCGCACCCAAGTCGTACCCGAGCTACAAGCGGGTCAAGTCAAAGGCTTCCGACGAAGCCAAATCACTCAAGTTCCCAGTGGCCTCCGCAACCAAAAGTCTAATTATTTCGCTCCACGTCGAGACTCAGCAAGTCGCTAACTGAAGACCACTAGCGCGAAGCACAATTTGTAGCAACTTCCGGCGGGACAGTCCGTCGTCCGCCGCACGCCAAGTGTTCTCTCACCCCCCCCCCCCCCAAAGTTGTAAGAAGAGGTGGTCTTCACCCTCGACTTCACCAACAAGCTTTAACGACCAGAGAATAGTGAACTTTGACCGGCACAGACCCGATCACGTGGTTTTTTACCCTATTGAGGGGTTTTTCCATGTTAAAATTGCTTGAATACATTCAACCTACTCATTTGACTGTGTGCGCGCTCGACCGTCCCGAGAGCTAAGACGGTCCAGGTATTCCGGACCGACCGAGACGTCGAGTTAGACTGCAACAGGCCTGTCACCCTCCGAACGCAGCTCTCTCTCTCTCTCATGTTGTAATGAGAGACGACCCGTCGCCCTCGAGTTTTCAGGAAAGCTCTGTACAACAACCAAAAAATAGTGGAGGTTTGTCCGCGGTGTCAGATCCAGGAATTTGGAAATGGGGGGCACAAATTTTTTTAAAAAATAAAATAACAAGTCAATATTAAATCCATGATAATAGAAAGTCATACAAAAGTACATAACACTACAAAATACAAAATACATGAGTAAAATTTTATATTTATCCATGACGAGCCCTTATTTTTTGAAAACGGTCGATGACATCGTCATCAATGATTTTCAAAAATGCTTCACGCTCAATAAAAGTAACCAGACAATCATTCAACATTTGATTGCTCAGACTATTGTGTAACTTGTTCTTCACATAATTCATGCCTGAGAGTACTCTTTTCACACTTGCAGTAGCCACAAGAAAAATCAATACAAACTTCAAAAGCTTGTAGATTTGTTATTAAGCAGCATGTTTACCAGTTTCAACAAGCTTCAAGGATAAATGGCTAAGGTCCTTCAAATTAGCAAATCTCTCATCACTTCTCATATCAACAATGTAGTTCTTGAGTTGAAATTTCAAATTAAATAACTCTAAACTTGAAAAATCATTAGAATAACACTCTGCAAGACGCATAACTTTTTCTTTTTCAAAACAACCAAATGAGTTAGCGGGATTCAAACAAGTCATACATTGAAGCAACTCTATACTCACCTCATCAAACCGATTATTTAACTCTTGTAGTTATTGACCGACAACCTTTAAGAAAACTTCAACTCGATAATGATGCAAATTTGAGTAGTCTTCAATAAACCTTCTTGATCTTCCACGGAAAATATACCGATCACCCATATTGGGAATATGAATACCATGTTTGCCACAAAAAACAAAATTTTTTAAATAGAATGTCCCATCCATCATCCCTCAATGTTTGAAGCTGTTTTTCTCTCAAACTAACAAAAGACATTGCATTTATAATATCTCGATCCTTTCTTTGCAAAACGAGATTTAATTTTTGTGTATACCCAAATATAGTGGTCATCACATGAACCATTAAAATAAAATCAAATGATTCTAATGCGAAGAAAACAACATGTGCATTCACCTGATCATTTATTTTACTCTTCCCAATCTTCACAAGTGTAGCAACCATACTAGGATATAATGAAATGATATGCACTAGTGTTTTGCGATGTGATCCCCAACGAGTATCTCAAGGTCAACTCAAACGAAGCTCCTGATTTAAAACTAATCCAGTTTTGAGTTCACCATCTTCTAGTGCCTTAGCCACCTTTTGAACTTAGTTTTCTCTAACCATTTCATTTCGTTTGCAGGAAACACCAATCACATTTAATAAAGTTGCAATTGCTTCAAAAAATAACTGGCAATCATCATTTACCTTAGCGACTGTAATTTATGTTAACTGAAGTTGATGCGCAAAACAATGAATGTAATATGCACTCGAATTTTCCCTCAAAATTAAACTTTTAAGCCCATTTTTCTCACCACTCATGTTACTGGCACCATCATATCCTTGTTCACAGATTTTAGATAAATTCAATGAATAAGTCATTAGTAAAGATTCAATTCCAGCTTTGATTGTTATTGCAGTTGTCTTAGAAACATGCACAATACCAAGAAATCGCTTTATTATTGCTCCATTTCTATCAATGTAACGCAGACAAAGAGCAAGCTGTTCTTTATATGACACGTCACTGAATTCATCTGCTAGAACTGAAAAGTAATCATCACCAATCTCTTGAATTATAATTTTGGTGGTTTCTTTAGCACGGACATTGATTAAATCTTTTTGAATTGAAGGAGCGATCAATTGATTGTTTCCCAGTGCGTTTTCAAAACATACCTACCAACCTCTTCATCAATATCTGCGAGCCACTGTAGAAGTTCAAGAAAATTTCCCTTATTGAGTGAGTCTTGACTCTCATCATGCCCACGTAAGGCCAATCCTTGATGCAAGAGATATCTCAAACATTTAAGAGATGCTTGTAAGCGTGCTTTATTTTCAAATTTAGTCTTATCTGGCTGTTTCTTAAGAGCAACTTGTATATATTTTTTTGGCTGCTTTAGGGCTTTAAATTTTTGCAATGCTAGTTGATGAGCACTATTACATTTGCCTATATGTTTTGTGAAGCCTTCAAGTTTACTCCAAGACCTATATCCTACGGCCGTAACAAAAGCATCTCCCCCAGCAGCAGTAGTCGCGACATCATTCTTAAATAAATAACATATGAAACAAAATGTGACATCTCTTTTCAACACTGCATTCAAGCCATTCAAACATATCAAACAATGTGACTATAAACCGACGATACTGTTCTCCCATTTTTCTTGGCGGAAATGAATGACATTTTGGCTGACATGGACCTCTTAGAATATATTCTTTCCTCACTTCCTCTTGTTTATTTACGGGATTTGTGAAAATACTTCTTCTCTTTCCCGAATCATGTGTAAGCAACTCCACATCAAATGCAGACCCTATTACAATATCTTGAATTTGTGGTGATATTGAAGGAAATACATTCTCAGTCTCAGTAGATGGGGACGGGAAAAACTCCTCATTTTGCTCATTCTCACGTTCTTGAATTTGAGTTGTACAAGTTGAAGAAGACTTTGATATGTTAACTTTTTTTGAAACATGGATGCGATAAGATTATACTTTTTCTTCTGGACGTGCATATTTAAGTTTATGCTACATCAGTAGAAAAACAACAATTGAAAAAAATTCAAAGCAGAGTACTATTTGCTCTGCTTGATCCTCTACCGATCAATACTACGGAGCACCCCTACAAACATTCATCACAGATTCTATTACATTTTGCTTAGTCGCTATTTGACTAATACCTCAAAGCATCCCTACAAACATTCATATAAATAGAAATAAGATGAATAGAGAGAAACAAAAAGTATACATCTGGTCCTCATGACCTCAGCTCAAAAAAGCACCCCCACTAGCAGAATCAGTGCTTCATCCTGGCCATAAAATCAGTTCATGTGCTAAGTGATTGTAATAGTAGCAGTACAAATTAAAGCTAAAATGGAGATCCAAGCAATAACAAGTTAACTATGCAAAGATGAAAACTATAATAGATGAGTAAAAGGACTTGAAGCTGGATTGAATAACAAGTTAACTATCCGAGCAATGAAGCAATAACAAGTTAACTATGCTAAAATGGAGACTGAAGATCGAGTAAAAGGAATTTCAAAGTGCTGAATTAGGAATTTCTGTGATAGAAATGGAAATCGGCGCAACGATTAGGAATTTCTGTGAATTGTATATGAAGAAGATCTAAGCTGTTGCTGATGGAAGAGTGTTTTGAATGTTGGAGGGCATTAGAATGTTGAAACCATCTGCAATAGTATAAATTATCATCCCTGGAATCTGAGGGTGTGAATTGTCACGTGAAGAAGATCTAAGTTGCTGCTGCTGGGAGAGTGTTTTGAATGTTGGAGGGCATTAGAATGTTGAAACCATCTGCAGCAGTAGAAATTATCATCCCTGGAATCTGAGGGTGCTAATGCAGAAGAAGAAGAACCCGAGGAGGGCCAGGAGGCGGACTCGAGACTCGCCGACTCGGGTATTTGCAGTCGATCGGGAAGAAAGAGGCGGACTCGGGACTCGGGTATTTGCAGTCGATCTGGAAGAAATCTGCTATCGGGGCGATGATCGTCGATCGGGAGGAATCGTCGATCGGGAAGAAATCTGCGATCGGGGCGAGTGGGCGACGATTGTCGATCTGGAGGAATCGTCGATCGGGAAGAAATCTACGATCAGGGAGACGATCGTCGATCGGGAGGAAATCATCAATCGGGAGTAAATCGTCGATCGGGACTCGTGAGGAAATCGGCGGGACTAGCGGTCCTTCTAGAGAATTCCAAAAAATAATGGGGGGTCAGTGTCCCTCGGGCCCCCTCTAGATCCGCTCATGTTTGTCCGGCACAGACCCGACCACGTGGGTTTTCACTCCGTTGACGGGCTTTACACGTTAAAAAATTGTTTTGTCAGCTTTCCTTTTTTGTGACTGATTGCGTGCTCGATCGCTCCCGATCAAATATTAAATCAGCCTGAAATAGGGTTATTAAACGGGGAACAAGGATTGAAACCGCTCGCCGCCAGTAGTCCATTTATTTTACCCTCCCAGGTTTTCCGACTGAGAGGAGTCGTCATTGTTGAGGTCTTCATAACCCCTGCTGTAGTTGAGGAGCAAATCCAACTCCAGAACTCTGACGCCTCCATCTTCCTCGATCGGCTCCATGGTTCCCACGTGAAGGGAAGAGAGGCATTCAAGGAAGTATTTTTAGCCGTTGATTAGTCCCGCCGCTTTGCTCGCGCCAAAATCGGGTCAAAAAACATTTCCAATCGGAGAGTTTTTTTGCTTTTAGGGTTTAGGAAATGCTAAAGAAAAGGATACTCATACTATATCAATTAATGATCCACCTGCATTGCATTGCATCAGGGTTACTAATTCTGGCGGGTCGGCGCTCGATTTCATTCCTCCGTCGGGAACCCACCCAAAGGTCAGACATTTCTCTACCCTGTTATGTTTAATTTTAGATGCAAGTAATAACGCATCTTAGATCACAGTGCGCGATCCTCGATCCCGTCGTAGATTTTCGTCAGCATGATTTTTTGTTGAAATTGTTAAAGTGAAAGTGAGGGTTGATCAGGCAGACGTGCGGCCTAGGCGGACAGTCTTGCGGACTGGTTGTGCGGCCTGAGTGGTCTAGTGTTGTGGACTGGTGGTGTGTCCTTGGAGGTAACCGTGCGGATAAGTTGAATATCCGCGGTCTGGTCGGACTGGGTTGGAGTCCGTGGAGTTCGCTCTATGCAGACTGTTTTTGGAGCTCGGGAGCTCGTCATTGACATGTGCCCTTGATCTCCTCTGGTGGTGCGGTTAGGAGGTAACCACGGAGTTCGCGGTTAGGCGAACTGGATTGGAGCTGGCGGCCTGGGTGGAATGTTGTTCGTGTCCGCAGAGCTCATGCCAGACGTTCACTAGTTGGAGACTTGGGCACGATCTGTGACAAGTTCAGATTGATCGCGGAGTCTGCAATGTCCACTGGTTGACCAGGCGGTCTGTGCCTCTAGTCGTGGACATTATTGTTGTGGGCTGGTGCGGTGTTCGCTGGGATGTGGAGTGGCTTCTATCCGGCCTCCTTGATGTCAGGCGGATAGGCTGGTGTACGGCCTTGTCCATGCGGACTGGGAGAACTAATCTGTGCTAGCTACGGGCTGGGGTGGTGTTTCTATCTAATAGGGACGTGACCACACTCCTCTCTGTGCCTATAAATAGGACCCCCTGTGACATCATAATTAATCTGAATGAACAGCAAGTTGATCATGGGTTAATTGATGCGGCCTCGAATTTTCTGTCTGCGTGGTTTGAGAAGGATAACTAGTTTGTTGTTTCCAGGTTGTGCGGCTAGCACTGAGAAGCTGGGATTTTGGTGCTGACTGCTGTCAGGGATCAGTGGAGCTTGCGGTTAACAATCAGCGGTTTGTAGCAGGTCGCGATTGCGGCCAGTCAGTCTTCTCTCCTTCAGTTTTCCTATTTCAATAACTTGTTTGTCGGTCTCGGCAGTCTGTTCTTCAGCTCGGCAGCGGCTTTGTTCGTGGACTCTGGCAGCTAGGCGACCTCTGCGGTCAAGCAGCTTGCAGAGAGGGGATAAAGGTGTTCAGCAAAATAAAGGGTTTTTCGTGGTCTACGCAAACTCCGCAGTTCAGTTCAGTGTAGCAGAAGCTTGGTGGTCTCGACCGTCTCGGCGGTCTCTGAGGCAGTCCTCCCGACTTGTTGTTCTTGCTTTGTTTTTATGCTCTTCCTTTTTACATCGGTGAATCATGTCTCGTCATGTATGTCCTGCCTTGTAAAGAAGATTGTTGATAATACAAAACTTGTTTGTTGCATTTTATTGTTTTTGATTTATTGAGCTTGGTTTATGGTTGAGTGTTCCTGCATCTGGTTCCCGTTTTCTGCTTGATCAAGGTGTCATCTTGATAGCTTTGAAAGTTTTACTTGGTATCAGAGCTATCTCCCTGATCATCTTGAGGAATTTTAACATGGTATTAGATGGAATAGATGTTTGAGCAGTGATCAACCATCAGTTGTGCTTGGTGCTTCTGGAAGCTAGTAGATCAGTGGTTGTTGCAATCGAAGGTGGGTTATAAAGAGGTCTTAGTATTGAGCTTTTAACGCCGACCAACTTTAAGAAGTGAAAGTCGTGCATGGAAAGCTATCTTCTGGGTGAGGATCTTTGGGAGGTCGTATGTGGTGACGACAGGCAAGAAGTTACTACTGTAACTGGTACTACTGAACAAGTGAGATCTTGGAGGAAAACAAATGCAAAGGCTGAGTTTACTCTGAAGCGGGTTATCTCACTGGAGCTCTTTGATCACATCCCCGGATGTCAATCTGCTGCTGAGATTTGGACTTCCCTTGATGGGTTGTTCAACAAGAAGAATGTAGCGCGGCTACAGTTCTTGGAGAATGAGTTGGCGAGAGTTACTCAGGGAGACTTGTCTATCTCAACGTTCTTCCTAAAAATGAAGAACCTGTGCGTTGAGATATCAGCGTTGGACCTTGATGATCCTATTTCGGAGGCGAAGCTCAAGTGGCACATCATTCGTGGCTTGCAGAAGGAGTATGTGGCCTTTGTAACTAGGTTCAAGGCTGGGCCACTCATCCATCATTACTAGAGCTGGAGAACTTGTTGGCTTTGCAGGAGAGCTTAGCAAGGCAGATGGCTGGTATGACTATCTCTGGAGGAGACAGTGAGGCTCTCTTCTCAGGGAATAAAAAGAGATGAGACAAGAAGAAGAAACCTGCTGGTGATGGTCCATCAACTTCATATCAGCAAGAGCATAGATACTCTTCTAAGCGTGATGGGAAGAAGAAGGAAGGACCAAGGTGCTATAGGTGCAATCTGCCGGGTCACTTCAAACGAGACTGCAAGGTGAAGCTTCAGCCGGGTCATGCTGCAGGCAAGGAGGAGGCTTGTTCCAGTGCTGTGGGAGCTGGATGGGGGAATGCCTTCATGGCAGGCATGTGTGTCCGTGCATTGTCCTCCATCAACTACCAAGATGACTAGATTATTGACTCTGGGTATGGTCATCATCTCACTAGGGATGCGTCAAAGTTCTCTTCGCTGCAGGCATACTCAGATAATGATGATATTATTACTATTGATGATTTTGTGCATGCAGTCGAGAAGGAGGGAGTTGTGTCTTTGGGTAGTGATAAGGGGTCACTCACGTTAAGGAGTGTTTATTACGTGCCAGACATGAAGAAGAATCTCTTCTCAGTGACCAATGCAGTAGATGCGAGCTATCACGTTCTGTTCAGCCCAATATAAGTGAGATTTCTCTATAACGTATCAGCGGTAAAGGCTGATATTGCTCACATTGGAAGGAGAGTAAAGGACTTGTTTGTTCTATAAAAAAGCTTCTATGTTGATCAGATGAGGGCAAATGATAGTGCGACTATCTGGCAAGAAAGACTGGGGCACGTAGGGATGGACAAGCTGAAAACCATGATGGTGAGGAGCCTTGTGGAAGGCTTGCCTAAGTTGTCATCCTACGGTGATGGTCATGTTTGTGAAGGATGTCAATATGGAAAGGCACATCGCCTTCTATTTGACAAGTCACAAACAAGTTCTAAAGCACCATTGGAGTGTGTTAATGGTGATCTGATGAGACCAACCATCACTGCCCGTCTTGGAGGGAGCAGGTATATGCTCATGTTGATTGATGACTATACGAGGTACACGTGAGTGTACTTCATGAAGGAGAAGTCAGATGCTTTCCAGTTGTTCGTGGATTTCAAGGAGCGGATGGAGGGTCGGATTGGCCTGCGGATCAAGAAGTTGAGGACAGACAATGGTGATGAGTTTGTTTCAACTGAGTTTTCTAACTTCTGCAGGAAATAATGCATCCGGAGGGAGCTTACTTGTGCACATACTCCACAATAAAATGTAGTAGCAGAGAGGAAGATCCGTCATTTGACGGAAACCTGCAAATGATGGCTTCATGCAAAAGGCATTCTGAGGTCCTTTTGGGCGGAAGGAATGGCCTGTGCAACCTATGTCATCAATCGGATGCCTATGAGTCCGATCAGCATGAAGTCTACTCATGAGCTGACGTTCAAGGAGAAGCTCAGTGTTGAACACCTTCGGGTGTTTGGATCAACCTGCTACATACACGTCCCGGATGCTCTGAGAACTAAGCTTGATGCAAAGGCGAGGAAGCTTGTCTTCATCGGCTATGATGAGCAGAAGAAGGGATGGAAGTGTATGGATCCTGCGACGAAGAAGTTTGTTGTATCAAGAGACGTTCTCTTTGATGAACCACATCGTATGGAGGTAGCTCTATTGAGCTGCAGGAGAGCAGGCATGATGACGGGCAGGTGGAAGCTTCTAAGGATCTTCTGGTGGAGCTGTCGGTGTCACCCGGAACTCCAGGTGTTTCAAGATCCGGGGCGGAGGCTTCTCGTTCAGGAAGTAGGGGGAGAGTTGATCCAAGTTTGCCCGAGAACGGATCTAGTATAGAAGGCGTAGCGAAGGTGGTCAGTAATGGTCAGACCCTTCGGAGATCGAAGAGGACCATTAAACCACCAGCTCGTTACAACAAAGGAAACATGGTGAACATTGTATCTTATTTCTTTGCAGACCCCCTGGATGAGCGAGAGCCTTAAAAGTTTGAAGACGCCACTGGAGTCAAGGAGTAGTATGACGCTATGGATGAGGAGATGACAGCCCTCAGAAGGAACGAGACTTGGGACCTTGTGCCTAAGGTCATTGGCGTTACTCCTGTGACGTGTTAGTGGGTGTACAAACTGAAGAAGAAGGCTGTTGGAAGTATCGAAAGATACAAAGCTCATCTGGTTGCTCGGAAGTTCTCCTAACACCACGGGGAAGACTATGAAGAGACGTTTAGTCCAGTTGCCAAGATAACTTTGGTGCGGGTGGTGGTCGCATTGGCTGCTTGTGAAGGGCGGAAGATATGACAACTTGATGTAAAGAATGATTTCTTTACGGGGAGATAGATAAAGACATCTTCATGGTTCAGCCACTAGGTTACATATCTGAAGATCATCCGGACTACGTCTGCAAGCTTCAGAAGGCTCTTTATGGGTTGAAGTAGACTCCACGAGCATGGTATGCAAAGATCATAGAATACCTTCAGTCCTGCGGATACTTTGCCTCTGATTTAGATTCAAGCGTGTTCATAAAAAAGTAGGGGAGCTTCATGTCTTGGTGTTTTTCTACGTGGACGACATGATAGTCACAGGGAACTCTGAGGAGGAGGTAGCTAGGCTCAGGGCCGAGCTAGCTATACGGTTTGAGATGAAGGATTTGGGTGAGATCCAAAACTTCCTTGGACTCGAGGTTGAGAGGAAGAAGAGCGGGATAATCGTCTCTTAAAGGGGCTATGCTGAGTGGATCGTTCATCGATTCGGCTTAAGGGAGGGAAAGAGTAGCTCTACTCCTCTGGATTGTGGCCTGAAGCTTCGACGAGATGAGGGGAGGATGCTTCCTAATCCCTTGGTGTTCCGAGCTCTGGTTGGGAGCTTGATTTACTTGAATATTACAAGAACAGACATTGCTTATGTTCTAGTCCGAGTTAGTCGTTATATGGCGGAACCAAGGAAACCTCATCTCGTAGCGGCAAAGAATATTCTGAAGTATATGAATACTACTTCTGATATGGGACTCCAGTATAGGAGGGACACTGGCTTTTCTCTACATGGCTACACTGATGCTGATTATGGGGGAGACTCAGACGATCGAAAGTCAATGTCTGGTTATGTTTTCACATGCGGATCAGCGGGTATTTCATGGTGCAGTAAGAAGCAGGACTCAGTGTCTGTATCTATTATGGAAGCGGAGTAAAAGGCTTCGGCCTTGGCAGCTCGGGAAGCCATCTGGCTGAGGAGGCTAATAGAGGACGTCCATGAATAAGTGCGAGATCCAACTCTGCTTCGCTGTGACAATGAGAGTGCCCTGAAACTGGTTAATAATCTAGTTTGTCACGTGCAGACCAAGCATATAGAGATTGAGCACCACTTCATTCATGAGAAGGTGTTGGAGGGGTCTCTTATGATTGAGCATGTGCAGAGTGAGGACAACATCACAGATATCTTCACTAAGCCGCTGTCGAAGGGGCCATTTGAATTGTTACGGGGACTGCTGGATTTGGTCACCACTTCTCACTTCAAGGGGGAGTGTTGAAATTGTTGAAGTGAAAGTGGGGGTTGATTAGGCAGACCGTGCGGCCTGGGCGGACAGTCTTGCAGACTGGTGGTGCGGCTTGAGCGGTCTGGTGGTGTGTCCTTGGAGGTAGCCATGCAGATATGTTGATTATTTACGGTCTGGTTAGACTGGGTTGGAGTCCGTGGAGTTCGCTCTATGCAGATTGTTGTTGGAGCTCGGGAGATCGGCATTGGCCTGCGCCCTTGATCTCCTCTAGTGGTGCAATTAGGAGGTAACTGCGGCATTCGCGGTTAGGAGAACTTGATTGGAGCTAGCGAACTGGGTGGACTGTTGTTCATGTCCGCGGAGCTCACACTAGAGGTTCACTGGTTGGATACTTGGTCACGATCTGTGATAAGTTCATATTAATCGCGGAGTCCGCAATGTCTGCTGGTTGATCGGGGCTGTTTGTGGCTCTGGTCGTGGACATTGTTGTTGCGGGCTAGTGCGGTGTCTGCTGGGATGCAGACTGGCTTCTATCCGGCCTCCTTGATGTCAGGCGGATAGGCTGGTGTATGGCCTTGTCCATGCGGACTGGGAGGAGTACTCTGTGCTAGCTGCGGGCTGGGATGGTGTTTCTATCTACTAGGACGGTGACCACACTACTCTCCGCGCCTATAAATAGGACTCCCTGTGACATCATAATTAATCTGAATGAACAGTAAGTTGATCGTGGTTTAATTGCTACGGGCTCAAATTTTCTGTCTGTGCGGTTTGAGAAGGATAACTGGTTTGTTGTTTGCAGGTTATGTGGCTAGCACTGAGAAGCCGAGATTTTGGTGCTAACTGCGGTCAAGGATTAGTGGAGCATGCTGTTAATAATCTGCGGTTTGCAGCAGGTCGCGGTTGCGGCCAGCCGGTCTTCTCTCCTTCAGCTTTCCTAGTTCAATAACTTGTCCGCGAGTCTCGGCGGTCTGTTCTTCAGTTCGGCAGTGGCTTGTTCGCGTACTCTAGAAGCTAGACGACCTCTGCGGTCAGGCGGCTTGCAGAGAGCGGACAAAGGTGTTCAGCAGAATAACGGGTTTTTTTGCGGTCTACGCGGACTCCGTAGTTCAGTTCGGTGCAGCAGAAGCTTGGCGGTCTCGGCGGTCTCGACGGTCTCTGAGGCAGTCCCCCCGGCTTATTGTTCTTGCTTTGTTTGTATGCTCTTCCATTGTATATCGACGAATTGTAACACCTCCCCTGTAATGGACGTATAATATGGGTCCGGCCGGGGCCCCACAACATACGAACGCCACAGCTTTAGTATTAAAAGTTGATATAGCTACCCAAACTCAAAACACTTGCACAACACAGCGGAAAACCAAGCACATCTAGAAGTTATCCACTAACCAAAAGAGTAAACAAATGGCCTTAACGCCTTACATCAAATATCCAAAAGTGAACAGTCCATCAAACATGAATGTGCTCAGCACTCCTAATCTACCTCGGCATGCAAGCCGGACAAAATAGTCTCAAACATACATCAATCAAAAGTAGTGCTACAGAAGAGAAAACACTTCATGGGCTTAGGCCTTTTTGGCCGGCGTGCTAGCTCCTGCATGCGATCCTTGCCCTGTAAAAATATTAGTAACGTGGGTCAGCAAAGGCTGACCTCAAACTGTGTAACAACACATCTCCTCCCGGCCGCCCCTAACGGACCCCGGGGAACCCTCCAACCTGCAAGTCAGCACTTCATATGCAATATAAATTTCTATAAATAGAAAAGCATTAAAACAGGCTTGGATGTCTCAATCAACATACATGTTCTCTACTGGTTGAGCATATAAAGAAAGGGCCTACTATGCAACATGAATGCAACACCCGGGCTTCACCCAAGGTACCCTACAGCGTATGCATCTAGCACAACATCACATCACTTGGGTACTCACACTTCCCCAATTGGCATAAAGTCGCAAACACTAAGGGAGTCACCTCTCCCTTAAACGGCGCACAGGCCGCCACAAGGAATTTTTGCCAAGGCCCCACCCGCTCGTGGGCTTAGCCCCGGGCTTGCCTGCAAGCTCTGACGTCTCATGTCAGGATTCCAACAAACACAGACCGACCGATTCTAAGAAGCCTTGCTGGACCCCACCCGCTCATGGCCTCTTTGCCCGGGCTTGCCCCAAGCTTGGCATTCTCGTCAGTCTCACTGAAGGGGGCTAGTCTCGCCGGGACACTCTCCACACATGACGCACATGTCACGGGATAGCCAGCCGACCACGGAGACATAGCCACGCCTTGGCACAACACAACCAAGACTAAACACATCGCAATCCCTCTTTGTACCGCAGCGTTCCCGCGCACCAAGGAAAACATCTCCAACTCGTGCGGAGCTAACCTTGTCCACCAAGGAAACCATCTCCATTCTCATACGGAGCTAACCTTGTCAAGGAAACCATCTACCACCACGAGGAGCTAACCTTGTCCGGGTTCGACTACATGTACTCTTTTCAAGAAAACGGGACAATCACCACCACAACACAAACGGCATCTTGCCGCATCGGAAATCTCTACGAATCCCTAAGTTCGTATGCAACATCACCGAGTCGGACTAACGGTCGCGACTACGGCTTCACCCACCATGCCTAATCCACTAGCGAAGCGGATCTCTAATGCAAAGATATGCCGGGGACGGACTCAATCGACCCGGAAGTTTCTCTTGAAACTTGGCAAGCCAAAACCCCTCTCATTTGAGAGTTTGGTGCCCAAAAATTAGAGAAAAGAAAACTAGATGATGCTAAAACGTGCATCCTAAAGACCGAGAGGAGAGATGTCGTTACCTTCCGACTCCTCTTTCTTGCCATGTCAAAATAGCCGGATGGAAATCTTCGCAACTGTCTAAGCTTCACGGATCCGGACTCGGCTCGCGATTTGGAGCACCGAAACCCTTCCTACAGCCCAAGAGTTCTTCTTCTTCCTCCTTGCTCTAGTTTCTCTCAAGAACTAAGAAAGAGAGGACTTGGAAAAAAAGTGAGGATCTACAACCCTAACTTCGGACTAAAATCCCCAGGAGATGGCCTGAACCGTTAGATCCCAAAACCAGAAAAAGAATGGCTGCGATTCGCTTGGAAAACAGAAGACCTGGGCCGAACACGGCCTGGCACACGCCCGTGTCCAGGGCCGTGTGCCTCATTCGCCGTCTCAAATCGACGCGCCTGGAATCAGACACGGGCATTCGACACGCCCGTGTTCAATCCGACACGCCCGTGTCCCCAGCGACACGGCCGTGTGGCCTGCCGTGTGTCTCCAACGACACGGCCCCAACACCAACCCGAGAGGTGACACGGCCTGGGACACGCCCGTGTCCCAAGCCGTGTGCCAAGTCTCGACACCCGTCGACAGGCTTTGTGTCGACACCGCGGAAAAACGTCGAGCGAAGATCGTCGACCAAGCGGGACACGCCCTGTGACACGCCCGTGTCACAGGCCGTGTGCCCCAGTCTCGACACATTGTCGAGCGAAAGTGTCGACACTTGGGCCGAGTGTCGACACGGCCTCGACACGCCCTGCGACACGCCCGTGTCGCAGGCCGTGTGCCCCACTCTCGACACTCTGTCGAGCACAAAGTGTCGACACTTGGGCCGAGTGTCGACACGGCCTCGACACGCCCTGCGACACGCCCGTGTCGCAGGCCGTGTGCCTCCTTCCAGAAATCCAAAAATTTTCCAGAACTGCAGACTGACCCTGAAGCAAAAACTGGGGTGTTACACGAATCATGTCTCGCCATGTATGTCCTGCCTTGTAAAGAAGATTGTTGATAATATAAAACTTGTTTGTTTTCTTTTATTTTTTCTTATTTAGTGAGCTTGGTTTATGGTTGAGTGTTCCTACGCCTGGTTCTCGTTTTCCTCTTGATCAAAGTGTCATCTTGATAGCTTTGAAAGTTTTACTTGTTATCAGAGCTATCTCCCGGATCATCTTGAGGAATTTTAACATGGTATTAGAGGGAATAAAGGTTTCTGCAGTGATCAACCATCAGTTGTGCTCGGTGCTTCTGGAAGCTAATAGATCATTGGTTGTTGTAATGGAAGGTGGGTTAGCAAGAGGTCTTGGTATTGAGGTTTTAACGCCGACCATCTATAAGAGGTGGAGGTCGTGCATGGAAAGCTATCTTCTCAGTGAGGATCTTTGAGAGGTCGTCTGTGGTGACGACAAGCAAGAAGTTACTGTTGTAACTGGTACTGCTAAACAAGTGAGAGCTTGGAGGAAAACAAATTCAAAGGCTGAGTTTACTCTAAAGCGGGCCATCTCACCGGAGCTCTTTGTTCACATCATTGGATGTCAATCTGCTGATGAGATTTGGACTTCCCTTGATGGGTTGTTCAACAAGAAGAATGTAGCGCGGCTACAGTTCTTGGAGAATGTGTTGGCGAGAGCCACTCAGGGAGACTTGTCTATCTCAACGTTCTTCCTGAAAATGAAGAACCTATGCATTGAGATATCAGCGTTGGAACCTGATGAGCCTATTTCGGAGGCGAAGCTCAAGAGGAACATCATCCATGGCTTGCAGGAGTATATGGCCTTTGTAACCTCTGTTCAAGGTTGGGTCACTCAGCCATCGTTGCTAGAGCTGGAGAACTTGTTGGCTTTGCAGGAGAGCTTAACAATGCAGATGGCTGGTATGACTATCTCTGGAGGAGACAGTGAGGCTCTCTTCTCAGCGAAGAAAAAGAGATGGGACAAGAAGAAGAAACTGATGGTGATGGCCCATCAACTTCATATCAGCAAGAGAAGAGATGTTCTTCTAATCGTGATGGGAAGAAGAAGGAAGGACCAAAGTGCTACAGGTACAATCTGTCGGGTCACTTCAAACGAGACTGCAAGGTGAAGCTTCAGCCGGGTCATGTTAGAGGCAAGGAGGAGGCTTGTTCCAGTGCTGAGGGAGCTGGATGGGGGAATGCCTTCATGACGGGCATGTGTGTCCGTGCATTGTCCTCCATCAACTACCAAGATAACTGGATTATTGACTCTGGGTGTGGTCTTCATCTCACCGGGGATGAGTCAAAGTCCTCTTCACTGCAGGCTTACTCAGGTAATGATGTTATTATTACTGCTGATGATTCTGTGCATGCAGTCGAGAAGGAGGGAGTTGTGTCTTTGGGTAGTGATAAGTGTCCACTCATGTTAAGGAGTGTTTATTACGTGTCAAGCATGAAGAAGAACCTCTTCTCAGTGACCAACGTGGTAGATGCGTGCTATCACGTTCTGTTCGGCCCAACAGAAGTGAGATTTCTCCGGAATATATCAACGGTAAAGACTGATATTACTCACATTGGAAGGAGAGAAAAAGACTTATTTGTTCTATCAACAAGCTCCTATGTTGATCGGATGAGGGAAAATGATAGCGCGACTATCTGGCAAAAAAGGTTGGGGCACGTAGGGATGGACAAGCTGAAAGACATGACAGTGAGGAGCCTTGTGAAAGGCTTGCCTAAGTTCACATCCTACGGTGATGGCCATGTTTGTGCTGGATGTTAATATGGAAAGGCACATCACCTTCCATTTGACAAGTCGCAAACCGGGTCTAAAGAACCATTGGAGCGTGTTCATGGTGATCTAATGGGACCAACCGTCACTACCAGTCTTGGAGGGAGCAGGTATATGCTCGTGTTGATTGATGACTATACGAGGTACATGTGGGTGTACTTCATAAAGGAGAAGTCAGATGCTTTCTGGTTGTTCGTGGAGTTCAAGGAGCTGGTGGAGGGCCGGATTTGCCTGCGGATCAAGAAGTTGAGAATGGACAATGGTGGTGAGTTTGTTTCAACTGAGTTCTCTAATTTTTGCAGGAAGCAATGCATCCGGAGAGAGCTTACTTGTGCACATACTCCACAACAAAATATAGTAGCAGAGAGGAAGATCCGTCATTTGACGGAAACCTGCAAATGTTGGCTTCATGCAAAAGGCATTCTAAGGTCCTTTTGGGTGGAAGGAATGACCTGTGCAACCTATGTCATCAATTGAATGCCTCTGAGTCCGATCAACATGAAGTCTCTTCATGAGCCAATATTCAAGGACAAGCCTGGTGTTGAATACTTTCGGGTGTTTGGATCAACCTGCTGCATACACATCATGGATGCTCTGAGGACTAAGCTTGATGCAAAGGTGTAGAAGCTTGTCTTCGTGGGCTATGATGAGCAGAAGAAGGGATGGAAGTGTATGGATCCTGCGACGAAGAAGTTTTTTATATCAAGATACGTTGTCTTTGATGAACCGACATCGTATGGAGGTAACTCTATTGAGTTGCAGGAGAGCAGGCATGATGACGGGCAGGAGGAAGCTGCTAAGGATCTTCTGATGGAGCTGTCGGTGTCACCCGGAACTCAAGGTGTTTCAAGCTCCGGGGTGGAGGCTTCTAGTTCAGGAAGCAGGGGAGCGTTGCTCCAAGTTTGCCCGAGAACGGAGTTGGTACAGAAGGCGTAGCAAAGGTGGTAAGTAATGGTCAGTCCCTTCGGAGATCAAAGAGGACCATTAAACCACCAGCTCGTTACAATGAAGGAAACATGGTGAGCTTTGTAACACCTCCCCTGTAATGACCGTATAATATGGGTCCGGTCGGGCCCCCACAACATATAGACTCCACAGCTTCAGCATTAAAAGATGATATGTAAACTACCCAAACTCAAAACTCGGACATCAACAGCGGAAACATACAATCAAGATTAGAAGTTATCCACCAAATGGAGAGTATCAAAATAGCCTTAGGGCCTTATACATCATAAGTCCAAGACTTAAGCATCATTAAACAATAGTAACGTGCACATGCACTCCTAAGCTACCTCGGGATGCAAGCCGGATTACATTTCATGGAGAATGACATTCAATCAGAATACACGCAAATAATAGAAAGATCACTTCATGTGGTTTAGGCATTTTTGGTTGGCGAGCTTGCTCCTGCTTGCGATCCTTGCCCCGTAAAAATTTGGTTGTAACGTGGGTCAACAAAGGCTGACCTCAACTATGTAACCAACATATCTCCTCCCCGCCGTCCCTAACAGACCCCGGGGCACTCTATCACCTTGCAGGTCAGCACTTCGTATGCAACAATACAAATACATTTAAAGCTGTAAAAAAAGTTTGGATGTCTCATACAACAAACATGTTTCTATGTTGAACATATAATAAAAGGGACCTACAATGCAGCATGAATGCAATCGTGGGTTTCACCCAAGACACCCTAAAGCGTATGCTTCTAACACATCATCACATCGGGTACTCTAAATTCCCCATCGACGTTCAAGCCATAAACACAAGGGTACTCTAAATTCCCCCAAACGGCATACAAGTCGCCACACAAACAAACCGATAAGAAACCATGCTAGACCCCACCCGTCGCGACGACCTAGGTCTGGCTCTAATATCGGGATCAAGTCCACTGAAGGAGACCCGGCGGGACCCAGCTAGAATCGCCTGGGCTTGCCCAAAGCTCGGCATTCTCTTCGGTTCTACAGAAGAGGACTTGTCTCGTCGGGACACTCTCCACACAAGACTTTGCAACGTTACGGGTTAGCCAGTCAACCGCAGAGACAAATCATGCCTTAACACATCACAATCCAACGCCTTTCCCGCCCAAATCCACCATTCGTACCGTAGAGTTCCCGTACCCCAAGGAAACCATCTACCGTCACAACGGAGCTAACCTTGTCCGGTTCCAATTAATGTTACCGTGCCCTAAGGAAACCATCTACCATCACAGCAGAGCTAACCTTGCTCGGTTCCTCATACGCGTACTCACGCGAAATGAGGTTGGGGGGGGGCATAAAACATCTCAAACGACGTCTTGCCGTTATGCATCATCACCGAGTCAGAGTAACGGTCGCGACTGCGACTTCACCCACAATGTCTAATCCACTAACGGAGTGGATTTCTAATGCAATATCATGTCGAGGACGGACACAATCGACCCGGTGGCTCCTCTTGAACCATGGCAACCCAAATCCCTCTCATTTGAGAGAACTGGTGCCTATATGCTTGAAATAAAATCAAGAAATGGAAAAGATGTCATGCACTCATCCTATAACCTAGAGGATAAGTGTCATTACCTTACGACTCCTCTGCTTAGCCATGAAACCCTTGTCTTTTACTGATGAAAACGAGCGCCTTCGCGTCCTCTTCACGGATCTGGCCTCGGAACGACGATCAGAGGTCTGAAGCTCCATCAATGACGGAAGAAAGATCTCTTCTTCCTCCTCCCACCTTTCTCCTCCAAACCCTAACTCTCACTTCCCAAATGAGAAAATGAAGAGAAACAACCGTTCATCCCTATATAAGCACTCTAGAGCAGAGTCTTGGGCCTTAGGATCGAATCCTAAATGAAATCGGATGGCTATAAAGCCAAATGACGGAACTGCATCCGTCCGCTACCGCCGGGCGGTAACTACCTACCGCCGAGCGGTAGGTTCCCGAGTGCTCGTCCAGAAAATAATGTCGCGCTAATGTCGGCAATAGGGCTAACACCGTGTTGTAGCGTTTTTCTCGAGAACTCGACGTTTTCTCGAAAACTCAGCGTTCGACCAACTGGGCACTTCGTTCGACGTTCGAAGAAACAGGGCTATCGCCGGGTGATAGCTACTATCGTCGGGCGGTAATCCTCCAGCTCTCGACGAACAGATCTTTCGATAGACGCTCGACGAAACAGAGCTACTGTTGAGCGGTACCTAACTAACAGCGTGCACTAGCACTCAACGCTCTTAGCGTCTGGCCACTCAACGCTCTCAATACCTGCCCACTCAACGTTAAGCTACCATCAGGCGATAACTACTACCGTCGGGCGATAGCTTCCAGAGACTCGTTCTGAAAACTGGGGTGTTACAACTCCTCTCCCCTTAAAAGAATTTCGTTCCCGAAATTAATCTTTATGCAGCAAGACATCAAGAAAATTATTGCAACAAATTTAAACTTTATTACAACAACTTTGCACACTCATTTCTATTCAATATTATACAAACAACTCGGGATACTCTTAGTGCATGGTTTGTTCTCGCTCCCAAGAGAACTCATCTCGCCCATAGTTGTCCCAGCACACATTTACAAGCTTCACTTCTTTGTTCTGCAACTGCTGAACTCCTGAATCCTCTATGCCCACCGGACGCACTTTCGTCCTCAAGTCCTTTTCTATCGGCACCATCGCCGGTTTGATCACCACACTAGCCTCCACCAAGGCTTTCCTCAAGACAGAGACATGAAAAACATCGTGTAATCCACTCAGCTCTGTGAACAATGCCAACTGGTAAGCTGATTCTCCTATGCATTCTAAAATTTTGAACGACCCCAAAAACGTCGGACTCAACTTTTTGAGTCGGCGAATACACGAAACGGCCTTGAACGGTTTGATCATTAGATAGACCCAGTCGCCTACTGCAAACTCCACATTCCTATGCCGAGCATTAAGATACTTTGTTTGTCGGTCCTGGGCAACCTTCATGCGCTCCTGAATGGTTCGCACCAAATCGCATGCATCAGCCACCACTTATTTTCCCAAAAGTTTTGTGTCTCCCGCCTCTATCCAGGACATTGACGTTCGACACCGCCTTCCATACAAAGCATCGTATGGCGCCATCTTTATACTTGCTTGGTAACTGTTGTTATAGGCGAACTTTATCATGAAGAGGTGATCTTCCCACTTCTTCCCAAAGTCAAGAGTACACATCCTCAACATATCCTCCATTGTACGGTTCATTCTTTCTGTTTGTTCATTAGTTTGAGGATGGAACTTCGTACTGAACTTAAGCTTCGTGCCCAGACTTTTCTTAACCAACCTCTAGTCTTTGGACGTGAATCGTCCGTCACGATCACTAATTATACTCTTAGGAATCACATGTAGTCACAAAGTATTGCGAACATACAACTCTACCAGCTTCTCCATGTTGTCCTCTTTCCGGTTTGTGATGAAATGGGCCAATTTGGTCAAGCGGTCCACAATCACCCAAATCGCATTGTTTCCCTGCTGCGATCGAGGTAAGCCATGCACAAAATCCATAGAGATGTCATCAAACTTCCATTCGAGAATCGGAAGAGGCTTCAGGAACTCACCCGCTTCTGACACTCGACCTTCACTAAGGCACGGGTTTGACACCAGCTCACGTACAAAGCTATATCATGCTTCAAACCAGGACACCAAAAGGATTTCTTCATATTTAAGTACATCTCCGTACTGCCCGGGTGAATGGAGTACTTCATAAAGTGAGCCTCAAACATCAACTCCTCGTGGAGCTTGCCGAACTGCGGTACACAAATCCTTCTGTCCTTCCTCAGGATCCCGTTAATCATCTACCAGGCACTCCCTTGCCCGTTTGCGCTTCCACCACGAATGGCTGCAACTTTTCATCCAAACTAGTCGCTTCCCGTATATGGTCAGATAAGTCGTTTTGCAACTCGATCCAGTTCAATTGAGCCATGCTTGACTCGCCTCTTGCTATGCACTCAATGCTAAGGGACTCGCAGTCCCGCGTTAACCGCTCATCATGAGCTTCGATCCAACTCCCTTGACCAGAGTATTTCCTACTCAAGGCATCCGCCACC
Source organism: Platanthera guangdongensis (assembly GCA_039583875.1). Lineage (NCBI taxonomy): Eukaryota > Viridiplantae > Streptophyta > Magnoliopsida > Asparagales > Orchidaceae > Platanthera > Platanthera guangdongensis. The sequence continues at coordinate 39,200,806 of CM077162.1, read as the reverse complement.
ACGTTGGCTTTGGCTGACGTATACTGAATCGCCAAATCGTAGTCACAAAGGAATTCGACCCATCTGTGTCGTCGCATATTCAAGTCCTTTTGGTCTAGAAGATACTTCAGGCTTTTGTGGTCCGTGAAGATTTCCACCTTCGCACCATGCACACAGTGCCGCCACAACTTTAGTGCAAAAATTACCGCCGCCAACTCCAAGTCATAGACGGAGTAATTCCTATCGTGAGGCTTCAACTTCTTGGACCCAAAGGCTATCATACTGCCATGATGCACCAACACGCAACCCAAACCGCATCTCGTTGCATCACTGAAAATCTGAAATCCTTCAGTTCCTTTAGGCAGACTTAGGATTGGAACTATCATCAGTCTTTCCTTCAGGGTGCCAAACGCCTGATTGCACTCTTGAGTCCACACAAACTTATGATACTTACGAGTTAGAGAAGTGAGGGATAGAGCTATCCACGAAATTTTTTCCACAAACCTTCTATAGTACCCGGTTAGTCCAAGGAAACTTCGGACTTCTGTCACGGTTCTCAAAACTAGCCAATCTCTGATGGCCTCAACTTTTGCACGATCCACCACCGCCCCATCACCACTAATCACATGGCCCAGAAATGCCACCTTATCCAACCAAAACTCGCACTTTGAGAATTTTTCATAAAGGTGGTTTTCTCTCAACATTTGCAACACTGATCTCAAATGAGTCTCATGATCCGCCTCTGATTTGGAGTATACTAAAATATCGTTGATAAAGACGACAATGTGCGAACAGAAAGCAAACAGGCCGAAAATTTGGAATAACAAATTTTATAATCCAAAAAAGGTGTGCATTACAAAGGCATGACCTCCCTTTTATAGAATGGAGGAGAAAAGAGAGATTACAAATAAGAAATGTGAGACTAAATAATTACAAGTATATGCGGCTTTGCAAATAAACAAACTGAACAAGTCGCGAAGTTAGACAAGCAGGCTAATCGCTCGACAACCACCAGAAGGAGAGAACAAGCTGCCATAGAGAACAAGCCGCCACAAGAGACTGCTAAACCGCCGGTCTCCAAGTCACCTGAGACAAATCGCCAGACCGCTAAAATACCAAACAGCAGCAGCCCGACAGACAAGCCACTGGGATAAACCGCCAGACCGGGCGGCCTCCGAATAGAAACAGACTACCCAACCTCCATACTGCAATGCTCCCCCTCAAGCTGGAGCATAAATATCAATCATTCCCAGCTTGTCACAAATGTGGAAAAAGGAAGCGGACACCGGCTTGGTGAAGATATCTACCAACTTGTTGTCGGAAATGACAAACATAGTACAAATTTGTTTCTTCAAGATCTCTTCCCGAATAAAATGACAGTCGGCTTCTATGTGTTTTGTTCTCTTATGAAAGATTGGATTTTTGGAGATGTATATCGCGGCCTTGTTGTCACAGAACATAGTAAGAGAATAGTTGTAGACCTCTCCTAAGTCAAGCATGAGAGTCGTAACCATTTCAACTCACATGTGGTCGATGTCATACTACGATATTCTGCTCCTGCACTAAACCTGGAGACCATGGACTGTTTCTTGCTCTTCCAGCTCACAAGATTTCCTCCAACAAAGGTGCAGAAACCTGATGTTGACTTGTGGTCACCTTTGTCATCAACATAGCTCGAATCTGAGTATTCTTCAACCCTCAAGTGACCATTCTTCTGAAAAAAGAGTCCTTTCCCTAGCGCAGCTTTAACATACTCCAATATCCTGAGGGAAGATTGTAGATGACACTCCTTAGGAGCTTGCATGAATTGGCTCACCTTGCCCACATCATAGGAGATGTCGGTTCTGGTTACCGTGAGATAAATGAGTTCGCCAACCAAGCGCCGGCACCTCGTAAGATCGGATAGAAGAGGCGAGTCATTTGTACAAGTTTTGTCTTCTCCAGCAGCTATGGGAAATCAGGCAGGTTTAGCACCAATCAACCCTGCCTCTTTTAGAAGATCAATAGCATACTTCCGTTGGGAAAGGACCATGGAGTTGGGCTTCCTAGATATTTAAATCCTCAGAAAAGACTTTGGGGAGCCCATATCCTTTGTGACCAGGTGTTGACGGAGGTGTTTCTTTGCCAATGCTACCTCATCCTGGTCATCGCCAGTAAGAAGAATGTCATCCACATATACCACAAGAACTATCAGACCCGAGGCGGTTTTACGAATGAACAAGGAGTGATCGGCTGAACTTCTTGCAAAACTAATGGCCGCAACAATGCCGCTAAACTTATCAAACCAAGCCCGAGGGCTATGCTTTAGGTCATAGATGGCCTTATTCAGCCGGCATACTTGTGTATCCCCCTGAGCAACATACCCAGGAGGCTGCTCCATGTAAACATCCTCATGAAGATCACCATAGATAAAAACATTCTTAACATCCAGCTGTAAAATGGGCCAATCCCTGTTGACAACCACAGAGAGAAGGACCCGAATGGTGCTGAGACGAGCAATGGGAGAGAAGGTGTCAAAGTAATCAATATCATAGGTCTGAGTGAAGCCTTTGGCAACCAGGAGGGCCTTGTATCGATTCACGCTGCCATCCAGACGGAACTTCACAACAAAGACCCAGCGACATCCAACCACGTAAGTGCCCAAAGGGGGAGAAACACGGGTCCAGGTACACCGTTCAATGAGGGTAGCAATTTCCTCATCCATGACGGCCTTTCAATGAGGAACAGCAAGAGCTTCTCGGTAGGTGCGGGGAGTGGCAGTCGTAGAGATAGCCAATGCAAACGCCCAGCGAGAAGGAGCGAGACGATCATATGAAACAACAACAGCCAGCGGGTGCTGGGTACACATCCGCACCCCTTTGCGAAGAGCAATGAGAAGATCCAGGTCAGCGTGTTCCTCAGTAACCGGAACATCTGTGATGGAGAGAGCTGGCCCGGGAGTGGAGAGTGACAGTTGCGGAGAGGAGGGATAGAGCAGTGGTGATGAGGGAGAGAGGGAAGGAGGAGACGGTGGAGGTGATGGTGGGAAAATCTCGATGGGAGTAGACATGGTGGAGGGGACAGTAGGAGAAGACGAAAGAACTGGAGAGGGAAAGGGGTCATAAGAGAAATAGGATGCATTCTCAAAGAAGGTCACATCCGCGGATACGTATTGCTTATGAAAAATGAGATCAAAACAACAGTAGCCTTTTTGAGTAGTTGAGTAACCCAAAAAGACAATCTTGGTGGCATGTGAGTCGAGTTTGTCATGAGTGGCAGAAGGATTGTGCACAAAAGTCGTGCACCCAATGATACGCAGACGGAGAGGAAACAGATCCTTGCCTAGATATAGAATAGAGAATGCGGTTTATACGTGGAGAACCGTGGACGGAATGCAATTAATGAGGTAACAGGAGATGAGGACAGCGTAGCCCCAATAGGAGTGAGGAACCTGCATCTGTGTCATCAGAGTGCGAGCGATATCGAGGAGGTGACGGTTTTTGCGTTCCGTCATCCCATTTTATTGTGAGGTATAGACACAACTATTTTGATGAATAATACCATGTTGCATACAGAAAGAAGAGAAAGCAGTGCTAAGATATTCTTTAACGTTCTCTGAGCGAAAGATTTTAATAGACATATCAAACTGATTCTTAATCATATTATAAAATGATGTCCATACAGAAAAGAGTTCGGAACGATCCTTTAAAAGATACACCCAGGTACACATAGAGAAATCATCAATAAAGATTACAAAATATGAACTACCCCGATCTATGGTGAGGGTAAGAGCAAGACCCCAAATGTCGGAGTGAATAAGTTCAAATGGTCGGGAAGATCCACGACCTTTCTGTGGTGGGAAGGACGAGCGGTGATGCTTGCCAAGCAGACATGCATCACAGTTGAGAGGTGGACTCTGTGGAGGAAGGTGTGACAGGAACTGATGAAGAAGTCGTGGAGGAACATGACCAAGATGAAGGTGCCACTGGAGAAGATCAATAGAAGATGAGGAGAAGGAGTACAGTGCAGAAATGTTATCGAGGAAGTAGAGGCCGCCGCTCTCAGTCCCAGTAGCAATCGTCCTCTTGGAGCCCAGATCCTGAAAAAAATAAGTAGTAGAAGTGAACGTGACGGAGCATTGTAGTTGCTTGCAAAGAGAAGTAACAGATAACAAGTTGTAAGGGAACTTGGGCACGTAGAGGGTGTCCGCCAAGCGAAGAGACGGAGTGACTTAAACAACACCTGTTCCATTGACCAGTGAGGGAGAGAAGTCTGCAACAAGGACCGGGGGAAATCGATCATGCTGTTCTAGGAGAGAAAAACATTGCGGATTGTCGTTCATATGATTGGTAGCACCAGAGTCGATCATCCATTTACCTTGAGTAGCGACGTGGGCACTACCTGAAGACGTGACCACGAAGGCGGACGACTTTGAAGAAGAAGTGGAAGCGTACCCAGATGGTCGAAGATGAGGATGCTTCTTCCAGCAGCGGTCAACCGTGTGGTCGGTGCAGCCACAATGAGAGCATAGAAAGTGGGAAGCACCACTTTCGCTGGATGGGAGGTGGCGGCCATCAGAGTGACTTCGCTGAGTATGGTGAGCAGAGTTGTCCAGTTGAGGAGGGGAGGATAACAACGGACGTTGTAGCAGAGAGGTAACAGCGGCTATGCGGGCAGCAGTGGCATCCAGGGTGGGAGACTCCGCCTCGCCAAGGATTTGTTGACGTATCATGTCATACGACTCAGGAAGTCGCAGAAGATAACACACAACCATAAGCTCCTGGAAGTGTTTGTGTTGCTCAGCAAGATCTGCAGAGAAAAGGCGATTTTGGAGAATTTTGGCTCTGAGAGCCTGAACTTGTTGGTAAGTAGCAGGAGACATGGAGGGATGGATAAAGAGGTCCGCATACAGAGTATAGATGTGGGACATCTGAGCCCCCTTGGAGTAGAGAGCGACAAGATGTAGCCAAGTAGCCTTGATCGTTTCATCATGATGGATGACTGGTAGGCATTCATCAGAGAGGGTGTTAGCAGACATGTGCGTACAAGAGCGTCGATGGCATCCTGTTGGGTATTGTATCCACAATAACCTAGATTTGGTGAATTCACCCTTGAACTAAGATGAATTAAGTTGTATTTGATCTATTGTTTAAGTTATGTGTTTGCAGGATTAAATTATCAAGTGTAGACCAATGTCAGTCTACAATTGGTTACCAAACACAGTACCATATAATGTAATCCCTCATCGTGTGATCCATGGTGTTGACTCATGTGTAGCCTCTCTATTGGGATACACTTCATTTTTCAGCACTAGGATTGTTGCTGAAAGACTTGTTGCTGATTCTATTGAAGAAAGGAAAATCTTCAAAACCAAAATTTCTCTAAGTGTTTCACTCAAGTAGATTTATAGTACCCGAGTAGAACCTTAGTTGTACTCGAGTAAGTCCAGTCTGGATTTCGAGTAAAGGAAATGGTTCTCGAATAACTTGATTTTGTTCTCGAGAGGCCAAGTCCATTACTCGAGTAGACTTCTTCTCTTTCTCGAGTTGACAGATTTTCCCTTTCAAAATATTCTAAGTATTATACTTGAGTAGTCAAGCTAACCACTCGAGTAGATAAGCCCTTCGACACGAGTTACAGAAGGAAAGTTCTCGTGAGAATCAACCCCACTCAAGTAGTGAAGTTTATGTACTCGAGAAGTCTGCTTTCTTCTCGAGTAGTCTAGATCCAGTACTCGAGTGATCAGTATTATCTTCTAGAATTTTTTTCTAAGTCCTTTTCTTGAGAAGTTCATCTCCACCTCTCGAGTAATATTGCTAGCACTCGAGTAACCTTTTTCCACTCGAGTGATAATGAATTTTGTTCTGGATTTCCTGAAGGACTTATTCTCGAGTTGTATGACATTGTCCTCTTGAGTACTCATCATTGTACTCGAGTAGTGCTTCTCTTTTCACTCGAGTAATTCAGTCAACTTTCCAGAAATTTTTGCTAAGTCCTAACTGACGGGATTTTCAAATTACTTGACTTGATTGGTCCACGTGAACGTCATTAATGGTAATTATGACCATTAGGGAGATCTTATATAAGGTCTTGTCATTTCGACTAACCCTAACAAGCGCTGAAAAGAAATACTCTAAGAATTCTGAATTTGATTTTTCTCTTTCCTAAACAGAAGCAGCTGCCACTCCTCATCGTGCAAATCGCCTAGGGATTTCATTCAAGAAGATTCAGATCAGTTGACTTGCAGATCGAGATTGGTCTTCAACTTATTCATCTTCTCTCTGATCGTATGAGTCAAGAATTTTTAGATCAGGGTCCTGCCGTGGCGTGTCTTCTTCAAAGTTTTTGACTGTGCCGCAAACTTCAAGGAAGAAGACCTTGGCCGAAATCTCCAAATCTGAGAAATATTATTGTTTGTATTTCCTATTTTCAATCTATTCTTGTAGGAGATTATTCTCCGAGTGTAGGAGCGTTGTCCTCCGAGTTGTAGGAAGTTTTCGTCTTCCGAGTGTAGATCCGTTTTGGGGATCGAGTTGTAGGAACGTTGTTCCGAGACGTAGGATTGGTTTCAATCCGAGGTAGTGGAGTAGTCGAGTCTAGTGCTTTGCTAGATCGGTGAGTGAAAAGTGGATGTACCCAAGGTTGGGGAACCACTATAAATCTCTGTGTCCTCTGTGATTGCTTGGTGGTTGTTATTTTCTGTTCTTAGATCTCTAAAATTTTTATTCCTCAAAAGACACAAAACTCACATATTCACCCTTCTCTAGGTGATTTAGGTAAGACAACTAACACTTCACATCCCAATCGTCAAAGAGAGGGGAATCTTGTGGAGGAGGGTCATCGGTGAGATGATGACGTTTGCATTGAGAGCGGAGAAGGAAGGTGAAGGAGACACTCCAATCTGGGTAGTTGGGACTGATGAGTTTGGAAACGGTGCTAAGGTTGCCCGAAGGAGTGGGAGGAGTAGGAGGAGGAGCGACAACAGGAGTAGTGTTGGTGGAGATATCAGAGGTTTCCATAGAAGAGAGCAGTGAGAAGAATAATTTGTGGCTAGAAGGAGAGGCCGCGACGACAAAGAATAAGTTGCGGCGACAAAGAGCAGGGCGCGGCTAGAAAAGGAGGGCGCGGCGACTAGGCACAGGTCGCAGCTTGAAGAGTAGGTCGTGAAGACTTAAGAACTGGTCGCAACAACAAAAGGAGGATGCAACGACTAAAGACAGGTCACTACAAGATGAACAGGTCGCGACGACTGAATAACAAGTCGCGACGAGAAGAAAGAGAAATCAAATAGGTCCCGCACACAAAGGGCAATGACAAGGAGAGAAAGAAACCGCACGAACAGGGAGAAAGCATGCGGAAGAAACAAGTCGCGAAGATAGGTCGCGAGAAGAAGAATCAAGCCGCGTGGACAGGGAGCGTTCACAGAATCAGGCGGAAAAGATTGAGTCCTCTGATAGCATGTGGGAACAGAAAACAAACAAGCCAAAAATTTGGAATAACAAATTTTATTATCCAAAAAGGTGTGTATTACAAAGTTATGACCTCTCTTTTATAGAATGGAGGAGATGAGAGAGATTACAAATAAGTAATGTGGGACTAAATAATTACAAGTATATGCGGCTTTACAAATAAAAAAACCAAACAAGTCGCACGGTTAGACAAGCAGGCTAACTACTCGACAACCACCAGAAGGAGAGAACAAGCTGCCACAGAGAACAAACTGCAATAGGAGACCGCTAGACCGCCGGTCTCCAAGTCACCTGAGACAAATTGCCAGACCGCTGGGATACCAAACAATAATAGCCTGGCAGACAAGCCGCTGGGATAAACCGCCAGACCGCCCAGCCTCCGAACAGCAACAGACCGCCCAACCTCCATACTGCAACAGACAACAAAAGAGTCCAACTATTCACGAAATACTGGATTCATTAGATCCATGAATACTGATGGTGTGTTCGTCAGCCCAAACGACATCATCGAGAACTTGAAATGACCATACCTTGTTCCAAAAGCCGTCTTGGGTATGTCCTCATCTCGAATTCCCAACTGGTAGTATCCTGACTTCAAGTCCAACTTAGAATACACCACTGGCCCCACCAACTGGTCGTACAGGTCGTCTATCCGAGGAATTAGATACTTATTCTTGGTAGTCAGTTTATTCAACTCTCGGTAGTATATGCACAACTGCATACTACCGTCTTTCTTCTTCACAAACAACACTGGGGTGCTTCAAGGTGAAGAACTGGGTCTAATATACCCTTGCTCTAACAGTTCCTGCAACTGTATTTTGAGTTCGGTCAAATCTTTTGGTGCCATCCTAAAAGGAGGATGTGACGCCGGCCTCGCCTCTAGCACTAACTTAATCGAGAAATCGATCTCCCGTCAAGGAGGTGCTTCGGGAAGCTCCTCGGGAAACACATCCTCGAACTCTGCCACTACCGGCACATCTCCAAGTGACAGCCTGGAAAGGCGAACCTCCAACAATACTACAAGAGCTACTCCTCCCTGGTTAATTGCCCACACCAACTACATGGTTGAAATCAGGGAGCATGTCACTCCACTAAGGCCCTCGAACTTAACTTCTCCCTGCCCTTCACTTCTCAGGGTCACCGCCTTAGATAGGCAGTCGATACTGGCACGCTGCTCTACGAGCCAGTCCATTCCTAATATCAAATCGAACTCAACCAACGGTAGAACCGTCGCTAGCAATGTGAAGTCAACTCCGTTCAGACTCCAACAAATGCTCCCCTTCACCCTAGTAGTCATGGATGACCCATTGGGCATGCGCACCTTCAGCTCTGCGTCCGCCGATGAAAGCTCAACTCCAATCCTTCGGATAATGCTTTCCGTAAGGAAGGAGTGCGGTGCTCCATTATCAAACAATACTCTAGCATGGTACCCAGAAACTAACACAAAGCCTAAAACATAGGCAACATACATAAACGATCTTGAAAGTCTAAGATAAAAAGACTAACTCAAACTTTCATACCTGTCACCACATCGGGTTGGCGGATCGCTTCTTGCTGCCCAAGGTTATTCGCCATTAGCTGCACGGGTTGGAAACGAGAAGCGCTGGACTCCACCATCTTTCCTTTCTCCACCGCGCTGGGCCCGGAGCGCATCGACTGTTCTTGTCTCGGCTCCTGCTCTGCACCACCCTCAATAAAGAAATGAGCTATGTGGCCCGGTCTGCCACATTTGTAGCACGATCGTGGTCCCTTGAAGCGAGACCCCCCCCCCCCCCCCGACGTCGCACTATCCTTCTCCCAAATCTTGTTGGCATGAGACTTCTTCTTCCACTTACTCCCATCAGTTCTTCCTTGAGATTGCTTTCCTTCTCCCTGCTTGGCCGCAAAACCCTTTTGATATTGGGTTCGCTCTAAATCGCTCTCCAACGTTCTAGTAGCCTCAACAAGCTCATTGAAACCAACATTCTTCATAGATATGAGGGGTTGCCTCAGATTCTCCCTCAGTCCGTGGTTGAAGAGGTTGTCCCTCTCCACATCTTCAGTCATGGTCATTCCATCATAACGACCCAACAGAGTAAACTCCTGAACATACTCGTCCACCATTTTGTCCCGCTGCACCAAGTGCAGAAATTGCCTCTGAAGGGCCAGCCCTGTCGACACAGGAATGTACTTTTTCAAGAAAGCATTCCTGAATTTTTCAATGGACGGGGTGCATCCAGGAAACTGGCGACCACTATGGCTCACCCACCATAACTTAGCGTCTCCTTCCAACATGAAGGTCGCAAACTCAGATTTCTTTTCCTCTATTCTCAAGACTTAGACACTAGGACACTCACAGTCCCGCAATACTCATATGTGGATAACTTCTTAATGCAATTCGTTTAGGGCATTCGTCCACGAAGACATACCTTGGACACTAACCTCCCTCTAATACCAAATTGTAACACTTCCCTTGTAATGACTGTATAATATGGGTCCGGTCGGGGCCCCATAACATACAGACTCCAGAGCTTTAGCATTAAGAGATGATATGTAAACTACCCAAACTCAAAACTCAGACATCAACAGCAGAAACATACAATCAAGACTAGAAGTTATCCACCAAACAGAGAGTATCAAAATGGCCTTAGGGCCTTACACATCATTAGTCCAAGACTTAAGCATCATTAAACAATAGTAATATGCACATGCACTCCTAAGCTACCTCGGCATACAAGCCGGATTACATTTCATGGAGCATAACATTCAATCAGAATACATGCAAATAATTGAAAGATCACTTCATGCGGCTTAGGCTTTTTTGGCTGGCGAGCTTGCTCCTTCTTGCGATCCTTGCCCTGTAAAAATTTGGTTGTAACGTGGGTCAACAAAGGCTAACCTCAACTATGTAACCAACATAACTCCTCACGACCGTCCTTAATGGACCCCGGGGCACTCCATCACACTGCACTTCAGCACTTCGTATGCAACAATACAAACACATTTAAAGCTGTAAAAAAAGTTTGGATGTCTATACAACAAACACGTTTCTATGTTGAGCATATAATAAAAGGGGCCTACAATGCAGCATGAATGCAATCCCAGATTTCACCAAAGGCACCCTAAAGCGTATACTTCTAACGCATCATCACATCGGGTACTCTAAATTTCTGATCGGCGTTCAAGCTGCAAACACAGGGGTACTCTAAATTCCCCCAAACGACATACAAACCGCAAACACAAGGGTACTCTAAATTCCCCCAAACGGCATACAAGCCGCCACACAAACAAACCGATAATAAACCTTGCTAGACCCCACCCATCGCGACGAACTAGGCCCGACTCCAACATCGGGATCAAGTCCACCGAAGGAGACCCAGCGGGACCCAACTGGAATCGTCTAGGCTTGCCCAAAGCTCGGCATTCTCGTCAGTTCCACAGAAGGGGACTTGTCTCGTCGGGACACTCTCCATACATGACTTTGCAACGTCACGGGCTACCAAGTCGACCGCAGAGACAAATCACACCTTAGCACATCACAATCCCACGTCTTTCCTGCCCAAATCCACTATTCGTACCATAGTGTTCCCGTGCCCCAAGGAAACCATCTACCGTCACAACGGAGCTAACCTTATCTAGTTCTGATTAACGTTACCATGCCCCAAAGAAACCATCTACCGTCACAATAGAGCTAACCTTGTCTAGTTCCGTATATGCGTACTCACACGAAATGAGGGGGGGACATACATCTTAAACGGCGTCTTTCCGATATGCATCATCATCGAGTCGGACTAATGGTCATGACTGCGGCTTCACCCACAATTCCTAATCCACTAACGGAGCTGATTTCTAATGGAATATTATGTCGGGGACAGACACAATCGACCCAGTGGCTCCTCTTGAACCATAGCAACCCAAATCCCTCATTTGAGAGATCTGGTGCATATATGCTTGAAATAAAATGAAGAAAAGGAAAAGATAACATGCACACATCCTATAACCGAGAGGTGAAGTGTCGTTACCTTACGACTCCTCTTCTTAGCCATGAAACTCGTGTCTTACACGGATGAAAATGAGCGTCTTCGCGTCCTCTTCATGGATCTGGCCTCGGAATGACGATCGGAGGTCTGGATCTCCGTCAATGGCGGAAGAAAGCTCTCTTCTTCCTCCTCCCACCTTTCTCTCTGAAACCCTAACTCTCACTTCCCAAATGGAAAATGAAGATAAAAAACCATTCAGACCTATATAAGCACTCTAGAGGAGAGTCTTGGGTCTTCGGATTGAATCCTAAATGAAATCAGACGGCTGTAAAGCCAAACGACGGAACTACTTCCATCCGCTACTGTCGGGTGGTAACTACCTACCGCCGAGTGGTAGGTTCCCGAGCGCTCGGCCAGAAAATAATGTCGTGCTAATGCCGGCGATAAGGCTAATGTCGCGCGGTAGTATTTTCTCGAGAACTCGACGTTTTCTCAAAAACTCAGTGTTTGACGAACTGGGCACTTCGTTCGACGTTCGACGAAACAGGGCTATCGTCGGGCGATAGCTACTATCGCTAGGCGGTAATCCTACAGCGCTCGACGAACAGATCTTTCGATCGACGCTCGACAAAATAGAGCTATCGTCGAGCGGTACCTAACTAACTCCGCGCGCTAGCACTCAACGCTCTCAACACCTCGCCACTCAACGCTCTCAGCGCCTGGCCACTCAACGTTAAGCTATCATCGGGCGATAACTACTACCGTCGGGCGCTAGCTTCTAGAGACTCGTTCTGAAAACTGGGTGTTACAAGCTTTGTCTCTTATTTCTTCGCAGACCCCCTAGATAAGCGAGAGCCTTCAAGGTTTGAAGATGCCACTGGAGTCAAGGAGTAGTATGATGCTATGGATGAGGACATGATAGCCCTCAGAAGGAACGAGACTTGGGACCTTGTGCCTAAGGTCGTTGGCGTTACTCCTGTGACGTGTAAGTGGGTGTACAAACTGAAGAAGAAGGCTGACAAAAGCATAGAAAGATACAAAGCTCATTTGGTTGCTCGAGGGTTCTCCTAATAGTATGGGGAAGACTATGAAGAGACGTTTATTCCAGTTACCAAGATGACTTCGGTGCGGGTGGTGATCGCATTGGCTGCTTGTTAAGGGTGGAAGATGTGGCAACTTGATGTAAAAAATGCTTTTCTTTACGGGGAGATAGATAAAGACATCTTCATGGTTCAACCACCAGGTTATGTATTTGAAGATCATTCGGACTACGTCTGCAAGCTTCAGAAGGCTCTTTATGGGTTGAAGCAGGCTCCACGAGCATGGTATGAGAAGATCACAGAATACCCCCAATTCTGTGGATACTTTGCCTCAGATTCAAATTCAAGCATGTTCATAAAAAATAGTGGGAGCTTCATGTCTTGGTGCTATTGTGCGTGGACGACATGATCATCACGGGGAACTCTGAGGAGGAGGTAGCTAGGCTCAGGGCCAAGCTAGCTATACGGTTTGAGATGAAGGATTTGGGTGAGCTCCAAAACCTCCTTGGACTCGAGGTTGAGAGGAAGAAGAGCGGGATAATCGTCTCTTAAAGGGGCTATGCTGAGTGGATCGTTCATCGATTCGGCTTAAGGGAGGGAAAGAGTAGCTCTACTCCTCCGGGTTGTGGCCTGAAGCTTCGACAAGATGAGGGGAGGATTCTTCCTAATCCCTTGGTGTTCTGAGCTCTGGTTGGGAGCTTGATTTACCTGAATATTACAAGGCCAGACAGTGCTTATGTTCTAGGCCGAGTTAGTCATTATATGGCGGATCTAAGAAAATCTCATCTGGTAGCGGCAAAGAATATTCTGAAGTATGTGAAGACTACTTTTGATATGAGACTCCAGTATAGGAGGGACACGGGCTTTTCTCTGCTTGGCTACATTGATGCTGATTATAAGGGAAACTCAAACAATCGAAAGTCGACGTCTGGTTATGTTTTCACACGCGGATCGGTGGGTATTTCATGGTGCAGTAAAAAGCAGGACTCGGTGTCTGTATCTACTACGGAAGCGGAATACAAGGCTTCGGCCTTGGCAGCTCGGGAAGTCATCTGGCTGAGGAGGCTAATAGAGGACGTCCATGAATAAGTGTGAGGTCCAACTCTGCTTCGTTGTGACAATGAGAGTGCCCTGAAACTGGTTAATAATCCAGTTTGTCACGTGCGGACCAAACATATAGAGATTGAGCACCACTTCATTCGTGAGAAGGTGTTGGAGGGGTCTCTTATGATTGAGCATGTGAGGAGCGAGGACAACATACCAGATATCTTCACTAAGCCACTGTCAAAGGGACCATTTGAATGGTTACGGGTTCTGCTGGGTTTGGTCACCATTTCTCACTTCATGGGGGAGTGTTGAAACTGTTGAAGTCAAAGTGGGGGTTAATTAGGCAGACCGTGTGGCCTGGGCAGACAGTCTTGCAGACTGGTGGTGCGGTCTGAGCAGTCTGGTGTTGCGGCCTGGTGGTGTGTCCTTGGAGGTAGCTGTGCGGATAGGTTGAATATCTGCGGTCTGGTCGGACTAGGTTGGAGTCTGTGGAGTTCGCTCTATGCGGACTGTTCTTTGAGGTCGGGAGATCGGCATTGGCTTGTGCCCTTGATCTCCTCAAGTGGTGCAATTAGGAGGTAACTGCGGAGTTCATGGTTAGGAAAACTGGATTGGAGCTGGCGGACTGGGTGGACTATTGTTCGTGTACGAGAAGCTCGCGTCAGAGGTTCACTGGTTGGAGACTTGGTCACGATCCATGACAAGTTCAAATTAATCGCGGAATTCGCAATGTCCGCTGGTTGACCGGGCAGTTTGTGCTTCTAGTCGTGGACATTATTGTTGCGGGCTGGTGTGGTGTCTGCTGGGATGCGGACTGGCTTCTATCCGGCCTCCTTGATGTCAGGAGGATAGGTTGGTGTCCGGCCTTGTCCATGCAGACTGGGTGGACTGCTCTGTGCTAGCTGCGGGCTGGGGAGGTGTTTCTATCTACTAGGGCGGTGACCACACTCCTCTTCACGCCTATAAATAGGTCCCCCCTGTGACATCATAATTAATCTGAATGAACAGTAAGTTGATCGTGGATTAATTGTTGCGGCCTCAGATTTTCTGTCCACGCAGTTTGAGAAGGATAACTGATTTGTTGTTTGCAGGTTGTGCGGCTAGCACTGAGAAACCAGGATTTTGGTGTTGACTGCGGTCAGGGATCAGTGGAGCTTGTGTTTAAAAATCAGCGGTTTGCAGCAGGTCGCGGTTGCGGCCAGCCGGTCTTCTCTCCTTCAGCTTTCCCAGTTCAATAACTTGTCTGTCGGTCTCGGCGGTCTGTTCTTCAGTTCGGCAGCGGCTTTGTTCGCGGACTCTAGCTGCTAGGCGACCTCTGCAGTTAGGCGGCTTGCATAGAGCGGACAAAGGTGTTCAGCAGAGTAACACGGTGTCCGCGGTCTACACGAACTCCGTAGTTCAGTTCGGTGCTGCAGAAGCTTGGCGGTCTCGGCGGTCTCGGCGGTCTCGGCGGTCTCGGCGGTCTCTGAGGCAGTCCGCCCTGCTTGTTGTTTTTGCTTTGTTTGTATGCTCTTCCTTTGTACATCGGCGAATCATGTCTCGCTATGTATGTCCTGTCTTGTAAAGTAGATTGTTGAAAATACAGGACTTGTTTGTTGTTGTTGTTTCTGATTTATTGAGCTTGGTTTATGGTTGAGTGTTCTTGCGTCTGGTTCCCGTTTTCCGCTTGATCAAGATGTCATCTTGATAGCTTTGAAAGTTTTACATGATATCAGAGCTATCTCTTTGATCATCTTGAGAAATTGTAACATTTTTCACTCGTGATTGTTCTAAAATACGGTTACTTTTAAATATGATTGTATATCACAAATACAGCCAGCCGTATATGTTCGCAATCAATCTACATCATTGAAAATTTGAAATCATGGATCTTAAGGCTGTATTTGTGTAATACATGCGTATTTTAGATTAACCATGCCCTAAAAATTGTGCTGGCGGAAATACACGACGCGATCGGAGGTTCCGCACCATGATCTTAGGCGTTTGTGTTACTTGCACCAACAATTTATTTGATGTTTTTTAGCGAAAACTGATGCGTTCTCCGTTGCATCCGGTGATCATACACCACAGTGTGCCTCTTTATTTTTGCTATTCTATTTTATATATACATTTTTTATTCAAAATTATGACTTTCTTATCTTTATGCGATCAGTCCTCGCAGATTTTTTTTCAATGTTTTGAGTCCCTAAACGGCTAAACATTTCAAACATACTAAATATGTCCCTAGGAGGCATGCATGAGACTAACATTTCTAATGGAAAAAATTAACCTGGTAGCACGATGAAATGTGTCTCTTGGAGAACCTAACGGAAGCCCTATGATTGTGTTGTGGTTGAACACAAACCTTTATCATAAATTCGTAATGGAGTTGACTTGGACCCCTACGTTAGTTGTGCTTGCAAAACTTATATCCTCTCGTATGGATTATGTGCGTAGCTAGATATTTTGGTAGCACTTATATGTGTTAAACACTTACTGGTCGAGGTGAAGTTGTACCCGCATTGTGCTAGTTGATCACGATGATTTGAGCACCTTGTGCGCTCTCTGCAAGTCGTCTAACCGCAGAGGTTACCTAGCTGCCAGAGTCCGCGAACAAGAGTCGTTGCCGAACTGAGGAACAGACCGCCGAAACCGGCGGACAAGTTATTGAACTGGGAAGCTGAAGGAGAGAAGACCGGTTAGCCGCAAATGCGACCTGCTGCAAAACCGTTGATTGTTAACCACAAGCTCCACTGATCCCTGACCGCAGTCAGCACCAAAATCCCGGCTTCTCAGTAATAGCCACACAACCTGCAAACAACACACTGGTTAACCTTCTCAAACCGCGCGCACAGAAAATCCGATGCCGCAGCTATTAACCAACGTTCAACTTACTGTTCATTCAGTTTATTATGATGACACATGGGAGTCCTATTTATAGGCGCAGGGAGGAGTGTGGTCACCGCCCTAGTGGATAGAAACACCACCCCAGCCCGCAGCTAGCACAAGCAGTCTGCATAGTGCGGACACAAAGCCAGTCCGCCCGGACAAGGCAAGACAAACCTATCCTCCTTAAGCACCATCAATAAGACCGGATAGAAAGCCAGTCCGCAACACCTACGGATACCGCTCCAGCCCGCAGCTCCGCAGCTCGCAACCAAGGCACCAAACCGCCTAGTCTCCCTGCAGACACTTCATTAGTCCGCACACCTTGATATGCAACTCCAAAACAGCCAGTCTGCACGATTATGCGGACTACCGGACACAGAAGGAGTCCGCGCTATCAAGCGGACAACAAAGAACAACCATGGACGTCTCTAAACTGAGACCGTCCAAACACGAGCCACTGGCGGACTCCAGCACAAGTCCGCACAACCCGCGAACTTCACGGTTACCTCCTAACCACACGGCTACCTCCAAGGACACCACTAGGACGCAACATCAGACCGCCCAGGCCGCACCATCAGTCCGCGGGACTGTCCGCCCAGGCCGCGCGGTCTGCCTGATCAACCTCCACTTTCACTTCATAATTTCAACACTCCCCCTTGAAGTGAGAAGTGGTGACCAAACCCAGAAATCCCCGTAACCGAGTAAATGACCACTTTGGCAGTGGCTTCGTGAAAATGTCTGTGATGTTTTCCTCACTCCGCACATGCTCAACCATAAGAGATCCCCCAACACCTCTCGAATGAAGTGGTGCTCAATCTCTATATGTTTGGTCCGCGCGTGACGAACTGAATTATTAACCAGTTTCAGGGAACTCTCGTTGTCACCGCGAAGCAGAGTTGGACTGCGCACTTCTTCATAGACATCCTCTACTAGCCTCCTAAGCCAGATGGAATCCCGAGCTGCCAAGGCCGAAGCCTCGTACTCTGCTTCAGTAGTAGAGACGGACACCGAGTCTTGCTTTTTGCTACACCAATAGATACAGGCTGATCCACACATGAAGACATAACCGAATGTTGACTTCCGATCGTCTGAATCTCCCGCATAATCAGCATCAGAGTATCCTTGAAGAACAAATCTCATGTCTCTCCCATAAAAAGACCCATATCAGAAGCGCACTTCACATACTTCAGAATGTTCCTTGCCGCCATCAGATGAGGCCTCCTGGGTTCCGTCATATACCAACTTACTTGGTCAACCACATAAGCAATATATGACATTGTAATTGTCAAGTAGATAAGGCTCCCAACCAGAGCCCGGAACACAAGAGGATTCAGAAGAATCCTACCCTCATCTCGTCGAAGTTTGATGCCAGAGTCAAATGGAGTAGAGCAACTCTTCCCCACCTGCATGCTGAATCGCTGAACAATTCGCTCTGCATAGCCTTTTGGGAAACGAGTATTCCGCTCTCTTTCCTCTCCACCTCGAGTCCAAGGAAGTGGTGGAACTCACCCAAGTCCTTCATCTCTAATCTTATAGCTAGCTCTGCCCTAAGCCTAGCTACCTCCTCCTTGGAGTTACCCGTGATGATCATATCATCCACGTACAACAACACCAAGACCAGAAGTCCCCCATCTTCTTGATGAACAAGCTCGAGTCTGAATTAGAAGCAAGATAGCTGCAGAACTGGAGGTATTCTGCAATATTCACATACCAAGCTCGAGGAGCCTGCTTCAAACCTTAGAGGGCTTTACAGAGCTTGTAGACGTAGTCCAGATGTTCTTCAGATATGTATCCCAGTGGCTGATCCATGAAGATGTCTTTGTCAATTTCCCCATAAAGAAAGACATTCTTTACGTCTAGCTGTCACATCTTCCAACCCTGGCAAGCCGCCAAGGTTATCACCACCCGAACTGAAGTTATCTTTACCATGAGACTAAACGACTCTTCATAGTCTTCATCGTACTGTTGGGATATCCCCGAGCAACAAGGCGAGCCGTGTATCTTTCTATTCTCCCATCTGCCTTCTTCTTCAGCTTGTAAACCCACTTGTAAGTCACAGGAGTAACGCCATCAATCTTGGGCACAAGGTCCCTGGTATCATTCTTCTTGAGGGCAGCCATCTCCTCATCCATGGCATCATCCCACTCCTTGACTCCAGTGGCTTCATTAAAGCTAGAAGGCTCTCGCTCTTCTAGAGGGCCTGTGAAGAAACAGGAGACAAAGCTCACCGTTTTTCCTTCGCTATACCGAGCTGGTGGCTTGATGGTTCGCTTTGATCTCCGAAGAGTCTGACCCTTGCTCACCACCTCTGTTGCTTCTTCAGAATCGGCTCCATTCCCAGGCACACTTGGAGCATCTCTCCCCCTGCTTCCTGAACCAGAAGCCTCTGCTCTAGAGCTTGAAACACCTAGAGCTCCTAGTGACACAGGCAGCTCCACTTAAAGATCATTAGCAACCTCCTTCTTCCCTTCATTCAACCTGCTCTCTGGTAGATCCACAAATGAGCTACCTTCATATGATGTTAACTCGTCGAAGACCACGTCCCTGGAGACGACATATTTCTTCGTCACTGGATCCATACACCTCTATACCTTCTTCCGCTCATCATAGCCCACAAAGACAAGTTTTCTTGCCTTCGCATCCAGCTTAGTCCTGAGAGCATCCGGGACGTGTACGTAGCAGGTTGATACAAACACCCGAAGGTGTTCCACGTGAAAGATAATAGTTGTTAACCTAAATCACCTAGAGGGGGGGTGAATAGGTGAGTTGTGCGTCTTTTGCGGAATAAAAAAATCTTAGAACACAGCACAGATCTCTCTACTAAAATATCACAGACGAGACAAGATTTACAGTGGTTCCCCGATCTTGGGTACATCCACTTTCCCTCACTGATCTAGCAACAAACTAGACTCGGCTACTCCACTATCTCGGATTGAAAAGCAATCCTACCATCGGAACAAAGTTCCTACAATCTCAATCCAATCCAACTGGATCTACAACTCGGAAGAAACACCTTCCTACAAACTCGGAGTGGAAAACTCCTACACTCGGAGAAAAATTCTCCTACAAAAAAGAAATTCAAGTATTGAAAAATACAAACAGTGAAATCGTCTGATTCAGATCTGAAAATAAAACAGAAAACTGGAATCTTCTTCTTGGCGTGCAGCTTTATCAGAAAAGTTGAAGAAGGATTCTCGGCAATCAGTAGATCTGAACTTCTTGCTTCCACGATCGGACAGATGATG
The DNA here is from genome assembly GCA_039583875.1 of Platanthera guangdongensis. Classification (NCBI taxonomy): domain Eukaryota; kingdom Viridiplantae; phylum Streptophyta; class Magnoliopsida; order Asparagales; family Orchidaceae; genus Platanthera; species Platanthera guangdongensis. The sequence goes on along the minus strand of CM077162.1, from coordinate 39,181,220 downwards.
AGTATGTGAAAAACGATCTCGATCTGGAGAGCTTTTTTGTCTATTTCCTCTGAAGATCGAAACCCTTGCCGGAGAAGAACAGCGGCGGCGGCGGCTTTCGTTCCGTGAAGAGAGAGAGAGGAAATAGCGATTATTTTGGAAAGCGACGGCTGCAAAACTCAGAGGAATTTTCTTCTTGAAAGATCTGTTTTCTCATTAGGGTTTGTCGATTAGACAAGACCTTTTATAGGAGTACTAATAACGGCCATAATCGGTTTTAATGACGTACACGTGGACCAATCATATCACGGTAGTTGAAAATCTGTCAAATCTGGACTTAGAAGAAATTTCAGAGAAAATGAAGTCATATACACGAGTAGGTATAAAACTACTCGAGTAGGTCAAGGACTACTCGAGTAACCAAAGAGATTTTACTCGGGTATATAAATCATGACTACTCGAGTATGTAGAAGAAAACTACTCGAGTATGTATAGTCAACTACTCGAGTACTTTAGAAGATCTACTCGAGTATAAAGAAAAGTTTCTCGGGAGGGAGCAGAGCTACTCGAGTACAAGTTATACTACTCGAGTAGGCAGAATTGAACTACTCGAGTGGTTAGAGGAACTACTCGAGATAAACACTTAGAAATATTCTGCACACGGGAAAAATAGCTACTCGAGTAGTTAGATTGAACTACTCGAGAGGAAAGAAAGTTATCTCGAGTATATGAAAGACTTACTCGAGTATATCTTAACTACTCGACACAGTGTCGAGACTTACTCGAGTATATAAAGTACCTACTCGATTAAATGACTTAGAAAAAAAATTCTGGGAAAAAATGAATTGGAACAGGAAGAATATACTACTCGAGTATGAACTACTCGAGAGAGAATGAGCTACTCGAGTATATAACTTGGACTACTCGAGTATTTTACTTAGAAAAGTTTGGAACCTGAATTCTGGGCAACTCGAGTAGGAAGAATGATCTACTCGAGTAGTTAAGTAAGCTACTCGAGTATGTCAATGAACTACTCGAGTGTTTTACTTAACTTCACGAGAGGAAAAATTTTCTTACTCGAGTATGCAGAAGTTTCACTCGAGTATATCTCAATCAATCTACTCGAGTAGTTAGGTACCTACTCGAGAGAAATACTTAGAAAAATTTCTGTCAGCAATTTTCTTCTTCTACTAGAAGGGAATCAGCACCAAGTCTTTACACAGTCCTATAGCTTGAATATGAAGTGTATCCCAATAGAGAGACTACACATGAGTCAACACTTTGGAACACACAATGAGGGATTACACTATGTGGTCCTGTGTTTGGTGACCCATTGTAGACTGACATTGATCTACACTTCCCATTGGAGTCCTGCAAACACATAACTCAAGCAAAGCATCAAATACAACCTAATTCATCTTAGTTCCAGGGTGACTTCATCAAATCTGGGTTAATGTGGACATAGTTCCCAACAATCTCCCCCTATTTGTTGAAGTCAGAACCATTTACACTAAGGTGAATTTTAGACATAAAAAGAAGCTAAGTAGAAAATGTGCAAGCAAGCAATAGACTATGATAAAGGATAATAAGAGCAAAAACTTAGAATTATATAAATAAGAATATCCAAAATTTTCATTTCTACAGTCAATCATTCCACCCTCTCAAAGATCCTTGAAGATCAGCCTTGATTCTGTCTGTCCAGTTTCTCTTGTTGTCTTTTCTGATAGCAGTAGGGTTTTGGATAGTACTTGGGAGGCCTAGGAGGGGCTGCAGGGTTGTTCCTCCCATATTCTCTATCATAGATTCTTCTTTTTGTCATGGACTTCTCATAAAGTTCCCATTCAGTGGAGCTGTAATGAATGTTCCTGCTCTCATGAAATTCCATAACTAATCTGAGAGTTTCTAAAATCAGGGACTTGGAGGTTGGAGACCAAACTTCAGCATGTTCAGTGGCTTTAGTAGGAGCAGTCCTGCTAGCAGAGGGGCCTTCACCATACTTCCTTTTCTTCTTGTAGGTTTTGATCTCTGGAGGAGCTTTGAGGAATATATTTGCAGGATCTTCTTCCTAGTCTTGAGCATAGGTGTCTGGAGGGGCAACTATGTCTCCAGGCCTGGGAGAGAATGTAGGTTACAGAGGAACAGCTAGGGCAGAGACATCTGTAGCTAGAGGGTTTAAATGATGAGGAATGATGTTGGGGTCAACAGCAAGGTCTGGCAGAATCTGATTGTGCATCCAGAAAGCAGTGTCATAGGTATGAAATTTGACACTTTGTATCTATGCTAGCACATCATCATGAATTGTCTTCACATGAGCTTCCCATACATCTGACTTCTGAGCAGCTGACTTTTCTACCTGTTTTTTGAGTTCTTTGACCAATCCCTCCCCCTTTTTGATTTCAACAGATAGCTGGGTTATAACATCTTCTTTGAAAAGACCAACTTCTTCACAGATTTTCATTTTGTGGGCTTCAGTTCTCTTGTCCAGTTCAATTTGATTATTTGCAAGGGTGACACCTTGTTCCATAACCTCTCCAACACTAGTGATAGTGTGGTCTAGGGCTTTGCCACCATGTTGAAATAAGTATTTAAGCTTGTCAGTATTATGCTGAATTTCAGCAAAGCCTCTGCTCATCTCAGTCTCGAGAGCAGTTACCTTGTCAGTGACAGTCTTTAGAGAAGTGTCAAAATAATTTATTTGTTCTTGAAGAAGAAGTGTAATATGTTGCAGCAAATCTGAGGAGGAAGAGACTGTAACAGCAGCAGTAGAGGGAGCAGCAGTAGGGAGAGAAGGAGTTACCCATGGAGCTATTTCTTCAATGATCACAGAGCTGTCAGCTCTTGTGGTATGAATTACAGCATCTCTTTCTTCTGTATCATGAGGGATGGAGAAATCTAGGTTTCTGAGAGGGGCCTCAGCTGGCTTAGGAGAAGGCTCATCAGAAATAAGAATGGTGTCTTGCTGGTCTTTGAGAGCAGCAGGAGATTGTGCTGGAGTCCTGGCTGGAGAATGTTCAGGAGACTGTGCTAGAGTTGAGTCCTTGTGACATTCAGAGGATAAAGCTGGAGGAGATAGAGGAGGAATAGGCAACACTTCTTCAGAGAGCTCTGCAATCATAGCATCTATGGCAGCAACTGTTGAGAGAAGAGATTCTGGGGGTATCTCATCTGAGGGAGTTGTTGGACTTTGTGGAGTATGAGGTAGGGAAGAAATTGCTGGCTGAGGAGAGGGCTGTCTGACTTGGCTAGAAGGATCAGGCTCCCCCTCACTTAGTGCACCAGAGGAGCTGGCCACATGACGAGGAGAGGGAGATGGAGTCCTGTCCTCTAGAGCTGGAACCTCTGGAACTTCTGAAATCTTTGCAGCTTGGGCAGGATTCTTCAGCTTGAGCTCTCATCTCTGAATGGAAGAGATGGAGACCTTCTTCATGTGGTGAAGAGGGGTCCCTTTGGAGAAGTTGAATACCTCAGGATTTGTTTCATGGAGGAGCAGAGAGATTATTCTGGCGTAGTTGGGGGATTTTAAACTGTCCTTGATTTTATCCAGAATCAGCATACCAAATTGGAATTTCTTGCGGCAGACAATGGCTTGCATTATGTCGAAGAAATACGATGGAATGTCTCTTATGGAGTTGGTCTTGCACAGTAAAATTTTCCCAATAACATCAACCAGAAATTTGCCTTCTGCGTTCATGTCTGACCTTTTGAAGTACTGAGCATCAGCTGAAATGCCACAGAATATGGCTGTTCTGTCAGAGTCTTCAGCATCTAAGTGATCTTCTTCGTCTACTATCGGCAGTCGGAGAAGTTGAGAGACATAGGTCTTGTTGAGTTTAATTTTCAAACCTTTCACTTTGGATTTCAGGACTTTGCCATTCCTTTTGACCTTCAGATTTGAGAAGAATTCGGCTACTTCTGGGAAGAGAATCTGGCAGGGTTCTTGCAGGATGAAGGAGAGCCCTGCGGTATCTAGAAGAATGAGCAAGTTGTGAAAGTCGTCTAAGAGCTCAGCAATCCTGGTGGTAACAAGTTCCGATCCTACGCCAATCTTGGAGACGGCGGCCATGATCCAGAAAACGGGAAGAAATTCTGTCGCGGGGAAGAGGAAGAGTCGCGGCTCTGCAATTTCTCGAGTGGAGATGAAGCGGCGGACGGGTACTCGAGTGAATGGAAATGATTTCGTGTAGAGTGATATTTGGAGTTTCGAATTTATAAAACCCTAGGTTTAAGTCTAATCATCTAGAAGAAAATAATTTAAAGTAAAGGCGGCACAGGAAAAATTTGAAAGCCAAGAGGCAGATACACGAGAGGTGAAAGAGGTACTCGAGTACATAGAGGGTTACTCGTGTAGGTCTAAATAAGGTACTCGAGTATATAGAGAGTTACTCAAGTAGGTCTGGTGAATCTGAAATGACTCGAGTAGAAGAATGGACTCACTCGAGTATGTGAAATATACTACACGAGTACTTACTTGCCTTACTCGAGTAAGTTAAAGGACTACTCGAGTAGGTCTGTTGAGTACTCGAGTAGGTACTTTGAAGTACTCGAGTAGGTCAGGTTTTACTTGAGTCAGAGAAGGAAGAAACCTTTGAAAAGCCAGATTTTGACTAACCTTTTAATTTCCTTTACTTCCTTGATATCCAAACTGCTCTAATCTTCCTTGTTGAGCATCCCAAGTTCCGTTTTGAAGAATGAGAACTTGGTCTCGTCCAGCGGCTTCGTGAAAATGTCTGTAACTTGCCTGTCTGTGGAGACATATTGGAGATCTATGTCCTCATGCTCTACATGCTCCCGGATGAAATGATACCTTAGCTCGATATGCATTGTTCGGCTATGCGAGACTGTATTGTTGGCTATTGCAATTGCGCTGGAAGAGTCACAAAACAGAGGGATATTCTTGAATATCAGGTTGTAATCCTCAAATTGATTCCTTATCCAAAGTAACTATGCGCAGCAACTGCCTGCAGAGATGTACTCTGACTCAGCTGTTGAGATTGCGACACAGTTCTGCTTCTTGCTGCTCCAGGAGATTAGCCTTCTTCCAAAGAATTGGCACGTCCCGGAGGTGTTTTTCTTGTCATCTTTGCTTCCTGCAAAATCTGCATCTGAAAACCCAATTAGTTCGTTGTCATTACTTCTTGGGTACCATAAGCCAAGATTTGGTGTACCTTTAAGGTATCTCAAAATCCGCTTTGCAGCAGCGTAGTGAGATTCCTTAGAGTTCACCTGAAATCTAGCACATACACATGTTGAAAACATTATGTTAGGTCTACTGGCAGTGAGGTAGAGCAGGGATCCAATTATGCTTCAGTACTTGGTTTCATCAAAATGTTTCCCTTTTTCATCCTTGTCCAGAGACATAGTTGAGCCCATTGGAGTCCTCATAGAGGTTGCGTTCTCCATTCCGAAATTCTTAATTAGCTCTTTGGTGAACTTGGTCTGCGAGATGAAAATTCCATCTTCAGATTGTTTCACCTGGAGCCCTAAGAAATACTTCAGCTCGCCCATACTGCTCATTTTGAACTTCCCTTGCATAAGTTTTGAAAACTTTTTGTAGAGGTTGTCGTCTGTAGAGCCAAAAATAATGTCGTCGACATAGGTTTGCACTAGTAAAATCTTGTCTTTTATTTCTCTAAGAAATAATGTCTTGTCTATCTTTCCCCTTATGAACTTGTTCTCAAGTAAAAAGCTAGACAGCGTCTCATACCAAGCTCTAGGAGCTTGTTTCAGACCATATAGGGCCTTGTGCAGGAAATAGACGTAATCAGAAAAGTTAGGATCAACGAAACCTGGAGGTTGTTCCACATACACTTCCTCCTTTATGTTACCATTTAGGAAGGCAGACTTTACGTCCATCTGATAGATGGTAAAGCCTTTGAGTGCAGCATATGCTAGGAACAACCTTATTGCCTCCAGCCTTGCCACTGGAGCATATGTCTGGTCGAAGTCGATTCCTTCTTCTTGACGATAGCCTTTAGCGACGAGTCTGGCCTTGTTCTTTATGATCGTCCTGTCTTCGTCCATCTTGTTCCTGTAGACCCATTTTGTTCCAATGATGTTCTTTCCTTTGGGTCTTGGAACAAGCTTCCATACATTGCAGCGCTTGAACTGATTTAGCTCTTCTTCCATTGTCATTATCCACGATGCATCTGAGTTTGCTTCCTCAAACTTCTTTGGTTCAACCTGCGAGAGAAAACTTAAATAAAGATTCTCATTAGTTGTACCTATTCGAGTTCTGACCCCGTCCCGGGGATCTCCTTTGATCTGGTCCATGGGGTGATCCTTTAGATGTCTGAGCTTTGAAGTTCTTGCATCTGGATTATCTCCAATCACTGGAGTGATTTCTTCATCTTGGATGACTTCTTCATTTTGATCATCATCCTCTCCAATAGGAGTTGGAGTGGTGATCTTAATGAGCTTTTCGCCTTTGTCTTCGGACGGTTCATCCAAGCTGGTTTCTTTCAGCTTTTCACATGCATCTTCAATGAGCACACTAGACGGATTGCTTTGCAGCAAGCTCGTCTCATCAAATACAACATGTATCGATTCTTCTACCACCAGGGTTTTTCTATTAAATATTTTATATGTCCTTACTATGGCTACTATAACCTACAAAAATACCTTCAAAACTCTTTTCGCTGAACTTGGTGGTATGATACTTACCATTGTTGAGTACGAAGCATTTACAGCCAAAGATTCTAAAGTATGAGACTGTTGGTTTCCTGCCTTTCAGAAGTTCGTAAGGTGTCTTATCGTGGTCTTTGTTTATGAGTGCTCGATTTTGCACGTGGCATGCAGTGTTGACGGCTTCAGCCCAGAAGTACTCCGGTAGTGAAGCATCACTCAACATGGTCCTGCAGGCCTCTATGAGTGTTCTGTTCCTTCTCTCAGCCACTCCATTCTGTTGTGGAGTACGAGTAGAGGAAAACTCATGAAAGATACCTAAGCTTTCACAGAATTCTGTCATGGCCCTAGATTTGAACTCTGTTCCGTTGTCACTCCTGATTTTGACTATGGAGCAGTTGTATTCATTCTGGACTTGCCTGACAAAATTAGTAAAGATGTCGAAGGTATCTGACTTGTGTTTCAAAAAGAACACCCACACAAAGCGCGAGTAATCATCAACAATTACCAACGTATAATCTTTACCTCCCAAACTTCTAATTTGCAGTGGACCAAACAAGTCCATGTGCAATAGATGGAGACATCTGTTAGAGTCTTTGCCAATAATTCTTTTAAAGGTAGTCCTTGTTTGCTTGCCTTTTACGCATGCATGACAAGGTCTATCTTTGACGCATTTGACATTTGGGGCATCACGTACTAAGTTCATTGAAAATAATTTATTAATAGTTTTGAAATTAATATGTGCTAGTCTCTTGTGTCATTGGTCACCAAGAGACGCACTATCTTTTGCTAAAAGACACACTGGTGTAGAGGAATCTATACAGATGAAATTTAAACAGAATATATTCCTGCTTCGAGTGCCAGGATAGAATCGTTTCCACATTGTCAACAGGATTTTATCAGGCACTTATCAGCATGGAATTCAACTATGTATCCTTTATCGCAGAGTTGGCTTATGCTAATGAGATTGTGTTCCAATCCTTCGACATAAGCCACATCCGAGAAGGATACATTGTCGTTAGTAATCATACCATAGCCTCTAGTGATTCCACGGTCTGAACCTCCAAAGATGATCTTTGGTCCATTCATGACTGGAGTAAAGTTCTGAATGAGGCTTCTAGTCACGGTCATATGCCGAGAGCATCCGCTGTCCAAGTACCAGATAGGCGTTTTGTCGGCCTTTGGACATACCTGCAATCATAATCAGTTTGCCTTAGGAACCGAAACACGTTTGGATCCTTGGTCTCGGGTTAGAGTGCTCCCCCTACGAGTGTTAGCATTACGAGCGGTCTTTCTCATATTGATGACATGAGGGGTCGCAGTATTTCTGGAATTGAACCAGCAATCTATGGCGAAGTGACCAACCTTGCCACAGCACCAACAGTCAAATCTGTTGTACCTTTGCCTCATGATCTCCTGCTTGACCTTTTGGAATTGTGGTCTAGCAGGGGCAGCATTCTTGGAGGAAGATGCCTCATGATGATGGCAATCACATGGCTTCTTCTCCTTTATGGGCTTCTCTACAACAGGCTTTGTCTTTGGTGCCTTCTTGAAGTCATGCCCATGATTGAAAGGGCCATAGCTCTGAAGAATAACTTCTTCATAAGGAGCCTTAAAGACACTTTCGCCAAAGTCTCTGGGTCGAGTCCATCCTTGATAGCGTGACTTTGGCTCTACATAGGTAGGCCTGGCAAAGTGCCCGTAGGATGAGTCAAAATCAAACTCATTTAATGGAAAGATGACTTTCTTGAATGTAGTTTGATCTTGAGTGGCTTTCCCTTTCTCTTTGGCTAAGGCCTTTTTGGCAGCCTTATTCTTCCGTTGATTCTTGTTTCTCCTAGAGGATTTACTAGGAGCTTCTTCATGGCCTAGTCCAGCTCCATTGGCCTTTGCTGAGAATTCAGCAACGAATAGAAGAACCATCTTGGGCTTCGAGAAACTTTCAACCAGATTTCTTTTCAGCTGCAAGTTGGGCTTCCAATTCCTTGATGATTTTCTCTTTGAGGTCAAGGTGCTCAAGAGCCTTGTTGTATTCTTCAATTGCATTATTGAAGTTTTCTTCGAGGGAGTCAGTCTTTGCAACTTTCTCTCTCAAGATGCTCTCTTCGGCTTTTAGAGATTTGATCACTTTAGCCTGAGTCTTCACGACTCGACAACATTTGTCGTAAGCCATGATTAACTCCTTGTACTGGGCCATTAGCTCTAACTCATCGTCAGAGGAGCTTTCCTCACAATCATGTTCAGAGACTTCAGAATCTGAAAGAGGGATATGAGAGTTTACCTTCCCAGTGAACTGGGGCTCTTGATCATCATCTGTTTGAGCCATTAGTCCAAAATAAGCTTCTTCTTCTTCACTTGACTCAGATGAGTCGGAGTCACTAAGAGTCTTGCTCTTTTTGGCTATGAGGCTCTTCTCTTCCCTCTTCTTGTTGTGTGAGGATTTCTTTTCTTCTCTCCTACCACCCTCCTTCTTCTTATGAGGGCAGTCGGCGATGACATGACCTGGATTATTACAACAATAGCAAATGATGTCAGTCGAAACATATTTGTTCTGTTTGGAGGAATACCTGTCACAGCTACTTGAGCCTTTTCCTTGCCGATCACCATCGTGTCGTGATCTTCTATAGGAGGCATCCTTGCCTTTTCCATTGCTTTTTCTTGTTCAAGAATTTCTTGAACTGATGTGAGAGCAGTGAGAACTCTCCTTCTGATAGCTCAGAGCCTGAGGTACTAGGCTCAGAAGTTTCTTCTTCTTCACTAATCTTTGGAGCTGGAGCAGGGGAGGCAGCCTTTGTCTTTCTAGAGGTGTCTGCTTTTAGAGCAACAAACTTTTCTTTGAGAGCAGACCTGCTCTTCTCTTCTTCAGCTTTCCTGGTGTTGAGTTGAAGCTCATATGACATAAGCTTCCCGAAGAGATTTTGTGGGTCTGTCTCAGCCAGCTTCCCAAACTCCCTGATGGCACAGACCTTGTTGTCCCATTCTTTGGTCAGGGATCTCAGGAATTTGTCATTCAGTTCTCCATTAGTGAATACTCTGCCATAGACCCTTAGGCCATTCACTATCTTGAAAAAGTTCTCAAATGTATCAGCAATGGTCTCTTTGCTTCCCTGTCGGAAGGCTTCATACTTCTGATTGAGGAGGGATCTCCAATCATCCCTCACTTCTTTTGTTCTCTCCATTAAGGTAACCAAGGACTGTCACATCTCCTTTGCAGATTGGCAGTGGATTAAGTTTTGCAGCATTGAGTCATCAACTGCACTTGCTATAATGTTTTTAGCTTTCTTGTCCAGTGAGACAAGTGCAATCTCGTCCTTGTCCAAATCCATCAGCTTCTTTGGAACCTTCTTGGTAGGATCTATAGTGGAGACAGTCATAGGGACATAAGGACCTTCTTCAACTATCATGAAGATCCTTGGATCCACAGCTTCCATAAAAAATTTGATCCTTTCTTCCACATGGGAAAGTTGTTCTTGTTGCACAGGGAAAGCTTGGCGAAATCCTTTGTCCTTGTCCATGATAGATAGATCTCAATTAACAACTATATGCAGGAACTGATCAAGGTGTTAACCTTTTAACGATCAACCTCGCTCTGATACCAATTGAAAGATAATAGTTGTTAACCTAAATCACCTAGAGGGGGGGTGAATAGGTGAGTTGTGCGTCTTTTGCGGAATAAAACAATCTTAGAACACAGCACAGATCTATCTACTAAAATATCACAAACGAGACAAGATTTATAGTGGTTCCCCGATCTTTGGTACATCCACTTTCCCTCACCGATATAGCAATGAACTAGACTCGGCTACTTCATTATCTCGGATTGAAAATCAATCCTACCCTCGGAACAAAGTTCCTACAATCTCAATCCAATCCAACTGGATCTACAACTCGGAAGAAACACCTTCCTACAAACTCGGAGTGGAAAACTCCTACACTCGGAGAAAAATTCTCCTACAGAAAAGAAATTCAAGTATTGAAAAATACAAACAGTGAAATCGTCTGATTCAGATCTGAAAATAAAACAGAAAACTGGAATCTTCTTCTTGGCGTGCAGCTTTATCAGAAAAGTTGAAGAAGGATTCTCGGCAATCAGTAGATCTGAACTTCTTGCTTCCACGATCGGACAGATGATGAGTATGTGAAAATCGATCTCGATCTGGAGAGCTTTTTCTGTCTATTTCCTCTGAAGATCGAAACCCTTGCCGGAGAAGAACAGCGGCGGCGGCGGCTTTCGTTCCGTGAAGAGAGAGAGAGGAAATAGCGATTATTTTGGAAAGCGACGGCTGCAAAACTCAGAGGAATTTTCTTCTTGAAAGATCTGTTTTCTCATTATGGTTTGTCGATTAGACAAGACCTTTTAATGATGTACACGTGGACCAATCATATCACGGTATTTGAAAATCTGTCAAATCTGGACTTAGAAGAAATTTCAGAGAAAATGAAGTCATATACACGAGTAGGTATAAAACTACTCGAGTAGGTCAAGGACTACTCGAGTAACCAAAGAGATTTTACTCGGGTATATAAATCATGACTACTCGAGTATGTATAGTCAACTACTCGAGTACTTTAGAAGATCTACTCGAGTATAAAGAAAAGTTTCTCGGGAGGGAGCAGAGCTACTCGAGTACAAGTTATACTACTCGAGTAGGCAGAATTGAACTACTCGAGTGGTTAGAGGAACTACTCGAGATAAACACTTAGAAATATTCTGCACACGGGAAAAATAGCTACTCGAGTAGTTAGATTGAACTACTCGAGAGGAAAGAAAGTTATCTCGAGTATATAAAAGACTTACTCGAGTATATCTTAACTACTCGACACAGTGTCGAGACTTACTCGAGTATATAAAGTACCTACTCGAGTAAATGACTTAGAAAAAAATTATGGGGAAAAATGAATTTGGAACAGGAAGAATATACTACTCAAGTATGAACTACTCGAGAGAGAATGAGCTACTCGAGTATATGACTTGGACTACTCGAGTGTTTTACTTAGAAAAGTTTGGAACCTGAATTCTGGGCAACTCGAGTAGGAAGAATGATCTACTCGAGTAGTTAAGTAAGCTACTCGAGTATGTCAATGAACTACTCGAGTGTTTTACTTAACTTCACGAGAGGAAAAATTTTCTTACTCGAGTATGCAGAAGTTTCACTCGAGTATATCTCAAGCAATCTACTCGAGTAGTTAGGGACCTACTCGAGAGAAATACTTAGAAAACTTTCTGTCAGCAATTTTCTTCTTCTACTAGAAGGGAATCAGCACCAAGTCTTTACACAGTCCTATAGCTTGAATATGAAGTGTATCCCAATAGAGAGACTACACATTAGTCAACACTTTGGAACACACAATGAGGGATTACACTGTGTGGTCCTGTGTTTGGTGACCCATTGTAGACTGACATTGGTCTACACTTCCCATTGGAGTCCTGCAAACACATAACTCAAGCAAAGCATCAAATACAACCTAATTCATCTTAGTTCCATGGTGACTTCATCAAATCTGGGTTAATGTGGACATAGTTCCCAACACCACGCTAGACTTCTCCTTAAACATCATCTCAAAGGGAGACTTCATGTTGATTGGACTCAAAGGCATCCGATTGATGACATAAGATGCGCAAGACATTCCCTCTGCCCAGAAGGACCTAGGAATGCCTTTCGCATAAAGCCAACACTTGCAGGTTTCCGTCAAATTATGGATCTTCCGCTCTGTCACTCCATTTTGTAGTGCAGTATGAGCACAAATGAGCTCTCTCTGGATCTCATGCTTCCTGCAGAAGTTAGAGAACTCGGATGAAATGAACTCACCTCCGTTGTCCGTTCTAAACTTCTTGATTCACAAGCCAAGCCGACCCTCCACCAGCTCCTTGAACTCCACAAAAAAATCGGAAAGCATCTGACTTCTCCTTTATGAAATACACCAAAGTGTATCTTGAATAGTCATCGATCAGCACCAGCATGTATCTGCTGCCTCCAAGACTAGCTGTGACCGTTGGCCCCATCAGATCACCATGGATACACTCTAACGGTGATTTACTCCTTGTTCGTGACTTGTCAAACGGAAGGCGATGAGCCTTTCCATACTGACACCCCGCGCAAACATGGTCATCGTTGTCGGATGACAACTTAGGCAAGCCTTTCAGAAGATTTTTATCTGTCATAGCTTGCAAGTTGTCCATCCCGACGTGTCCTAGTCCTTCATGTCATATGGTAGCGCTATCGTTGGCTCTCATCCGATCAACATAAGAACTTGTTGATAAAACAAACAAGTCTCTTACTCTTCTCCCTACATGAGAAACATTAGCCTTCACCGCTTATACGTTGCGAAGAAATTTCACTACTGTTGGACTGAACCGAACGTGATAGCCTGCGTCAACCACATTGGTCACAGAGAAGATGTTCTTCTTCATTCCAGATACGTGATAGACACTCCTTAACGTGAGTGAACCCTGAGCACTACCCAAAGACACTACACCCTCCTTCAGCGGTTATGATAGCTTCATTACCTGAGAATGTTTGCAGCGATGAGAACTTTGACTCGTCTCCAGTGAGGTGATGACCACACCCCGAGTCAACCATCCAGTCATCTTGGTAGTCGACGGTGGAAAGAGCACAGACGCACGTGCCCGTCAAGAAAGCTCCTCCCCACCCGACTCTCAGCACCGGAACCAGCTCCCTCCTTATCTGCAATATGCCCAGGCTGCAGCTTGACCTTGCAATCTCGTTTGAAGTGACATGGCTGATTGCACCTGTAGCACTTCAACTCCTTCTTCCAGCTCTTCTTAGGAGCAATGCTCCTCTCTTGCTGATAGGAAGTTGAAGGCCCATCTTCAGCAGCAGTCATCTTCTTCTTCTCTCATCTCTTCTTCTTCTTACTTATGAAGAGAGCCTCACTACCTCCTTCAGAGATAGTTACCCCAGCCATCTGCCTAGTCAAGCTCTCATGCGAAGCCAGCATGTTCTCAAACTCTAGCAAGGATGGCTGAGTAGCCCAGCCTTGAACCGAGGTCACAAAAACCACACATTCCTTCCGCAAACCGCGGATTATATGTCTCTTCAACTTGGCTTCAGAAATGGGCTCATCGGGGTCCAACGCTGAGATCTCAGCACACAAGCTCTTCATCTTAAGAAAGAACTTTGAAATGGACATATCTCCTTGAGTTGCTCTAGCCAACTCATTTTCTAGGAATTATAGCCATGCTACATTCTTCCTGTTGAACAATCCATCAATGGATGTCCAAATCTCAGCACCAGACTCACATGCAATGATGTGATCAAAGAGTTCAGGTGAGATAGTCCGCTTGAGAGTAAACTTAGCCTTTGCATTTGTTTTCCTCCAAGCTCTCACATGTTCAGCAATACTAGTTGCAGCAATAACTTCTTGCTTGTCGTCACCACCAACGACTTCTCATAACTCCTCTCGCAGAAGATAGCACTTCATACACGACTTCCACTTTTTATAGTTAGTCGGTGTAAGAAGCTCAATACCAAGACCCCTTGCGTATCCACCTTCCATTGCAACAACCACTGATCTATTAGCTTCCAGAAGCGTCGAGCACAACTGATGGTTGATCAATGCTCAAGCCTCTGTTCCCTCTAATACCATATTAAAATTTCTCAAGATCGTTAGGAGATAGCTCTGATACCATGTAAAACTTTCAGAGCTATCAAGATGACACCTTAATTAAGCGGAAAGCGGGAACCAAGCGCAGGAACACTCCAAGCATAAACCGGGCTCAATAAACCAGAGACAATAGAAGGCAACAACAGAATCTTGTATTATGAACAATCTTCTTTATAGGGCAAGACATATATGGCGAAACATGATTCGCCAATGTACCAAAGAAGTGCATACAAACAAAGCAAGAACAAGCCAGGCGGACAGCCTCAGAGACCGCCGAGTCCGCCGAGACCGCTGAGACCGCCAAGCCACTGTTGCGCCAAACTGAACTACGGAGTCCGCAAAGACCGTGGACATCCCGTTATTCTGCTGAACACCTTGTGCGATCTCTGCAAGCCACCTAACCGCAGAGGTTGCCTAGCTGCCGGAGTCCACGAACAAGAGCCGCAGCCGAACTGAAGAACAGACCGCCGAAACCGGCAGACAAGTTATTGAATTGGGAAGCTGAAGGAGAGAAGACTGGCTAGCCATAAATGCGATCTGCTGCAAAACCACTGATTGTTAACCACAAGCTCCACTGATCCCTGACCGCAGTCAGCACCAAAATCCCGGCTTCTCAGTGATAGCCACACAACCTGCAAACAGTACACCAGTTAACCTTCTCAAACCGCGCGGACAGAAAATCTGAGGCCGCAGCTATTAACCCATGTTCAACTTACTGTTCATTCAGTTTATTATGATGTCACAGGGGGAGTCCTATTTATATATGCGGGGAGGAGTGTGATCACCGCCCTAGTGGATAGAAACACCGCCCCAGCCCGCAGCTAACACAAGCAGTCTGCATAGTGCGGACACAAAGCCAGTCCGCCTAGTCCGCCCGGACAAGGCAGGACAAACCTATCCTCCTTAAGCACCATCAATAAGGCCGGATAGAAAGCAAGTCCGGAACACCTACGGATACCGCTCCAGCCTGCAGCTACGCAACCCGCAACCAAGGCGCCAAACCGCCTAGTCGCCCTGCATACACTTCATTAGTCCGCACACCTTAATATGCAACTCCAAAACAGCCAGTCCGCACGATTATGCGGACTACCGAAAACAGAAGGAGTTCGCGCTATCAAGCGGACAACGAAGAACAACCATGGACGTCTCTAAACTGAGACCGTCCAAACACGAGCCACTGGCAGACTCCAGCACAAGTCCGCACAGCCCGCGAACTCCGCGGTTACCTCCTAACCGCACAGCTACCTCCAAGGACACCACCAGGCCGCAACATCAGACCGCCCAGGCCGCACCATCAGTCTGCAGGACTGTCCGCCCAGGCCATACGGTCTGCCTGATCAACCACCGCTTTCACTTCACAATTTCAACATGTTGTTCAGAGTTTGCTCCAGAGGTCATCGCTCGAAGTTAGTGCCAGAGGTTGATGTTTTGATCAGGCGTAAATGGACCCTTGCCCTACCTTTTCAGGGATTGGTAAGCATGTTGTTCGGGATTAGTTACAGAGGTTGGCGCTCGGCTTTAGTGTCAGAGGTAAAGGCTCAGATGACGTAGATGGACCTTTGTCCATCCTTATCGGGTGTCGACAAGCTTGTTGTTTATGATTAGTTTGGAGGTCCTCGTTCATCGTTAGTGTTATAGATAGACACTTTGATGGTGTTGAGGGTCCTTTTTCTGTGTTGTCAGTGGTCAGGAGCATGTTGCTTAAGATTAGTTCTGTAGTTTGTCACTTGATGTTAGTGTCGGAGGTAAACACTCAAATTGTATTGAGGGACCTTCATCCACCCTTGTCGGGGAGTCGACAAGCTTGTTGCTTAAGATTAGTTCTGAAGGTCGTCGCTCGGAGTTACTGTCGGAGGTAGACATTTGGATGATGTAAAGGAAACTTTGTCCGCCCTTACCAGGGGATGACAAGCTTGTTGCTTAAGATTAATTTCTTAGGTCATCTTTGGCATTAGTGTCACTCTGATGGTGTTGAGGGACCATTGTCTGCCCCTGTCGGGGGGTTGGCGAGCTTGTTGCTTAAGATTAGTTGTATAGGTCATCACTTGATGTTATTGACAGAGGTAGACACTCAAATGGCGTAGAGGGACCTTTGTCCACCCCCTACCGGGGGTTGGCAAGCTTGTTGCTTAGGATTAGTTTCGAAGGTCGTCACTCGACGTTTGTGTCAGAGGTAGATGCTTGGATGACGTTAAGGGACCTTTGAACACCCTTACCGTGGTTTGGCGAGATTGTTGCTTAAGATTAGTTTTGTAGGTCAACGATCATCATTAGTTGCAGAGGTAGATGCTTGAATGGCGTAGAGGGAACTTCACCCGCCCTTACCAGTTGTGAGCTTTACAATTGGTTTCGGCACCTGAGTGTCGTTGCTCGGGTGAGCTTCCTTCTCGCTATGAAGGGGCACTAGAGATCTTCACTCAATTAGGACATATAGGGACCTTTTCCCCTTACCTGTTGTAAGCTATCCGCTTGGTGTTGGTAACAGAGGGTCGACACTCGAGTGTGTCTCCTACTTGCCGTGAGGGAGCACCGGAGATCATCACTCAATTAGGGTGTAGAGTTACATTTGCCCCCTCTTACCAGTTGTTAGCTTTCCACTTCTTGTCAACACCAGTGGCTGGGCCAACATCCTTTCATCTCATACTATTCTCACTCTCTCCAATGTCTGCTCTATGTTGCTCAAGGTGACATCGCCTTTTGTCCTTCTGCTCCCTTCTCCAGCGTTATTTCATCGCTGCTTGAATCACAATCCACCACTGTTCCTCCTTCGTGGTGTCCGCTCCAATTCCTGTGGATGTGGGCGTGATGGACACCACCGCCCTAAGGGACAGATATTTTTGTGGGCGAGACAGACACACAGAGGTGGTCTGCATTAGGAAACTTGTCTTTACACAGCCATATACTTCTTCTATGTCGCATGCCTCACCTGCCATTGAAGCCACCCCCACTTCTCAATTCCGACATCGACACCTTACAGGATGAACTCTAGTATCTTTGCAAACTGCTCTCTCGTCCTTCTACCTCTTATGCTTTCGTCTCTCATTAAGGTATCTCTTGTCTTTCTCATATTCCTTCTTGAATTCTGGACTCTGGTGCCACGAACCACATCACTCCACAGAAGTCCGCTCAGTATTTGGACTCTCCATGTCCAAAGTTCATCATTGTAGTCAATGACGACACTACTCTTATTATTGGATCTAGCCATATGATGTTCACTCCATCTCTCTCATTGAGATCTGTTCTTCATGTCCCTGGCTCTCACTTTAATCTGCTTCTGTTTGTCGTATAACCCACGATCATGATTGTCTAATTACGTTCTCCTCTTCCTCTTTTGTTGTGCAGGATCGACAAACACTGAATATCATTGGTAACAGATAGTTGTCTAACATGCTCTACATCTTAGATCCCCTACTCCTGCCCTCTCTTCCATCAACTTTGTTGACTGACATCGACATCTTGGTCATGCCCCTCTTCCAATCCTCCAGAAGGCTCTTTCATATTTCCATTTTTCTTATTTTGATTGTGAATCATGTATCTATAGAAAACAACATCGCTTTGTTTGTCCTCCTAGTTGTACTCGGAGCATAGCACCTTTTGATTTAGTTCATTCTGATATCTGAGGCCCCTACAAAACTGTTAGTAACTCTTGGTTATATATGATGTGTGATCGCTCTGAGCTTCTGTCCATTTTCCGATCCTTTACTGCTGAAACCCAAACACAATTTACCTGCACCATCAAAATTCATATTGCAATGTGGCAATCGGGCAAGATCATCAATGTGTATATCAAATGGCGATAGAGGGACCATCAGATGAATCTAAGTCCATCAACTATAATCTTTTTTGATCTACACAATATGTGATTTTAAACAGAGTGAAGCAACAAAAATTTATGTTACACTCGAGTAACAATTAGATAGTGTCGCAGTAGCAAACTACGCACAAAAGAAGATGACATGCTCGCAAAAAGTGAGTTAATCATGATCCCAAGATAGGACTATCAAACGAATCTGAGTCCATCAATTTTAATCTTCTTGATCTAATGAAACTCGGAAATTTAATAGTTGTTTATAGATACTCACAGTCACACAAGATGCCTCAATGACTGTGTACTCAATAGTCGCGCAAGTGATGGTGAAGCCTTGTAACAGATTTGTGCTCCCTTTCTCGCACACTACCTATTATGCAAGTGTTAAGAAGTTTGATCAAAGTTGCTCAATCAGATAGGAAAAAAATAAAAAAAAGGAAGAGACTGGAACTCTAACTAGTGTATCTTCCGAGCTCGTTAGTGGATTTAAGATTCTGAAGGGCATGGTCTCTGATAGGGGGCAAGATAAGGGCCTGAAAACCCGGTCGGGGCATTTGATGGCAGGGGCGCTATAGTCTGGGGATGAGAAATGCAGCTATCTTTCCTGAACCAATGCGCATCATTGAGACCACGTCTGCATCGTCAAGGATCGGAGGCATAGACTTGCATTGAATCAGGGTTGGCATGCAGTATCCCTTGCACTTAAATTCTAGCATTTTTTCAATTGGTGATGAGAACCAGTTTAGAACTCCCTTATCTAGAAGGTGCAGGGTTCAAGCCCCAACATCCCTTCATTGTAATTAGAGGTGCGGCCAATCAGATGCATGAAGATGAGTTGGGTCACCAATCCGCAAACCTGTAACGCACCCACAGTAGGCCGGGTCGTTATATAAAAAGTGCAGCTTAGTTGGTGACGAGAACTAACTTAGAGCTCTCTTATCTAGGAGGTCTAGGGTTCAAGCCTCGGCCTCAACAACCCGCTTTTGGAACTTATGGATACGGCCAATCAGATCCGAGGAGATGAATTGGGATCATTAGTCTGCAAACTTGTAACGCACCAACAATAGATCGGGGCATTACATAAGCACCCCCGTAAAAATTTATTTCAAGAGAATAATATTTTTGTGCATGGATGTCATGAAAAGTAAGCTTCCAAGGATGGTTTTCGTGATATCAAAAAATAAGAGCTGTGCAACCTATAATTATGCTAGGGGTGGTGTTAAAGGCACACCATCTTCGGCTTTGTGCACACCAATACTATGTACACCCATTGAAATTTTATGTACACACCAATGTTATGCACACCCAGTAGACCTTTTAAATTTTTTAATTACAATATTCGTCTTTCCTTTCGCAATTCATAACATAAATTTAAATAATAAAATATGTACAAAATATAAAATTACTCAAGCATTCACCAAACATTGTTTGCTTGGAAAAATAGTATCTATGATGAACTCATGCTCAACGTCTACGGATGCAAACTTTTCAAAAATCATTCGTAGTTATTGCTAAATCAGACATTAATGACATGAATCTGGAGGTATCGGTGGAGGAGACATTGCCCAAAATATTAAGGGTTATTTTTTTGATGTTAGAAAGATGTCAAAACATTAATGGCGGGGAAGAGAGAATCGGGATTGCGTCGGAGAAGGATTTCGCCGGAGAAATCAGGGGGGCGAGGTTTCGCCGGATGCAATCAGGAGAGGAGCGCCGAATATCGGGAAGGAGGCTGGCTCAATGTTTCGGCTTTACTTTATGGGTGAGGTTTAGAAAACCTAAAATATTAAAGATTATTTTTTGATGAGTGTGCACATAACCGAAAATGATGTGCCATTAACACCACCCTTATGCTAACTTGCACGAATGTTTTTTAAAAAATTATTCCAAAAAAATATTTAATAGAAAAACTGTAAAGCTTCTGAAGCAATGACAATTTATTGAGCTGTTTGCAGTGGAGGAGCAAATCCCCATGCATCCCCGTTCTGAGGCATGCGGCTGAAATTTGCGGGGTTTTCATGGGTCTTTTGTGCATGCGGCCGGAAAAGCCATGCCAAACGACGGTCGCGGCACACCTGCCTTCTCATTGCTAGAAATGGAATGGAAAACATTCATGTTTTCATTCCAAATTTGGGTAGAAAAATAACTGTAAAAATAAAATTAAAAAAAACACATTCTGGAACAGAATAATATAAAATCATGAATTAAAAATACATATACATTCCCTCCCACCATTCCTTCAAACAAACCCACCCACTTCATAAATTATATTCATTTCTCCAAATCACATATTTCTGAGTTGGACGGAGCAGCACGCATGAAATGAAATGGAAATGGAAATTATGCAAAACCTGAAATTTGAAGGAACCGCAGGAAATGCAAGTGAATCATTAACGGTTGTGCTGGTCAATCTCCAAGCATGTTTTTTAGGAGAGAAGAAAAACAAATATAAGCATTTTCAGCTCAGTCGCGCTCGCTGATGGTCGTCAGGTGCTCGTCGATCTCCTCAGTGGATAGCACCTTAAAAACAGGTTCGTCCTTTCTCACCACCCCCACCTTCATAAATACGAACAATGTCGAACTTAGTTTCTTCTTCAGATGAAAGATTATGGCCCACTTTTTTTTTGAAATATTCCATATGCATTAAAAAGAGAGAAGAAAAGTATAGAGTTGAAGCTATTACACTATGTCATCCAAATCAGATTGGACAAGCTCAACAAACTCAGACAGAGATCCAGCAATATTAGACCAAACAAAATCCCCCAGCATAGCAAACTGAGCACAGAAGTCGGAGACTATGACTACGGCCCAGTTGGGGTCGGCAGATATCCGGCGGCCGTTTGGCTGCTATCCCCTGCCGAACACCCCAAAAAAACTACAAAAAACACGTGATTTTTGACCGTTGGACAGCCGATGCCGGGCCATAGCTCCGGCATCCACATATCCGCACAGTGGGAGCTCTGCAGCTCCAAACAAAGCCTAAGAGCTAATTTGGCATGGATTCTGTAAAATCCAAATGAGTGGTCCTTGCCGCCATCACCAGAGCAGTAGCGAGCTCCAGACTGCTTTTGTGGTAGCGAAACAACAGTGACCGGCTATTTTGCATGCAGAGCAATGACTACAGTTGTTTCCACTAGCGGCGCCGGTCGGAGGGCGTCGCGCTACACAAAAACCACCACGCCAAAATGCATCTTATCATACATTATCTGCAAAGCTTTCTCGTCCTATCGAATATACCAGATAATGATATTTTCACCTCACAACTATGCATTGAAGCAAGGGCAAATTCTAAATTTCATGGATTTAGAAGTTCCATAGTACAAAATAGAAGTTACCTCAATCTCTGTGGCCTTGAAGTCTTCTTGCAACACTGATTGAAGGGCAGATATCGCAGTCTGCAAGCATAAAACCATGTACACAATTAATAAAATATTATCATCATTAATGTTAAGGAAAAATGATAAAAGCACAACATAAAAAAAAAATCTCACTCTTGGGGCCCATGTAAATCTCTCTTTAGTCCCGCATAATAGGATTGGAGTTCTCTCCTCTTTTCTCTTCCTATATATGTGTATGTATACATGTAATGTACAAGTTGGAGAAAATTAATAAAATTCAAATTATTTTTCTAAAGCTCTGCCACACTTTACATGGTATCAGAGCCATCGGTCTGGTTCTTCTCTGCTCTCTATGGATAGTTTTTTCTTACCGCCGGCCTCCTGTCTACCCGCACCCTGCGGTCTCTCTTCTCCACCCGCAACTCTTCATCCGTGGATCCACCTCTCAGCCCGCTCACTTCTTGTGTGGTTTCGCCTTTCCTAACCGCATCCCCCCTTCCTTTCTCCCTCTCTCCCTCTCTCCCCTCTCTTCCCCGTCTCTTCCCCGTCTCTCTCCCTTTATAGGGATTTCTCAGGGCCCCACTCCTCTTCAGCCCTCTCCGGTCTCTTTCAGATGTTACTCGCGGTCTCCTGTGGTCTTCTCTTCTCGCCGCTAGCATGACCGCACCGCTCTCTTCGCAATCCGCCTATCGCAAAGAATTGTCCTACGGACTGCTCTTGCCGCGCAGACTATTCTTGTCATGGACTGCTCCTGCCGCGCGGACTGCTCTTGCCACGCGATGTTCTCTTCTCGCCGCGGACTGCTCTTGTCGCGCGGTCTTCTCTTCTCGTCGCAGACTGTTCTTGCCGACCTAATCTTGTCGCGGGTTTTGCCCGCTGCGGATTTGCCATTGTGTTATCGTGCGGACTGGTGGTGATTGTTCTCTGCGACCTTGTCCTGCGAACTGTTCGTTGTGGACTGCTTCTCTTACCGCTGTGCTTTCACGCGGACTGGTTCTTCTCTAACCGTTGGTGTCGTGCGGGTTGTCTCTCGGCTTACCGTGCGGACTATTCCCCTCTACCTGTTGTGCTTCTCTTCTGGCCGCTGGGGGCCCCATTGCAGTGTGTTCGCGGCCTTCTCTAGTCGTGGTTTCTCAGTTTTGTTTCCCGACCTTTCTTTGTTGTTTGTCAGCTTCTTCTCTAACAGCTATGGGCTCTCCCTTCTCGGCTACTCTCTTCTCTAGCCGCTGCCCGCTGCGGACTATCCCTTCTCGGCTACTCTCTCAGGCCGCCCTCTTCTATACGCCAGGCCACCCTCTGCTGTGATCTCCTCTAGCCACAACGAGCTCCCTTTGTTGAGAACTCTGCCCGATGCGCACCCCTTGCGGCATGTCCTCCTCAGTTCGCCAAGCCGCCTTCCTCTCTCTTGCCGCCATGAACTCCTCAGCTGTCATGGACTCAATAGCTGCCTCTTCTCTTCTCGCTCGTGTCTTGTCCTTTCACCTGAAATTCGTGATGAACTTCGGATCACCATCATATCTCTCAGCGGGAAATAGAATTTTGTGGAATGGGTGCATTATGTTCGTCATGTTTTCCACACCAAAGGCCTTCTTCATCATCTTACTCGGGTTGTTCCAACAGTCCCCACTGACAAATGGATCTGTGATGACGGTCGGGTCCAATCCTGGATCCTCAATTCCATGGACACCGAGCCCTACAGCATGGTCATGTATCATGAGACGGCCAAGGCAATGTGGGAGGAGTTTCACTCTCTTTACTCTGACAAAAACAGCTTACTGCATTTGTTTGATATCATCTCTACGCTTCAAACACTGGATCCCGGCACAACGGGCGATTTGACCTCCTTTGTTGTCAATGCCAAAACTCTGGTGGAGGCCTGGATACAACATCAGCCTCCCTCCACGGATCTCACTACGCAACGGGCACAAAAAGAAGTTGTTGTCATTGCTATGATGATGACCCGTGTTCCTCCCCACCTTCACAGTGTCAGGGCTTAGATTCTTTCCTCTTCTACAACGCCCTCACTGTCGGATGTCTGCTCTATGTTGCTTAAGGTTACACCACCATCTGAGGTCCCAGGGAGTTTCTCTCTAGCTCTCCTCCAGCAGCTCCTTTTACCTACTCCTTCAGCTCGGAGAAGTCGCCACATGTCTCGAGGTTGAGGACGTGTTGGGCGCTCTGCTTTAAAATGTACTTACTGTGGTCGGGAAGGTAATCTTGAAGCCACCAGCTACCGCAAGCATGGTCTGCCTCCACACCTTACTGCTTCTACACTGGTGCCACTCCATAGGATTTTGACTCTTCTACCCGACAAGACATCAACGCTCTCCGCACCCAGCTTCAACAGCTCCAAGGCATTATCAGTCGCTTGTCTGGCTCGGTTGCGTCTTTCACCAGAAGGTATATCCTATCTTTCTCATAGCCCTCACTGAATTGTGGACTCAAGAGTTACTCACCACATTACCTCCCAGAAACCACCTCAGTACATATAGTCTGCCTATCCCAAGTTC
This sequence comes from Platanthera guangdongensis, assembly GCA_039583875.1. Lineage (NCBI taxonomy): Eukaryota > Viridiplantae > Streptophyta > Magnoliopsida > Asparagales > Orchidaceae > Platanthera > Platanthera guangdongensis. Next base: position 39,157,338 of record CM077162.1, on the reverse strand, counting down.
ATCAATGTAGAAAATGGCGACACAACTCCAGTGTTTGGCGCTGCTGACCTTCGGCTTACCCCAACTCTCTCCCTCTCCTCAGTTCTTCATGTTCCAGAGTCCCCTTTCAATCCACACTATCAGTTAGTCGCCTTACTCAGGAGCTTGACTGTTATATAACCTTTTTTATTCCTCTTTTGTTGTGCAGGATCGTCGAACGCGGAATACCATTGGTAAAGGACAACTGTCGAATGAGCTCTATCTCTTGGATCTTCCTCCTACCGTTCGTTATGTTATCTCCATTGTTGATTGACATCGTCGCCTTGGGCATGCTCCCCTCCCGATTCTCAAGAAGGCTCTTCCTGATGTTTCGCTGCAAGAGTTTACTTGTGAGTCTTATATCTATGGCAAACAACATCGTACTTCTTTCCCTACTACATGTACTCGGAGTGATACTAGTTTTTTTAGTGCATTCTGATATCTAGGGGTCCAATAAAATCCCTAATATCTTTGAATATCGATATTTTGTAACTTTTATTGATGATTACTCGCGTCTCACCTGGTTATATCTACTTCATGATCATACCGAACTAACATCTGTGTTCCGTACTTTTATTACTGAGACGCGTACGCAATTCTCGACTACGTTAAAAATAATTCGCACCGACAACGCTCGAGAATATACTAGTCGCACCTTCTCAAATTTATGCACCGAGTTCGACATTCTACATCAAACGTCATGTGTTTATACCACCCAGCAAAACGGTGTAGTCGAGCGGAAAAATCGTCACCTCCTAGATGTAGCCCGGTCACTCATGTTTCAAATGAAGGTGCCCACAGAATACTGGAATTTCGTTGTTTCTACTGCATGTTATCTCATCAACTGTATGTCCTCTGTGCTCGACTTCTTTTCTCCATTTAGTCTCCTTTTTCCTTCCAAGTCTCTGTTCTCCCTCACACCTTGTATCTTCGGTTGTGTATGTTATGTTCACGTTGTTGGTCCGCCCACTGACAAGTTGGCTGCTCGCGCTACCAAGTGTGTGTTTGTTGGCTACTCCCGCACTCAGAAGGGCTATGTCTGCTACTCTCCTACTGATGTCAAGCAGATCGTTTCGGCTGATGTGACCTTTCTTGAGGATTAACCATTCCACTTCTCCCCTTCGTCACCATCTTTCCCTATCTCTGTCGCTTGTCCAGTTGTGCCTGTCACAACTCCGTTTCTCCAACTTTTTCCTTCACCACTCTTGGCGCCCGCTCTACCACCACCACTTCTTGGTGTCTATACTCGTCGTTCGTCCAAGACTGGACACATACAGCAGCTCCCTTCTACCAATGTCATTCCGCGGCCGGACAATTCAATGCCAACCTCTATAGCTCATCCATTGGCGAATTATGTATCTCTGCGTCTCCTCTCTCCGCCACTTTTACAATTTGCCACCTCTCTTTCCTCTGTTTCTATTCCTAACTTTGTGCAGGAAGTTCTTCAACACTCGGGGTGGCGTGCAGCCATGAATGATGAAATGACTGCCCTCTGGGCTAACCAGACCTGATACCTGGTTCCTCTTCCTTCCAGCCAATCCTGTGTCAGTTGCAAGTGGGTCTTTGTTATCAAACATGCTCCAGATAGGACTGTTGACCGCCTAAATGCTCGTCTTGTCATCCGGGGCTTCACTCAGTAACAAGGACTTGATTATGATGAAACCTTCTCACAGGTCACCAAGCGAAAATACTGTTCAGCTCCTGAACTCCTTAGTTGTGCATCGTCAGTAGCCCTTACATCAGTTGGATATCAAAAACGTCTTTCTCAATGGCGATCTCCAGGAGACTGTTTATATGCATCAACCTTCGGGGGTTTGAGACCACGGGGGAGTCTCGGGTATGCCTTCTTCAGAAGTTTATATATGGTCTCAAACAGTCCCCTCGTGCTTGGTTTGAGAAATTCAGCAAGGTTGTTCGCGAAGTTGTATTTACACGGAGCTCGGAAGACTTCTCCCTCTTCACTCGTTATCAACCAACAGGCACTGTGATTCTTCTTGCATATGTTGATGATATTCTGATTACGGACGACGACTCCATGGGGATACAAACAATCAAGTAACATTTAAACTCAGCTTTTCAGACAAAAGACTTGGGTAATCTTTGATACTTTCTTGGGCTTGAGGTCGCAAGACGACCTGATGGCCTTGTCCTGTCCCAACGGAAGTACTGCATTGATCTTTTTCATGATGTCAGCAACTCAGGGTGCAAATCTGTGGACAACCCCTATGGATGTAAATAACAAGTTTTCTGCAAATGGTTCTGATTCCGACCCACTGCTTATAAATCCAGAGTACTATCGACGCTTTGTGGGGAAGTTGATTTATCTTACAGTTACACAACCTGATATCTCATTTGTTGTGGGGATTGTGAGTCAATTTATGCATGCTCCTCGGACATCTCAACTTCAAGTAGTCGAGTGTATTCTCGGATATCTGAAGACTGTTCCGACAAGAACTCGTTTACAAATCATCTACCTCTCAATCTCTTGTCGCGTATTCTGACGCTGACTATGCGAGTTCTCTTGATGATAGACGTACCACAACTGGTTTTTGTACATACTTTGGTGGACACCTTATTACCTGGCGTAGCAAGAAGCAGGTTGTTGTTGCTCGCTCGTCTGCTGAGGCCGAGTATCGTGCTATGACAGCGGTTGTTTCTGAACTAACCTGGCTTGAAAGTCTTCTAAATGATTTGGAAATCAAACTCTCATCTCCGGTGACCATATTTTGTGACAGTCAAACCACTATACATATTGTCAAGAATCTCGTATTCCATGAACGAATAAATCATATTGAAGTTAACTGTCACTTCGTTCAAGAAAAAGTTCAGTCAAAGAAGTAAGAGTTGGAGCATGTTCCGGCTACTGGACAAGTTGCTGACATCCTAACTAAAGCCCTCTTTCGGCTGTTATATTATCGATTCTTATCCAAGTTTGGTGTCCACGACTTGCAGGATCCAGATTGCAGGGGAATGTTAAGGAAAAATGATAAAAGCCTGATATAAAAAAAGCCCACTCTTGGGGCCCATGTTAATCCCTCTTTAGTCCCACATCATAAGATTAGAGTTCTCTCCTCTTTTCTCTTCATATATAAGTGTACAAGTACTCGTGCACGGGGGACCCCGTGCGAGCAACATTTGTCGTGGGTGCGGCATGTGTCGAGCGGGCGGCATTTGTCGCGGAGGCGACATTTGTCGTGGGGGTGTCATTTGTCGTGGTGGCGACATTTTTCAGGGGCGCGACATATGTCGTGGGGGCGACATTCGTCGTAGGGGCGACATTCAGCGTGTGTGGCGACATTCGTCGTGGGTGGCGTCATTGGTCGAGGGCGGCGACATTGGTCGAGGGCGGCGACATTGGTCGTGGGCTGCGACATTGGTCGTGGGCGGAGACATTGGTCGTGGGCGGCGACATTGATCGTGGGTGGCGACATTGGTTATATCAACACTATTGGATGTGGAAGACAACATTGATCGTTGGGGCGACATTGGTGGGGGATGCAATATGCAGCGAGGGCGGCGACATTTGTCGTGGGGGCGACATTTGTCATGGGAGCGTCATTTGTTGTGGATGTGACATTTGTCTTGGGAGCGACATTTGTCGAGGGGACAACAATTGTCATGAGGGAGACATTTGTCGTGGGGGCACATTTATTATGAGGGACGACATTGATTGGGGGCGACGACATTGGTCGTTGGGGGGGACAAATATAGTGAAGGAGACATTTGTCGTGGGTGTGATATTTGTCATGGGGGCAGCGACATTGGTCGGGGGCGGAGATATTAGTCGAGGGAAGCGACATTGGTCGTTGGGGGGGGGGGGGAGGCATTCGGTCATGGACGGCGGCATCGATCGTCGGTGGTGGAATCGGTTGTGGGTGGCAGCATCGGTCATGGAGGGCGACATCGGTTGTGGGCGGAGACATTGGTTGTGGGAGGTGGCATCGGTCATGGGCGGCGGCACCGGTCGTGGGCGGCGGCATCGGTCGTGGGTGGCGGCATCAATCGTGGGCAGCGACATTCGGTGGGGGGCTAATATTATTGTTACTTGTTAGATCATTTTGAAATATCAATTCTTTGTAATGTTGAAAGCAATGTTGAAAAAGAACTTCAAAAAACTTAGAATTCTAATTTAATGTCTGTTGCGCTAAATTTCTTAGCTTATTAGGTAAACATGATGGAACAACCGAATTGAAAAAAAAGTGGACTTAAACCACTTCATATTTGAACATTTAATGATTGCACAACACTTAATGTGTGTAATAACCATTTGATAAATAATGAGTGTACTGAAAAAACCAAAGGCCATTATCAAAAGCAATAATTTTATTTTTGTACGGAACAGTTGTCTACTCTTTCTACCATAATCGAGAGGTATAAAAAGTAGAAATCAAGACTGACCGGCTTCACGATCTTGTTAGTCCAGACTTACTACAATACAGTCCATACAATACCTTGTCTGGTTCAAATTATTGGGGTAATGCAAAATACAACATGAGTTAAGAATATGAACTCATAACTTAAATGTTGGGACAAACTGCGTACCCCCTACGGGAATGCCCTGAAACATTGATGGAATGGAGAAATGTGGGTAGAGGAGTGTGATATGTTCCCTATTCTTGGAGCTATGAAAGTTCAATAAATTTAAAATCGTATCAGATTTCATGCAGAATCTATACCGATACTCGTGAGCATGCAGACATCGTCAAAATCAAAACAATGCCGCTGTAAAAGTTGAATAAATTTTGAGTGTTTCAACACGAACAAAATGACGACACGTACAAATTAATTTAGTATCCAGTAAATACTTGGTGAGGAAGAGGAAAACATCTAAAAATGATGAAAATAATAAGTGAATGCAAAAAAATCTGAATTGCGTTTTCCCTCTTTAATCGTAGTTCCTTGAATATATCAAACTCTCCAAATTTAGAAAAGCCATGCTTTAAGCTATGACAATTGAAATATTATTAAAACTTTAATATCAATAAAATCATGCTTAAAAATTAATTACCCTTTTAAAAATTTATGAAAAACATGCCTTAATCATAACCATACAAAGCATGTGCAAAGATCAAAAATGAGAAATTAGTAGCAGTCAGTCTACAAGTTTATGAAGAGCAAGCAAAAATTCTCTCGCACATTTCATCAAGCATGTAAATGGCATGTGCAAAATTCTATACAAAGCATATGAAAAGCAATTTGAACATTAGATGAGCAATGGAAAAATGCAATCATAACGTATGGAACTTACAAAAATAAAATCACAACTGAAAATGTTAAACTGTATAATTTCCTTGAGAGTAGGAAACTAGAAATGTTCATCACTAAAAAACTGGAAAATCACAAAAATTTCCTTAAGAGTAGGCCGAAATTTTTCAGACTAAAAATGTTAAGAGAACACTGTGTTCACTGAAATGGTTTCAGTGATGTTAAAAACTGAAGATGTTAAAACTAAAATGGTTTCAATGATGTTCGACAAAAAACACGGAACTGCTAGAGTGGAGACACAGAGAACACAAAAATGTTAGAGTGGAGACAAAAACAACGGAAATCACCTTAAGAGCAGGAAGAATTTACTAGCAGGAGAAGCTCTTTCGTCGTGGAGGAGATTTTAGGCAGGAGAACTTGCAGAGAAGTTAAAAACTAAAATGCTTTCAGTGAATTTAGACAAAAATCACGGAACTGTTAGAATGAAGACACAAAGAACACAAAAATGTTAGTGGAGATGTTTAAAAAACCACGGAAATCATCTTAAGAGCAGGAAAAATGTACCGGCAGGAGATGCTCTTTCGCCGCGGAAGAGATTTGAGGCAGGAGAACTTGCAGAGAAGGAGCACCGTGGAGAAAAAAATGGCACTTTGGATAGGAGCTAGGGTTATAACTCTAAGGAGAAGGATCGCCGCGGAGTTGCGGCATGATGCGACGGGACGATGGTGGAGTGCGGAGAGGAGAAAGAAGGACGACGTAAAGGCGGGAAGGTGCTGGCGGGAGTTGCTTTTGGCGGGATTTGAGGCGGAAAGTCGTGATAGCTGGACTGGCGGGACTGGCTGGACTGGCGGGATTTGAGGCGGAATGTCGTGACATTCCAAAATGATGGCTGGATTTAAGCGGAGAAAACTCATCTTTATTAAGCCAGAAGACCAAAAAGCCCTTAAATTAAAGCTCAAAACTTAATTAAATGAGGGTATTTCGGGATTTAAAAGTTACATCATGGGATAATTAAGGGTTTACTTATATAATAAAGATGTATACATGTGTAATGTACAAGTTGGAGAAAATTAATAAAATTAAAATTATTTTTCTCAAGTTCTACCTCTCTTTACAATTAACATTATTCCAATTATTTAGTATTCACTTGACAATTCATAAATTTTTTGTATGATGGTGCTGAGTAAGGTATTAAATATATTTTCTCTGAACATTGTTTATCCCTGTTAATCCCACAACACTAATGTTATGTGATCCTGTATTGAGTTGCATTTTTTTCGGCGTACATGCCCTCATTTAAGGCTACATTTTTGCTATGTTGAAGTTTAAACAAAAATGTCATCATCATATAGTGTACGATTTGCATGACGATAATATTGACCTCCACTAAGAAAGGAAAACTAGTTATGGACATAAAAGTGGGTGAAGTTCCTTAGGTGAAGTTGGGGGTTCATGAACGGTTGTTCATCACCACTGCGTTCACGGCCACCACCGATGTGCCAAACGAAATCTAAGGCTTTGTTTGGCGCAGCTGCAGCGACTGGAGAAACAATGGTGGGAAGCAGTGGTAGAATAATCAACTGTATTGCAGAGTGGTGGCAGAATCTGTAAAACTGTTTGGAAGAACAGCGTTTGCAGTGCTGTTTCAAACGAAGAATCACGTTAACTTAATTAGTTAATTCCACCATCTTTCAAACCAAACATACAAAACAAGGTTGGGGAATTCATCAAATCTAAAGTATTTTCAAAGAGAGAATGAACAGAATTAATAACTATACACAACATTAGCCATGGAATTTGTATAGATGTTTAGCAAAAGTCAATTTCAATTTGATTGGTATGTTTAAAATTTAAACGGACTACAATTATCAAAATGATCATCAGAGCACCATGGACATGGAAAAAATGATGATCCAGAAAATTGAAAAAAGGAGCAGCCCCTTTATGATGGCTGATCAAAAGGATGGAACCGTCGGCGTAATGCAGAGGAAAAAATCGCTGGGGGAGATCTTCAACGATGGAGGCTCTGCTTGGCCAGAAGAGGCAGGGCAGAGCCGTCCTCCTCGTCGTCGAACAAAACCGGAGAGCAGAGAGTTTTCTGACCTTCTCTCCATCTCCGTTGAGGCAACTGCAGTGAAAGAGATGGCTGCAGTAGAGATTTTTGGCCTTCTCTCGGTCTCCGTCGCCGACGATCACAAGGGTTTCGCTAGGGCCATAGGAGAAAATGAGCGGGGGAGGCCCGATTTCTGGAGTTGCGATAAATTTTTGCGGCTCCAAAATCACGATATTTCGTGATTTGGGAGTGGCAGCAGTTGAAATCAAGTCGTTTTATTCTTTTTATTTCTATTCTATTGTATTTTACCCATAAGGGTAGTTTTGTCTTTTGTACTTTTTCTCCCCTTCATATATTTGTGTGGAGAGCTCTCTTTCATAATTAATCAAGACATTTTTCTCTTTCTACTTGGTATCAGAGGTTTTTTTTTCCGAACCCTAATCCGTCTCTCGTCGCCGCTCGCCTCCCGCCCGATCTTCTCAGTTCGTCGCCCGATCTTCTCATCTCCCGGCCATTTTGTCGCCCCCATCGTGCATGGAGCCTCATGGCTCTATCGCTGACAGGGGGCATGCTGAAGGAGCCGACCGTCTCCTAATGACGCATCGTCGTGGTCATTGTCTGCGCTTCTGATCTATGCCGACGCTGCCTGTAGCTGCTTCGTCGGCCGTCGCCGGTCACTGCATCTTCGCCTGACGCTGCATCTGACGCCGTGTTTCCCGCAGTCTTCGCCCGACGCTGCCGACGCTGCTTCTCCTCCCGTCGCCTGTTGCGTATTCTGGCCGACGCTGCTTCTCCTCCCGTCGCCTGTTGCGTATTCTGGCTGACGCTGCTTCTCCCTGCTTCTCCTGTCAACGCTGCTTCTCCAGATCCAGATCTCTTTCTCTTTCTCGTCTTCTGCTGCTTCCTGATCCAGATCTAGATCTGGTTTCGCCTCCTGATGCATCCAGAGTGATCCAGATCTTGACCCTATGTTGCAGCCAGCTTTCTGATCTTGCCGGCTGCTCTTTTTTTCTCTCATTGCCCTTCTGTGCCTTCGTCGTGTATGATTCCTCAGCTGCGGTTGATTCTACATCCCCGATGGTTATGGCTCCCCTGATGGGTGAATCTCAGCGGCCCTCTGGCCATGCTGCCTCCTTGAAAATTACCACTGTCCCACTGGATGGAACAAACTACCTCGAATGGTCTCGTGCAGCACAGAATGTTATCCGCAGTCATCAGTTGTTTGGATACATTGATGGGACTAAGGTGGCACCGTCTATGGCTGATTCTTCTTGGCCACGATGGGACTCAGAAAATTCACTGGTGGTCTTCTGGCTTCTTCATTCTATGTCACCCAAGGTGTACCGCAGTTATATGTTAATGGACTCAGCCTATGAGATTTGGACTCGAGCGCGAGAGACTTACTCTCAGATTGGGAACTCCACTCAGGTCTATGAGCTTACCCGCCGGATGTTGGAGCTCCGGCAGGGATCCATGACAGTTTCTGCCTAATACTCCGAGTTCGAGCGTATCTCTCAGGATTTGGACTACTTCGACCAGTTTACACATGCATGCACTGCCGATGCAGTCTTGTTGCAGAAAAGAGATGAACGATTCTGCCTACATGTGTTCTTGATGGGTTTGGGCATGGAGCTGGATATGGTTCGCACCAATATTCTTCATCGGTCTCCTCTTCTATCTCTCCGGGAGGACTTCAGTATGGTTCTTGGTGATGAAGATCATCAACGTTCTCTCAGCACGGCGGTTCCTCATCCTGACCGCTCTGCCTTTACGAGTACTGGACGTGGTGGCTACAATCATACCGGCACGATTCCCACGTGCGCTCATTGTGGTCGTCGGGGCCATTCTCGCAAAATGTGCTTCAAGCTTCATCCTCACCTTGCTCCACCTGGATATGTCTGTGGCGGTGGACGTGGTCGTGACCCTGGACGTGGGGGATCCAGCCATACTGGTACCCGTTCTCATGATGTTGCTTATTCCACAGAGATGCAGGAGAGTCATCATGGTCAGCTCCCGGATCACTTCACCTCTTCAGAATCGGATGCTCTGCGACGCCTACTTCACCCTCAGTCTGACTCTACTCCGAGTGGTACTTCCTCTTTGTTTGCTACTGCTACGATGCCCAGTGCCCATGCCGCTATGTCTCCTCCGTCTGAGTGGATCATTGACTCCGGAGCCACTGACCACATGACCGGGTCCTCTACAGGTTTTTCTTTCTACACCCCCTTGTCTGGTAAGGACAAGGTTGTCACTGTCAATGGTACCTTGTCTCCTATTACTGGCAAGGGTCTGTTTTCATGTTCCTCTTCTCTTCTTCTCTCTTTCGTCTTGCATGTTCCTTCCTTTTCCCGCAGTTTACTTTTTATTAGCAACCTTACTAAATTTCTTAACTGTTCTTTAACCTTTTTCTCTGATTACTGTCTTTTTCAGGAACTGGGTACGAAGCGGATACTTGGCAGTGGTAGGAATCGTGGGGGTCTGTACTACCTGGATACTACACCTTCATCCCTTGCGCTTTCTTCTTCGGCTGCTACTGCTACTGACGCTCGCCACTGGCACTTGCGTCTTGGTCATCCGCCTCCCGTTTATCTTCAGAAACTTTTTCCTGTTTTATCTCAGTTTATTCCTAGTTTAAAATGTGATGTATGTGTAATGTCTAAACATGTTCGTCATTCAACTTCTCATTTATCTTCTCCTAGTAGTACACATTTTGTTGTTATACATTCTGATGTTTGGGGACCTTCCCCAATTGTGTCTTTAACTGGCTATAGATGGTTTGTTACCTTTATTGATTGTTTTTCTCGTACTACATGAGATTATTTTTTGAAGAAGAAAGGAGAAGTTGCTTCTGTTTTTCAAACCTTTCATAAGATGATACAAACACAGTTCAATGGAACCATTCGTGTTCTTCGAAGCGACAATGAGGGAGAATATGATGATCGTGGTGCGTTTGGTGCCTAGTAGTACACCTTTTGTTGTTATACATTCTGATGTTTGGGGACCTTCCCCAATTGTGTCTTTAACTGGCTATAGATGGTTTGTTACCTTTATTGATTGTTTTTCTCGTACTACATGAGATTATTTTTTGAAGAAGAAAGGAGAAGTTGCTTCTGTTTTTCAAACCTTTCATAAGATGATACAAACACAGTTCAATGGAACCATTCGTGTTCTTCGAAGCGACAATGAGGGAGAATATGATGACCGTGGTGCGTTTGGTGCCTATCTCTCGAGCAATGGCATCATCCACCAAACCACGTGTGTTTACACTTCCACCAAAAATGGTGGCAGAACGAAAAAACAGGCATCTCCTAGATGTTGCCCGTTGTCTCCTCACCTCTATGCACCTTCTGAAACCCTATTGGGGTGATGTCATCCTGACGGCCACTCATCTTATCAACCGTCTTCCTTCACGAGTTCTAGAGTATACCACCCCTCTCGCTCGTCTTTCTTCTACGACTGTTGTTCATACCTCTTCGCTTCCATCCCGCGTGTTTGGGTGTGTCTGTTTCGTTCATGTTCATCCGCCACTCCATGACAAGCTCGATCCTCGAGCTCTCCGTTGTGTTTTCCTTGACTATTCTACCACCACCAAGGGGTATAGGTGTTATCACCCACCCTCCAGACGTACTTACTGTACCATGAATGTGACGTTTCGCGAAGACGAATCTTATTACTTAGCTTCGACTCCTTCTCTTCAGGGGAAGGAAAATAATGATGTTATTGGTGCTGTTCCTCTTCCTGTTATCCCCCCCCCCCCCCCCCCGGGCGTAGCAGCACTCATACTTCCACTATGCCATCCACTACAGATATCTCTCCTACCTCCACTATGTCATCCACTATAGATATCTCTCATATACCCTTCTCTCATCATCCATCTCTCATCACACCGCTACCTCATGTTTATCATCGTCGAAAAACAGGTGAACAACCCGTCATTGTTCTGCCGCTGCCAATGCTGCCTTTGGACTCAGATCCTGATGTTGATTTACATGTTCCTATTGCTAAACTAAGAGGTAAGGCCCGGTGTACCGAACACCCCATTTCTAACCATGTTGCTTATAATCACCTCTCTAAGCCTCATCAGTCTTTTATATCCTCTTTGTCCGAGATCTCTATTCCTAAGACATGGCAGGAGGCACTTGACATTCCAGTATGGGCTCAAGCAATGAAGGAAGAAATGTCCGCTTTGGAGAAGAATCACACATGGGATGTCATCCTTCTTCCTCCTGGCAAGAAACCCATTGGCTCAAGATGGGTCTTCTCAGTCAAGCAGAATCCAGATGGGAAAGTCGAGCGCTATAAAGCTCGGTTGGTTGCTTGTGGTTATACCCAGACTCAGGGGATTGATTACCAAGAGACCTTTGCACCGGTTGCAAAGATGGACTCGATTCGTGTGATCATATCATGTGCTGCGATTTTAGACTGAGAACTTCATCAACTGGACGTCAAAAATGCGTTCTTGCATGGGGACCTCGAGGAAGAGGTGCACGGGGACCTCGAGGAAGAGGTGCACATGGTCTTTCCTCCAGGCTTTGTGAGGAAGGGACAAGAGATCCTTGTTTGTCGCTTACGAAAGTCCTTGTATGGGCTGAAGCAGTCCCCGAGGGCATGGTTCGGTACATTCCACAAGGCCATGATCCAGTTTGGCTACAAGCAGGGCCACTCTGATCATACCCTATTTGTTAGGAGAAATGAAAAGAAAATTGTTGTTCTGATTGTCTATGTTGATGATATTATGATCACAGGAAATGACACAGATGAAATCTCCAAATTGAAGGCTTGTCTCTCAGCTGAGTTCGAAGTAAAAGACCTGGGAAGGCTACGCTACTTCCTAGGAATTGAAGTAACCCGTTCTGACAAATGTATTTTCATCTCCCAACGCAAGTATGTGTTGGACCTGCTAACGGAGACCGGTCTGCTCGGTTGTGCCCCCACAAACACTCCTATGGAGGAGAACCATAAGATCGATGAGGATAGCAATGGTGATCGTACAGATGCCTCAAGTTATCAAAGATTGGTGGGAAAGCTCTTATATCTCTCGCATACTCGCGCCGACATTACATATGTTGTTGGGATCCTGAGTAGATACATGCATGCTCCGAGAGTCAAACACCAGGAGGCAGCTTACCGTGTCCTCCGGTATTTGAAGAAGTCCCCAGGACATGGGCTAATGTTCTCTAAGAACAATCACTTGCGGATCGATGTTTTCACTGACGCAGAATGGGCTGGATGCCACGATGACCGGAAATCTACAACGGGCTATTGCACATTCATTGGAGGAAACCTGGTCACATGGCGTAGTAAGAAACAGAATGTGGTGGCCAGATCAAGTGCCGAGGCTGAGTACCGGGCAATGTCTCAAGGCCACTGTGAAGGCCTGTGGTTGCGTACCCTACTGCAAGATCTGGGGCTTCAGGAGGGCGCTCCCATATCCCTGTACTGCGATAACAAAGCCGCCATAAGCATAGCACACAATCCAGTTCAGCATGGCAAGACTAAGCACGTTGAGGTGGATCGTCATTTCATCAAAGATCATCTTGAAAAGAGAAACTTAGTCACACCCTTTGTTCACTCCAGAGATCTATTGGCTGACATCTTCACCAAGAGTCTAGGATCCGATGTCTTCACTGATGACACTCATAAACTCGGAATGACGGATATCTATCGTTCGACTTGAGGGGGAGAGTTGAAATCAAGTCGTTTTATTCGTTTTATTTCTATTCTATTGTATTTTACCCAAAAGGGTAGTTTTGTTTTTTGTACTTTTTCTCCCTTCATATATTTGTGTGGGGAGCTCTCTTTCATAATTAATCAAGACATTTTCCTCTTTCTACTGCAGCGACTCCCACCGTCTTCCCAGAAAATGTTTGTCGGGGTGGTGCGAAAATTTGTGGCACCCCACTCCCAAAACGCCTGTCAAACCCTAAGGCTCCGTTTGAGGGGACTTATTTTCACCGATCAAGCGGTTACGACCGCATGAATCGGACCACGTTAATTAAGGTCCGATTCATGCAGTCGGAACCGCTTGACCGGTGAAAATAAGTCCCCCCAAACGGAGCCTAAGTTTATTTCCAGTTTCTAGTCCAAAGATTCTCTATAATAAATCATTTCTTAAGTTATATATTCTTCCTAATTTTGTCATATGTCTATTCTAACATTCTCATTTTTATCTGCTCAACACACGTATAAAAAGACATTTTATAATATTTCTTTGCCTCCATACGATCGCCATTTTAATCACTCCAGTGCAAGGGTTGACTTTCCCATACAATTGTACTTATAAAGTTCAACCCTACTTTTAACAATCCAATTCAGTTTCAATGACTGGGATCAAAACCATCAAAACTTGAGTTGATTTGTGAACAAGCTATGGATATTTCAGAGTTATCCAGAATATAGAGCAAAACGTTACGATTTCCCTATTATTTAGTAACAATTCGACAATGCGCATTGTATGATTCTAGCCTCTTTTACAGATCTAGAATACATTGGGAGTGTGGATAATTTAATCGCAGATGAAGCAATTAGCATTTATAATTTGGTGTTGTAAACACCCTAAAACCCGCACATCCACCACAGTGGTCCCAGCAAATGTCCAAAACAGCAGATGACTGCACTTTCTAGGGTTTCAGGTCAACCTTCCGGCTATAGTTCCTGGAGAAAGTACAGGGTTTGAGACGGATTCTTATGTAGACTAACATATCCAAGAAAATTATTCAGATTTCATAAATGTAATTTAGTAAATCTGAGTGCTAATTTTGAGGACTTTGCGGAGAAAAATGAGTTTTTCAAATAATCTGAACTAATCCGTACTAATGTTGTTAATCCACATTTGAAAAGTTAATTTGACAAATATTTCCAGCAATTTTCAAAACATCTACTTCTCCAGCAATATTTTTGGCTCAAAATCAGAATTTACTTTTCGCTTGTTTTGTTGATCCCAACGATATATATGGACTTATTTCTTGCTTTACAATGCTTATGCTCCTGCCCTATTATTTACTAGTATAAATTCTGTTTGGTAATACATATTATGTACTGGATTTCTGTTGGACATGCAACAAACTGTCGCATCATCTACCCCCGGCAGGAAATTCTCGGAGTGGTATTGATCATCACCCAACCGCTGTTACATCCACTCTCCTAGATGACACCAAACCAACTTTTGTTCGCCCATTACTCGAGCTCTTAGGAGTCGTCATTCGCATAATTATGTTTAAATAGCGTTGTAGAAGAAATTTAGAATAGTACTAGAACATACTCTCGTCAAGGGAATTAGGAACATATTTGTGAGAAAATCTAAATAACAGGATTTTCATTCCCAAACACTTAACATTACATGGGTATGACTCCCTATTTATAGGGGAGATGAGAGAGAGAGAGAGAATACAACAAACAATGTGAGATTAAATTACAACAGGCGAACTAGGCGAACAGATATTTACAGACCACAACGAGTTGTGCGGTTAGACAAGCTAACCGCCCAATGACTATCAGTAAAGTATGTTGGAACCTATGGCTCGCATCTCTTTAGTTTGACAATATCAAATCTCATGTTGTATTTGGTCATACCTGTGTTGGGTATAGTGTGCAGGTTTACAGGTACAAACGAATAAGAAAATCAATCTCTACGACCTACCGTTGTGCGCTAGGGCTACCGCCCACGCTAGCCTGAAATTCTATCTGTACGAGCTCTCGGTGACCTACCGCGTGCCGTTAGCCATACCGCCGGGCGCTAGCTGTCTCGACGACCGTCGAGTCGTATGCGTCGAGAAGATGCTGCTACCGCCAGGTGATAGCATTGTACCGCGTCGTGGTAGCGCAAAAGCGAAAAAATATTTTAATTTGGTATTTTCCAAATCTGCTGGACAGCTGTCACCTTCACGCGCATCGACCTACCGTCGGACGCTAGCTCTACCGCCGGCGGTATTTCATTTTTTCAAGGCGTATAAAAGCGGGTGTTTCTTTTCCTGGAGACAACACTAAGGACAATAATTGATTCTAGGGTTCGGTCGTCATCTGCACGAGGACGAACCTTCATCTCCGTCGAAGGAAAAACATTATTTCTTCCTCTCGCTCATGATCGAAGAACTCCGGCAAACAAAATCTTCAACGACCAATCGCGGCTGATCGACTGCAACAAGAATGATATTCAAGAGCATCGATCGCGCATCATTCCTCGAAGGAGTTCTACATTTGAGGGATAAATAACTTCTAAACTCTTTGTTCTTTAATCTGTATTTTTCTTTTGATTATCTGACTTGTCACTTGTGTGTGAGGAAAATCAACCGGGGGGGTCGTCGGAATCCGTGAAGGGTTTCGTGAGAAATCGTCTCGATGAGGGACGTCTAGATCGGGGGATCTAGTGTGAGGAAAATCGACCTGGGGGCCGTCAGAATCCGTGAATGGTTTCGTGAGAAATCGTCCTGGTGAGGGACGTCTAAATCGGGGGATCTAGTGGGGCTCTAAGACCCTTCCGAGAAGGAAGGTGAAGAGCCGGCTCGAAGACCTTTCCGGGGGGAGAGCAAAAACAAAAAGAGAAGTTTGTATTTCATCGCCTTCGATCTCTTGCGTCACAGAGATCCAGTCTTGCTATTATAAACATCTGTTCTTGTTGAATAAAATTATATATTATTTATTACATCTCAAAATCATGGTTGTTTGTTGTTTGTGGTTTGAGCACTATGTGAGAGATCAGAAAACGAAATCTTACAAGAGATTCATTCATTGTGACCTACCGTCGCGCGGTAGTGGTTTACTGCCTCGCGGTAGCATCTAGAAAGTGTTTTCTTGAAAAATTTCGTTTAAATTTTACACTATCTTCGCAAACCTTATTCACCACCACCACCACCCCTCAAAGGTTGGCCACCATATCCAACAAAGTATTCGCCGGTCTCTAATCTACAGACCGCAGTTGACCACCAAAAGCAACAGATGCAGTTAGACAACTCTAACCGCCAGACCGCAATGGTATCAGCCTCCTGACCGCATCGTCTTCAGTCTCCTGACCGCCAGACCGCAACAGCGGTTAGACCACCAAGGTTCCCTTGCTCTATTAAAGACGCGGTCTCAGTGGTCCTCAAGACAGCCAAACTGCCAGACCAGTCCGCCAGAGCTGTCAGCCAAACCGCCTGAGCTAGACCGCCAAACCGCCAGAATAAGACCGCCAAGTCCAGACCGTCAGGGCAGACCGCCAAGACCAGACCGCCAGTCTGCCAAGATCACGAGTTCTAACACTCCCCCTCAAGCAGGAGCATATATGTCAATCATGCACAGTTTGTTACAGACATCCGAAAGAGAAGTGAAAACTTGTTTGGTAAAGATATCTGCAAGTTCTTTGTTGGAAGTGACAAACGGAGTGCAGATTTTATTCTTCAATATTTTTTTCATAGTAAAGTGACAGTCAATTTCTGTGTTTTGTCTTTTCATGAAAAAATGATTTTTATGTGTTTTGTCTTTTCATGAAAAAATGAATTTTTTGATATGTATATAGCAGTTTTGTTGTCACAGAATATTGGCAGGGGATGATCATAGACCTCCCCTAAGTCAAGCATAAGTGCACGTAACTATTTCAACTAGCAAGTTGTCAAAGTCATGCTTCTGTATTGAGAT
This sequence comes from Platanthera guangdongensis, assembly GCA_039583875.1. NCBI lineage: Eukaryota > Viridiplantae > Streptophyta > Magnoliopsida > Asparagales > Orchidaceae > Platanthera > Platanthera guangdongensis. The sequence continues at coordinate 39,140,450 of CM077162.1, read as the reverse complement.
TTAGCACTTGATCTGGACACTACAGATTGTTTCTTGTTTTTCAGCTAACTAGATTTCCTCCCACAAATGTGCAAAAATCAGACGTAGAATTTCTATCTTCTTTATTGTCAGCATAACTGGCATCAGAGTAGACTTCAATCCTCATATGATTACGCTTCTGAAATAGTAATCCTTTACTGTAGACCCTTTCACATATTCCATGATTTTCAAGGTTGAAGAAAGATGACTCTCTGGGGGGCTTGCATAAACTGACTGACCCTCTACATAGTAGATATCTGGTCTTGTGACAGTCAGATAAATGAATTTTCCAACCAATCGTCTGTAACTGGTACTATCTGGAAGAAGAGATGAATCATCAGTCCAACACTTATCATCACCAACGGTCATCAAACATCGAACGGGTCTTTCCCCAAGAAGACCAGTCTCTTTCAATAATATTAGGAGCAAGCCTTCTTGACATTAATTGATTGTTCAATCTTGAGAAGAGAAAATAACATGATTGAATTCCCTGATGCGCTCAATCACGAGTTTGATCCTATTACGGATATAGTGCATGTCAGATCTTTCCATCAACGAAACCTTCAAAATTGTTCGACAAGAGGCTGAGATGGTGGATTCTTCGATCCATCATCCCATCAAATATTGTTCAAATCTCATAGTTAATACATGTCACCCACCTATGACTCAGTCTTCTCTTGCGCCTAGGGGTCGTGGCATTCATCCTCGACAGTTATACAATGACCACTTGTTTTTTGAAAAAATGGGAAATATTAACAGAAAAATATTGTATCAAGCTTAATGAATATCCTACAAGGAAAGACGGAGCAGTGTCATGAAGAGTCAATACAGGTTGAGGGAGAAGATCTCGGGGAGGTAGTAATCCACAGTGCCAATTTTTCCAATGTATCTTAATCAGATCTAGTAATCCACATAAATGCAAAGGTTATGTTGTTTTATGTAGAGCCTCTCTACAAAATCTACAATATCTTCAACCTCCACAACTTTTGCTCGAGTGCCTATGTTGCCTCTCGTTCATACCCAAGGATTATAAATTAAGGAGACATTGACAACAGGATTAGGTCGCCTTCACCTTTATATCTCATTTCCTGCTCTCTCGATAAGACAAGATTAACCTTGTTGATCTATCGCTATACTACGAATTATTCAGCCTTCTTTATCCTCTCAGTTTGTTTTTCATATCTAGCCACAAGACAGGTTAAGCCTCGGAGAGGCTTAAGGATGAGTTTTACATGCTAGAATCTACTGTTCAGACTTCCATTCAGGGTGTCTTCGTGTACTAGTACTTCCATTGCGTTTTGGCACAGGCATTTAGGGTCCTTTTTCTACAATTTTAGAACGGATTTTAGCATCTACTTACAGTAGATGTAATGAAATTTCCTTGAGGTGAAACAATTTACAAACGAGCATATTACTATTCCTAATAATTTATATGGAGGGCTATAGGCAGGAGCTATTTTTTCTCATTTTTAAATAGGATAAAATTATAGAGTTAACTGTTTTGACCATTGGTGGGACCCATATGGAGTGAGGTGGCTGGGGGGACTATTAATGCTAATGGGTCACCATGTTGGGCTATGGGAAAGGGCCAAATAATTTCTGATAATTTTTAAAGCAATGGCCGAGGCTTTACGTAGAATGCTTTAGTAAACATGTAAGTATGTAACCAGCTCGAGGGAAGAATGGAGGATCTTGTTGGGCTACGGTCAACATTACTATTATGAATTATCACATCTCAAGACCTTTTATTGTCTTGCAATCACCTCTTCCGGGCGGAAGTAAGATATGGCCTGCAAGATCGCATTCAAACAGCACAACCCGAAGATCCCACAATCATGATATGGATTCAATGACTTGGGGTTTTTCAACCCCTCTAAAAACTTTCATTGCAAAACCCACCAAAAGAAGAGAAAGGGGCCACTAGAAATCCCTCCACACACCAGAGAACTTTGTTGTTCCCTCGCTTGTCCATTCTTCCACCTCTTCTCTAATAAGAAAAGGGACTTATATAGGCTATGAGGATGAGTGAAAGTGCATCACATATCCTCAGCTATGTGAGTGGTGTGACTCTAGGGTAGTCACCCAGTAGACATGTTACAAGTCAATATAATGCATTGATTCTCCGACCTAAAATATGATATAATAAAACTATTCATGATTATTTTACTTGGGGCTTGGGCCTTGGAGTGATTCTGATTTGATTATTATTGTTCTTGGAATGAGGGAGATATTCTCAAAGTTGTTAAGCTGAGTGGTTGCAAATTGTGTAGAAAAATAATCAGTCAGAGGGCATGACCGCGTTGGGTGCTACTCGTAGTCTTAGGTTGCGACAATTAAACCAGTTCGTGAAGCGAGATACGCCATCAAGTCAGTTAGAGCCATCGGGTGTCACATGTTGCCTACTTGAGTTGCTCGTTGAGTGGGCCAAAGTGTAATAAACAGGTAGACATTGTAACTTTGTCACTAAAGTTTTATGTTGTGCATGCTTTGTACATTCTCATAAATAGTCATGAAATAAACTAGGCTTGCAAGCTTTGCACCATTACCTCACCAAATCCCACATGCCATCATCACTTTAGATATTTGTATTGATCATGCAGTAAATCCTCAGCATAGTTATATTTCCAATCATGTTAATCCTACTAAAACTTATCATTTAAAAAAAAAAGTAAACTTCCGCTAGTGATACCACATTCAATGCAAGTTTTGTCTTCATAATCCACTTATCAATAAAATCAAGAAAATCTCGCAATTACAATTCAAAAGATAACATTCTCCCACACCACACTATATCCAAATTTATCTCATTTGCTTTGATGTCACCATCACATTGGATCTTTATTGCATCATTGTCTTCTATATCCATACTTATATTGGCAGGAGGTACTCCAAAATTTCTAAATTTGAGAGACTAGCTATGTGTGTGGGATTTGTTGGATTTATTAAGTCAATGTCATTTTAGTAGTGTCTTTATGTGTATTGGGGTTTAGTCTCACATCGTGTATGTGAGTTAAGGTGTTTATGTAAGTCTTATATATTGCCCCTATGAGGAAGAATAAAAAATAACTTCTGATTTCTCAACATGGTATCAGATCCATCCATCTGAAACCCTAATTTTCTTTCTCGTATTTCATTCTCTCCGCTTTCTGCGTCTGGGTTTGACCACGCCGACTGTGCCGGCTCGCTCTCCCGTCGAGCGACGTTAGCTTCCGGTCCCTTCGCGGCAATCTTTTTGTCGACGGGAGAGGGTATTTGCCCCTATCGCCGTCTTTGATCTGTGCTACCTTTGACGAGCCCGACGGCTGATACACCTTTGCTACACTCTGTCGACATTCCCCCACAAAAGCCCTAATTGTTGGGTGTTGTCGCTTCCTCCCGTCGAACTCACTCGCGTCTCCAACTCAATCGCCGGTTGCTGCCGCTTTGTCGACTGCCGCTCTTGTTCCCGGATCTCGTCGACGTCTTGCTCGACGATAGCGTCGACAAGTCCTGCTCTTCTCTTCGACCATGCTTCTTGTCCCTTGAGCCTGTCGACCGGCGGCTTCTCTTGTCGTTGCTACCTTCTCCCACTGCTCTGGATCTCGTCAATGGCTTCCTCTCCTGCTCCAGTCGGCCGCCTTGCTGTTGCTCCAGTCGGTCTCCAAAGCTTCAAATTTGTCGGCTATCTCTGAAAGGTTTCTCTTTTTGTCACTACTGTGCTTTTTTCCTATCGCAGTTGTTCGGCTACTACTTGAGTTTCAGCCGCTGCAGCCGCTTTCAGGGCTTCAGATCTGGACGTAAATATTGTTGGCTGCCTCCTCCTACGACATGTTCTCATCCATTGGCGTTCTCAAGCCTACAGATATGTGCTCAAGCTTCCATCAGTGGATTCCAACCGCCTTTCAGACTCTGCCCCTCGTGTGTACGTGCTATTTGTCGCTGCAGCCGCTTCCGGGGTGATGATCTCTCGTCGAAGCCGAAATTTTGTGTTTTTCAGTCACTTGCTTGTGTTCTTACTATTCTATTTGCTTATTGTGTGTTATGCTTTCATGCATGTGTTATCCACGTGAGGAGGAGTGTTGAGATGAAGCAACTCGGATAATCTTTCCCGACTTTTCGTTTTTGTTCCACACTGCCTCTAGGTTTATTTTGTATATTGTTTGTCTCCCCATATTTATTTGGATTGGTCGTGTGTTGGGACACGACTGATGTTGGTGTTCTAATCTCAATGGGATGTGTTGTGTATGACCGTGTCGTACGGGACAGTGTTGTGTGGGACCGCCCATTGTGCGGATTATCCCCGACAGATTATCCCTAATGGATTATCCCTGATCACTTGTTTGATGATTTGTTCCACATCTTTCGTTCTCTTTCGCATGTTGTGTGTGTAGGTGATGTTGGTTGACCGATTTCCACACAATTCCACGTCGCATGTGGGTCCTGCGTCGGTCCTGCATTGTGTGTGGGTCATGCGTCGTGTGTGGGTCATGCGTCGTGTGCGGGTCATGCGTCGTGTGTGGGTCATGCTTCGTGCGTGGATCAGCGTCATGTGTGTCTATGTCCCCGGTTTGGAATTTTCTCTAGTGGCTCGTCTGATGTTTTGCCCAGCATCGCCTACCTCCATTGTCATTATTTGTTATGTCCAAGCTTGAAGGGTCCCACCTTCAGCTTGAGGGGGAGTGTTGGATTTATCGAGTCAATGTCGGTTTAGTAATGTCTTTATGGGTATTGGGGTTTAGTCCCACATCGTGTATGTGAGTTATGGTGTCTATGTAAGTTTTATATATTGCCCCTATGAGGAAGAATAAAAAATAACTTCTGATTTCACAACAAAATTGTTAAGTCTTCCTCGAGCAAAGAAAGATGGTTTGTACAGCTAGGTTTTCATTATTAAGAAAAATCCAAATGGAATGAATTTAATGACATAAACTTGCATAGTAGGTAAAGAGTACACTTAAATAGTGGGGATAGATTATCATGAGTCCTTTGCTCATCTAGTTAAAAAGAGCATGGTCATAATTCTTTAATAAGGGATGGAAGCTTCAATAATTAGATGAAAACATGCCTTCATATATGATGATTTACAGGAAGAGATAAACATGGACTCCCACATAGTTTGGCCACTTCAATAAGGTTATGCTTTCCTTCGGATTCTTGCACAGTACTGCATACCACTCTATGGTGTATCAAATGAAGGGGAGTAAACTCACAGTTCTAATTGTTTATACAGATGATATTATCATCATGGGGAATAATAGTGAGGAAATTATTGATCTTAAGTAAAGACATACCAATGAATTTGAAGAAAAAGATATTGGAAACTCATTAATTTCTTGGGTATTGAAGTTGTAGAATTAAAGTAAGATATTTTCATATTCAGATAAAATGCAACCTTGATTTTCTTGAAGAAATGTGAATGTTCGGATGGAAACCATTTGATTATCTTATCAAAGAAATTGAAGATCGACTTATTTGTCTCATATTCATTCTCACATTTTTGTCTTTGCCATTTATACATTCTTCTTGCATCCTCTATAAAGAAATCGGTCACAAAATCATCAAATATTTAAAGGTTAATAAAAACTTGTTCTCTTCCAAAAAAAATTTAGGATCAACATATATACTGATGCAAATCGGACAGGCTTGATGAATGATAGGTTTGTTAGAGATAACTTTGTGATTCGAAGAAGCAATAAACAATTTGTTGTAGGTAAATCCAGTGCTGAAGCATAATTTAGATAGATGGCCTTGGTGTTTATGAAGGTCTATGGCAAAGAGCTCAAATGAAGGATCATGGTTTATTTATAACAAGTCATATAGTGTTCTATGGTGATAATAAGGTAACTGCTAGTTAGTCGTCCAACATGATCAAGGAAGTTCTGAATGAAAATGTACTAAGTCCTCAGGGGGGAGAAACCCAATTCCAAAATTTGCATCTTTTCTTGGGATAGGTTGAGGGACTCCTTCTAGAAGTACAGCAGCTGAATAATAGTTTGAAAGTCTGGATACAATAATTTTATATATTATTGGAGGCATGGTTCGAATATGACTTCCTAGGCCATCTACGTGTCCTCTTATCTACCTATGTAGCTTTAGGGTATTTCTGTAATTATATGTATACCACTAAAGTTTATACAAGGGAGTGGTGGTGAACATCGTTGGGAATCTTTTGAATATTTGTCTTTAGGCTCTCTTTGAGAGAAGGCTCTCTTAAAGAGATCCTGCCCTCATGACATTGGGCAGAGTTGTCTCAAATCTTGTATCTTCGTTCGTATTAATCTACGTATTTTCTTTCGACGATAGCGGTTGTAACACCCAAATGTCGTCTTACGACATCAAACGAATGAAACTTTATATGAGTTATTTTTGAGATAAATGGAGAAGCATTTATGAAATGTCACTGCAATGATGTTTAATTCACAGAGTTTTTAATAAAGTTGATTTCATTACAATTATTGTGTATACAAATTAATTTAAGATACAAATGATAAAATTTAAGTGCATTGGTGTGTTGTTAGTAGTTTTGGTGTGCTAATAGAAAATGGTGTGCGGATAGTAAAACTAATGTATTAAGAGTTATAAAAAAACTGGAATTGGGATTAATTAAAACTTATTATAAAGCATAGGTGGTGGTCTTGAGCGGTGGAGTGAGAGAGTGGGCCAGCTCCTTAAGACAAAAAGCAAAGGATTGGATCGGCTCCTTACGATAAAAAGCAAAACCGAACCTTCCAAACTCCCCGCACAACCATTCCGTCGACACTGCCGCTCTTGCCTAGAGATTTCTAAAAGCCGCACGTCTCATTTTTCCTTCCTCGCCATTCTCCCTTTCTTTCAGCCAGATTTTGAAGGGGAGAAAGCTTCTCTCCACTTGCTCTAAGCATTCCCCCTAACCGGTATGCTAGCAGTTGTAGAAATGGAGAAAACCAACCTTGTATATATGTCCACTTGGTAATAGTTACAAGTATACACACACTTATATAGGAGAAGAAGGAAGGGAGAAATCCTAATACATGATGTGGGACTAATCCAAGAAGAAAAACAAGAAACAATATGGGCCCTTAAATGGGCTTTTCTAACACTCCCCCGCAAGCTGGAGCGTACAAGTCGTAGGCGCCAAGCTTGGATAAGAACTGATAGTAGAGCGGCCTAGAGAGAGCTTTCGTCAGGATGTCCGCAACTTGGTCGGTAGAAGGAACATGCGCCAAATCTATCTTCTTTGACTGTACCTTTTCCCGGATAAAGTGACAGTCAACTTCGATATGCTTTGTTCGTTCGTGAAAAACCGGATTCTTGGCAATATGAATTGCTGCCTGACTGTCGCAAAATAAGGTTGCCGGAGATGAGAGACGAACACCTAAGTCTCTCAGAAGGCCTTCAAGCCAGGTTAACTCAGAGACAACAGCTGCCATAGCCCGGTACTCGGCTTCGGCAGAGGAGCGCGCAACCACATTCTGTTTCTTGCTACGCCAAGTTATGAGGTGCACCAAAGTAAGTACAGAATCCAGTTGTGGAGCGCCTATCATCAATAGATCCTGCGTAGTCAGCGTCAGAATACGCGACGAGAGAAAGAGATGTGGATGGCTTATACACAAGTCCTTGTCCGGGGGCGAGCTTGAGATATCGAAGGATGCGCTCGACAGCTTGAAGATGAGATGTCCGAGGAGCGTGCATGAACCGGCTCACAACTCCCACAGCAAATGAGATGTCTGGTCGAGTCACCGTAAGGTAGATCAGCTTCCCAACCAAGCGTCTGTAATATTCCGGATTTGTAAGTAGCTTGTCAGAGTCAGAGCTATGGGCCGAGAGCTTGTGATTTGCGTCCATAGGAGTCTCCGCAGGTTTGCACCCAGAATAACCTGCATCACGAAGGAGGTCCATGCAGTACTTCCTTTGAGATAACACAAGACCATCAGGGCGTCGGGCGACCTCGAGCCCAAGAAAGTACCGAAGGTTGCCCAGATCTTTGGTTTGAAAGGCAGAATTCAACTGTGCCTTGGTCTGTTGTATTCCTGTCGTGTCGTCGCCAGTAATCAGGATATCATCAACGTAGACCAGAAGAATCACAGTCCCGGTTGACCGATGTCGGGTGAAGAGAGAAAAATCAGCCGAGCTCCGAGTGAAGCCACTAGCACAGACCACTTTACTGAACTTTTCAAACCATGCACGCGGGGACTGTTTGAGACCATAAATGGATTTCCGAAGGTGGCATACCAAAGACTCCCCCGTGGTCTCAAACCCGGGCGGCTGCTGCATATAAACGGTCTCCTGGAGATCGCCGTTGAGGAAGGCATTTTTGATATCCAGCTGATAAAGAGGCCAGTGACGATGAACAGCCAAGGAGAGAAGAACGCGGACCGTGTTCAATTTGGCCACGGGAGAGAAGGTTTCCTCATAATCAATGCCATGTTGCTGAGTAAACCCCCGTGCCACAAGACGGGCCTTCAGACGATCGATAGTGCCATCCGCCGCATGTTTAATGACAAAGACTCATTTGCAGCTAACAGGGGTGTGGCCAGCAGTAAAAGGAACCAGATCCCAGGTTTGGTTAGCCCAGAGAGCCTGCATTTCATCGTGCATAGCAGCCCGCCAGCCAGGGTGGTGAAGCGCCTCCTGCACATTAGTAGGAAGAGAAATAGAGGAAAGGGAGGTGGCAAATGCGTAGAGAGGTGGTCTTAGCCGATGTAGAGAGACGTAGTTGGCCAAGGGATGAACTGTAGAGACGGAAGCGTGATCGACCGTACCGGAGCTATCGCTGGCAGCAGGGAGCTGGGTCACGGGCGCATCCTTGGATGGGCGACGAGAGTAGACACAGATTAGCGGTGGAGGAACCTGAGGAGGAACAGGGGGAGAGGAGGAAGAAGACGGCACAGATGGCGTGACCGGTACAACGGGCCGGGGAAGAGAGGGAGCAGAAGACGAGGGAGCAGAAGACGAGGTGGTGCCGGGTAAGTGGAAGGGCTGGTCTTCGTAGAAGGTGACATCTGCAGAAACGACCATTTTGCCGGTAGTAGGAGAGTAGCAGACGTACCCCTTTTGAGTGCGGGAGTAGCCAACAAACATATACTTGGCGGCCCGAGGAGCAAGTTTGTCGGAAGGAGGGCCAAGAAGGTGGACGTAACAAACACACCCGAAGATCCGTGGTGTGAGAGAGGTGAGGGGGATAGAGGGATAGAGGAGTTGGAGAGGTGAGGCAAAAGCAAGGACAGAGGAGGGAAGGCGGTTGATGAGATGACAGGCGGTGGAAACAGCAAAGTTCCAATATTCGGTGGGAACGTGCATTTGGAACATAAGGGAGCGGGCAACATCGAGAAGATGACGATTTTTGCGTTCTGCCACCCCGTTTTGCTGAGGGGTATACGCACATGAAGTTTGATGGATGACACCAAAGTCAGTGCAGAGAGTGGAGAAGGCACGACCCGTATACTCCCGAGCATTATCAGTGCGAATGACTTTGAGAGGAGTGGCGAACTGCGTACGCATCTCAAGTAAAAAAGCGCGAAAGACAGAGGGAAGTTCAGTGCGATCTCGTAGGAAGTAGAGCCACGTGGTACGGGAGTAATCGTCAATGAACGTGACAAAGTACCGAAAGCCAAAAATACTAGGGAGCCGATAAGGACCCCAAATATCAGAATGAACTAACGACAAGGGAGTAGTACTCCTGGTACAGGCAGGGGGGAAAGAGGAACGGTGTTGTTTGCCGTAGACACAAGATTCACAGGAGAACTCCTGTAAAGAGAGATCAGGAAGAGCCCGCTTGAGAATCGAAAGGGGAGCATGTCCAAGGCGGCAATGTCAATCAACAGTAGAGATGGTGGAGAGAAGAGTTGGTGGGATATCCAAAATGTACAACCCATTCACCAGCTGCCCCTGACCAATGGTACTCCGGGTACGGCGATCCTGCATAAGAAAAGAATGGGGTGAAAAGGTAATACAACAGTCAAGGTCGTGTATGAGACGACTAACTGATAATAAATTGAAGGGAGACCCCGGAACGTGAAGAACCGAGGAAAGAGAAAGGGTTGGCGTAAGCTGAAGATCAGCGGAGCCAAAGACGGGGAGGGTTTCACCGTTGGCCACAGTGATGCGAGCAGGATGAGGCGTGTGGAGATATGCTGGGGGCTTCTGGGAGGAGATATGGTGAGTAGCACCGGAATCAACGATCCAACAAGGACGATGAGAGAGGCAGGTGATACCCTCCGTAGAGGACACAACAGAGGTGACAGCGGAAGCAACAGGCGCCATGCGGAGAGCAGAGAAAAAAAAAACTGGTGGCGAGCAGAGGCGAGGCCAGGCGGCGAGCAGAAACAGCCCGCGGCGGACTGGAGCCGGTCGAGGCGAGCGAGTAGGGCAGACCACAGCTGCAGAGAGAGGCCACGGAAACAGAAAGAGGCCGCAGCGGGAAGAGAGTCCGCGCGGACAGAGACAGGCCGCAGCAAGCAGAGACAGCGGACTGGACGAGGTCGCGGCGAGCGGGAGTAGGCCGCGGCGAGTACAGGCACGCTCAGCAAGGAGCGGGCTATGGGAGGCCGCGGCGGACTGGAGGAGGCCGAGGCGGACTGGATCAGACCGTGGCGGACTGGTTCCGGTCGTGGCAAGCAGAGCACAACAGCGGGCCGAGAAGAGAGGGCAAGCTGGGGGAGCTTGGCAAGTCGCGGGAACGGGGCAAGTCGCGGCGAGCTGGAGTGGGTCGCGGCGAACTGCAGGAGACCGCGGCGGACTGGAGGTAGCGGCGGACTGGAGGAGGCCGCGATGAGCACAGACGCTCAGCAAGGAGCGGGCCAAGAGAGGCCGCAGCGGACAGGGAAAGAGAGCTGCGGACAGGACTCTGTGCTTACGGCGGACGAAGGAGACCAAGAGATGGAGGTCGCCGAGGTCGCGCCGTACAAGAAGAGGGCGCAGCGGACAAGGGGAAGCAGCGCGCAAGAGATGGCGGAGAGAGAGTCCGCGAGCACAGAGGCTCGAGCGGACAGAAATAGAGTGAGCTAGAGGGAGCAGTCCGCGAGCAAAGAGGCTCGAGCGGACACAAACAGAGTGCAGCGGACAGGAATGATCGTCCGGAGCGGATAGAGAGAGGTGGGCCCCACGAGTCAGAGCAGAAGATGGCTATAAGAAGCCTGAGGAGGGTGGAACCACGGAGGGAGAGAAGAGGAGCGGAATCAGAAGGGCAGTCCGCACGAGACCGGAGCGGACAGGAATGCAGTCCGCAGGGTAGCCGAGCGGACAGATACAGAGGGGCAGTCCGCAGAGAGGCGGATGCAGGAAGGCAGACAGTCCGCACGAGACCGGAGCGGACAGGAAGGCAGTCCGCAGAGAGGCGGATGCAGGAAGGCAGTCCGCAGGAGACCGGGCGGACAGAAAAGAAAGGGCAGTCCGTAGCTAGACGGAACCTGGCTCTGATACCATGTAGAAATGGAGAAAACCAACCTTGTATATATGTCCACTTGGTAATAGTTACAAGTATACACACACTTATATAGGAGAAGAAGGAAGGGAGAAATCCTAATACATGATGTGGGACTAATCCAAGAAGAAAAACAAGAAACAATATGGGCCCTTAAATGGGCTTTTCTAACAGCAGTGATCTATCGGCACGCTAACAGTGGGAGTTTGAAGCTTTGACTGAGCAAGGAACCTTAGATATCTTCATACCTTTTCTTATTTCTCACTATAAGCCTTTCTTCTTCTCTTTCCCCTCTCCTTTATGTATTTAGAGTGTGATTTTGAAGGTTTGAAAGAAAAGTTTTTTTTATTTTGATGTAATTTTGATGTAAAAAGTTATAATAGCATGAAAGCTTGATTTTCCTTGTACGTGTTTACTAGGGGGAGTGAGAATCATGTTTAATATTAGGGATTTTGCTGTGAATAGTATAAAGATTGATGGCATCTCATGTTTCATGGATGGAAATATTGATTTTGTTCTTAGGAATGTTGTATAGTCGAAGGAAACTGCTGAAATTAAAGTTTCTGTCATGGGCTGTAGTGATTTTCCCATGAGAGGGTTGTTTTTGCATAGGAAACTTATATTTTCAGATTTGCTCATTATGAATCATGATAATTTGTGCATGGCCTTAATTTTTATAGTTGAACGTCATATTAATGTCTAGCTTAAGATGAAATCAGTTTAGGATTTGCATGGTTAACCTTTTGATATTGTTAAATGGATTTCACTAGCTCATGATGATGTCTAGTTGGTAATGGAAGAGATTAAATCAATTGAGGTTTGGATAATAATTGCAATAAAGAAGACGATTTAGTTTTGGTGTTTAAACGTCGTTTTTTTCTACATTAGAATTACCTTCTTGAAACCGCTGTCGCCCTTACATTCCACTCCATAAATAATCAAAGAACCATATTCAATTGATATGTACTTTCTGATACACAGAGGGATGGCGTCACCCAATAGACATGATGATGATCCGAGAAAAGACAAAGGAAAAGAGAAACTCAATGAGAGAGTTTATTTCTTTAATTATGCTTTATTTTCAAGTAATTTTACTATTAAGAATTATATCCCTATGATGATTTATTCTTGCATGAAAACTTCAAGTAAAATGATTATTGCCACCATAATACAAAATTTTCATTATATATGGAATAAAAAAATACCAAATAAAATGCATCCATGCAAAAGTTAAGAGTATCTGTAGACTAATACAAATCTAGTTAGACCTTAAAGGTTTTAAGCGAGTTGTGCGCACTGGATTAAACACCTGGGTCAAATTAGTTGGGCCTTAATAAGCCTTATGTGAGTTGTGCGCACTAAGTTCGACTTAGTGGAGTGGGCCCAAGGTTGAATACTAATATACAGTGACCCTTAACTAAATGAAATGAAAGCATATAAAATTTGAAGAAGCAAAACTAAAATGTTAGTCGTTACTTATACTGTTTAGTATTCCTTTCAACACTAGTTAAATAATGGCAGTTGTACACCTTCTAGACTGCTTATACTGTATAAAATAAATGTCATATAAATATTGTTATTTCCTCGCGTAGTCTTTTATTTAAAGACTAATCCTTTTCATTCTAATTTGCTTAGGATCTAAGCGTAAACCAGAATAAAATGAAGCTTTATTGTTTATGGTATAAAAGAATAATAGGAAATTTTGAAGTAACCAAAGATCACTAGAGTTGTTGCCATTATGAGAAGCGCCCCACTTGTCAAAGAAACTTCTAATATAGTTGTGTTTTAAATAAGATGTAATAGATTTGTATATATATGTTGTTTTGGACATGTAAAAATATGCAAATTACCTGGAATAAGAGTTTCCTTTTGCATTGTCCTTTCAATACTTATTCATGGCATATTAAAATTGTTGTTTTGCATTTAATGTTTATTATCATGCAATGTATACTGCTCTTCTGTGGCGGTCTGCGGGCCGTTACAGCGGCAGCTATTAACTAGTCTGAGTGGCCCTCGCATAAAGGGTTCAATTCAAAGCCCTGATTTTTCTTCATCTCTAGTTTCGACAACAGCTGATCGGCGCCTTCGCCACCCGTCTCCCTTACTCACGCGTTGCCACACGTCTGCGAGACTTACCGCGCGCCCGCCTAGACGAACCCACGTGAGCTTATTCCAACCTCTGATGACCAGTAACGATACCTCGTAGTCAACAATCGCAGTCACTATCATTGCCCTAAGCATGATATTGCAACCATGCATGATTGGAATCCGGCACTTCGTCCCGGACCAGCACATAGCCTAGCAGTCCTACTATAGCTCTTCGTCTTCCATAGCGGCATATGACCGGACCCGCTCTTGCCCACCTCCAACCCTTGCAGGAACAGTGATCGACACTTGCTTCCTATAACCGCAGTATGCTTAAATGTCGCATACCCTGACCATCATTCTCAGCACCTTCTATTTCGCCTTCTCTCTGAAGCACTCCTTTTTCCCTCCTTCAACATGTCAACAACCCTCTAGTTTTCCTCCAACCTTCTTCTAGCATGCCCAAGACTTGTTCCATGGCCATATGCGCTGACAAGGATGCCTTCGCTCCAGCCTCTCCAATTTTCACTGGTTTGGATATGCTCGAAGCTCATCAACTAAAAGTTCACACTCTTTTGAGAACTCACAAACATTATCCTCAACAATCCCCTCTGCTTCCTCCCCTGCGGAAACATATGGGCACATTGTTGACTATATGGGGATCCTGCATTCGTCGGGGGCATCCACCTACCTCTGCCGAATCGAGATTCCAGTGTTCGACGACACTAACTCTCTCGGTTGGATCGCCAACACCGAACATTTTTTCAATCTCCAGTCACCTCCCACTAACCAGAAGATTTTCATGAAGACTATCTACATGGAGGGTCATGCGCTCCACTGGGTGTGTTGGAAGCATCAACATATTTTTGATCTTCTTGGCCCACACTTACGGGGGAATTCATAGGCCACTACGCATGTCACCGGACTTTCCCCAAACCATAGCTTCCTAAAGGGTTACAGGTCCACACACGCTCGCTCCTTCGCATCCAGAGCCCTCCCCTGCCATGGAATAAGTTTGTTGCCTAGACGAGGAACTTTAAGCAACTCGACCGCCCTCCTCTCCTCAACAACAACACCAGTTACTGCCTTAACTGAAACCTCATCTAGATCTCCAGCCTCCACAGAGACCGTCGTAGATCGGTCTGCAACCGTCTCCACCAGTTTCTTTGATATTACCCCCACCACCACGGCGCATATCTTACCTAGAGTATCTCGACATCCACTAGAAGGACCTATGTTTTCACTGCCACCAGCCGTACTCAACCACACATAAATGTCCTCTCAAAGAATTGTGCTTGTTTCTTGATGTTGAAGACAATGTTGTCGATTAGGGATGTGCATAAGTAACCGGAGAACCGGATCGAAACAGATCCAAACCAGGCGCTTCTTGGTCGCAGTTGTCTTGCCGACTCTTCTTCCTCGTCAACTCGTGGTCGCAGGTGTCGTCTCTTGATCCTATGGTTTATTTGCTTGTTGTGGAAAGCTTAGTTATTAAAGGCACAAGGCGCAAAGGGGTCTTGGAGCCTAGACGCAAGGCTCAAGGAGCAGGCGCGCGCCTGACGAAGGCAAGGCGCAACCACATACATTTTAAATAATCAACATCAAACATCATTTCAACTTCTCGATCAAATTCTTCATCTAGTCTACTAATTAATCATTCATTACTATCGTTTCTCTCTCTTAAAAAATAGAATCAATGTGGTCACTTGCATCATATCTGAGTCTCAACACACAATTATTTTTCACAAACACTCAACTGATAATTTCTTTTTGAGTTCTTACAATATATTTTTCTTAATTTTTGAAGAGAAAAAATTTACAACAAAAATTTCACTCAGACACGTCTTTTATATTCTAAAGGCGCAAATAAGACATGCGGAGGCGCAAACCTTTGAGCCTGGAGCCTAAAGCACGCCTTTAATAACATAGGTGGAAAGGGCTGGATTTTTCCTCGATTTTCTTCTCTATAATATTTTTGATGGGGTTTTAGTAAGTTCTCTGTTATGGGTAGTGTCTCGATCTTCTTCTATATAATATTTTTGTATCTCTTTTAATTTTGAGATTCAACTTTCAAGATCTATATCTTCATGCACTTTTTTACACTTCTGTGTCGATATTATTATTGAACAGATGCATGGTTTGGAAGATTTTTCATACGATTGGGTTGCTTTAGTTAATCCTACCTCAATTTTTCCTGAGCTGCAAATCTTCGATTCAAGCGCTTTACTTGTCTTGCTATTTTTTTAGCTTTCCACTTAAATTGGTTTTCAAATAGTCGTATTCAGACTTTATTATTAAATGGGTTTGCAGATTTTCAATTCAAGCTCTGTTTTGGTGTTATGTTCTTAAGATGTGGAAGAGGAAGTTGATTCTTACAGGAGGATGGAGAAGAAGCCTTGGTGGTCAGTGAACAAAAAGCATTGTTAGATCCTCTCTCTCGCTTACTATTTTGGAGATTTAGGACCAAGAAATGCATGGTCTGGAACACCTACCCGTCGGCGCCTTTCGTTTGGAAGAGATGAACCGTGGAAATGTGAAACCAAGCAGAAGCGCGGAACCTTGAGATGCGAAGTGGATTTGAAAGCAGTCAAGCGAGCGGACGGGAAGGGAGGCAAGCAGTCTAGAAGAAGTGTTGGGGTCCTACACGGCGGGAATGAGAAGGTTTTGAAAGACTCAGTTACACCAAACGCTGGTTTGCTAAAAGCCAATAAAGGAATTCTAAAATAACGTAAAGTAATAAAATTTTTTGTATTTTTTGGTTTGCTAGAAACGAAATAGGATTTGCCAATAACAGCACACATAATTTTTTGTATCTGTTTTATTTTCATATGATTGTGTAGCATGCTTCTCTGGTTCTACAATTATGCAAACTTTTCCTATGGTTCTATATATTTTCTTCCAATTTGTAACAATTAACAGATGTTTTCAGCATGCTTTTAAATTTTAATCTTTCAATTTGTTGGGATATACACAATAAATCACGGAAAAACTTGGGAGAAGTTGTTGCTAGAGTAATTGTTGCAATTGAGAACCCTCGAGACCTAATTGTTCAATTTGCACAGTACTCTGGTTCTCAGGGCTGTCTTGAAGATTGTGCAGTACTCTCTGGTTCTCCATGGACAGACCACCGGGCAAGCTCCATTTGACACAAATGAAGTTATTTTTTAGGAATATATCTATGTGTAGTTGTGTACATATCATATATTTAGTAGACTTTCAGGTAAATTATATTTAGTAAACAATTTTTCGATTGTTTGCATTTTGTATTTTTTATCTACCAGGACTTTAAAATGTATAGTGTGGAAGACACAAATGAAGTGATTGCCACAACATGTGATCCAATTGTTACAGATGAGACCACTATAAATGTAGATGGGAGTATTGTTCCTAGCACATCTAATCCACAGAAAAGAGATTACAAGTCCAAGTTCAATATATTGGGTCATTTTTTCTAAGATTAAGAAGAAAGAGGGCGAGAAGTCTCAGATGTTCATGTCATAATCTAAATTTAATTGTGAAAAATTGCATGAATAAGAAGATAGATACAGTTGCAAGAGTTCGTGATGCGGTGAAATACATTATAAGCTCTCCTATGAGATCACATCAATTCAAAATATGTTGTGAAAAAGAAACAAAAAAGAATATAAAGGTTCGATTTGCATGGATGTCCCAACTAGATGGAACTCAACATATCAAATGTTACAAGTAGCCCTCAAGTTTCAAAAAGCCTTTGAAAAATTCGAAGATGAAGTTTCAAAATTTGCAATCGACTTAGAAAATAGACCTCCTCAATGTTATGATTGGGAGAATGAGTTATTTGTCTCTTTTTGGAGAAATTCTATATTGCTAGTAATTTATTCTTCGGTTCATCGTACATTACTTCAAGTGTATATTTTGAGCAAGTTTTTTTCATTAGACATGCATTGAATGAATGGGTTGCATTCTCAAATTTTAATCACCAAGCAATGGAAATAAAATGATGGGCAAATTTAAAAATATTGGGGAAACATTGATAAAGTGAGTATATATCTCGTGATTGCATCAGTTCTAAAACCGTGACATAAGCTTGAATTTGTGAGACATTGTTATGAAGTTTTTTCAATAATGAACAAGTTCATGAGTTGATTGATAAGGTTTTAAAAGTTTTTAAGGAATTATTTGAGTATTATAGGAAACTTGATGTTATGCCGTTATCAAACACATAACCCTCCCAATATTAGTTCCTTGAATGAAATGAGAAGAGCAGTATTTATTGAGAGAAAGAAGACACTTCAAACTTCCTCTAACCAATACGAGTTAGATAAGTATCTGAAAAAAGAATGTGATTTGGATAATTTCTCCAAAGATTGATATATTAAATTGTGGAAAATGAATTCAAGCAAATATAAAATTCTTTCATCATTGGCTAGAGATATCCTAGCAATACCAATTTTCATTGTTGCATCAGAGTCAGCTTTTCGTACAGGTGGACGTGTTCTCGATCAATTTTGTAATTCGCTCTCACCAAAGATTGTTGAAGGGTTGGTCTGTACTCAAAAATGGTTACGAGCATCTCCATTGTCTTTGCAAATTTATGAAGACTTGCATCAAATTGAAGAGCTTGAGAGTGATAATTGCATTATACAGTGGCTTTTATTATTCTCCTTATAATTTAGAGAGTATTTTGTATCAATATTAACACATAAATTTCTTTTTTATTGTTATTTGTCGTGCAAGAGACTTTTGAAAGAGATTAGTGAACAATTAGCTTGATGGAGGTAGGTACTTCATGTGCAATTATTTATTCCAATTGGTCGACTGAAATATGAGCTCATGTTTTATCTTCCATTATAAAAAAAAATGTCAGGTCATAATTGCCTGGGATGCATCTCTAAGGGATATCCCACAAATCTGCGAGAGAAAAAAATAGCTGATGATGATTTTTGCTCTGTTTCATTCAATAACTGATAAAAATAATATATATATGAAGAATTTTTCTTTGTTGAAGTACTGTGTAAGAAAGCTTTTCTCAACCGCCTGAACAAGCACTAGCAGCTTCCAATTTGCTTGAGGAGGTAGTTTCACATCTCTTCCAGGTCATAATTTCTCTGTGAGTGAACCGCTTTTATTTCATCTACTACTTTACTAATTCCAGTTAATTAAATTCTTTCATGAAATTTTGAAGTGAGTGCTAGGATTCAAACATCCATTCTATTGTTTGATAGAATTAAATGATAACAAAAACTACAGGAAGTGGAAAAAAGCAAATAATTTTACATAGCTTGATGAGGTTGTTTCATATTTCTTCTTCGACTTGATGAGGCTCAAATGCTCAATCAATGTTATTATTAGTAGGCCTAATTATTAGTATATATATCAACGGTTGCAAGCAGTCATCTTTTTATAATGTTTTGCAAGTGATAAGGTTATTGCATAAAACTGAGAACAAAATCGGAACCGAACCGACATTTTTGGTTCGATTCCGGTTCTACAATTTAGAACCGTGGGTCAGTGTTGGTTCCAAAAATTTGGAACCAAACCCATACGGGTCGGTTCTTGGTTGAGTAAAATTGAACCGAACCAATCCGAGTTGTACCCCTAATGCTAACTTTACTGACTTGGATCCTCTGATGCTCATTGTTGACCCCTATGGTCAAGAGGACAGGGTAAATCTTTGGGAAGGAAGAGTTGGTACGAATACGACTTCTCAGGTCATCCACACATCCTCCTATCTAACTATGTAGCCCTAAGGCATTTCAATATTTATGTGGTGAGTCTTTTGGTGATCTTTTGATTGTTTGACTTTAGTCTCTCCTTGAGAGAAGGCACTTAGAGGGATCATGCCCTTAAGATATTGGGTCAAGCTTGTCTCAAAATCTTGCATCTTTTTTCGTATTAAACAACTTATTTTCTTTCAACGATAGCAGTAACTATCAGTGAGGGTTTATTGTTTTAAGATAAAGGGGTGATTTAACAACAATCTTCCACACATGCACGTGTGTGACTCTATCGCACTGTAGTATATTTCTTCTCTATAAATAAGTTGAATGTGTTGATGATTAAATCCACACCTAGGCAATTCTAGTTCATCTTCTATTCTTTCTATTATTCAACTCAAAAATCAAATTACTGTAGTAGTTCACTGAAGTGGAATAACTGCGTGAAACAACAAAGGATTTTTACTTCAATTAGGCTTTGCCAGATTTTCTATTTACAGACAAAAGAAAGTAACATCATCAATGTCCTGTGTATTAAGGCTTTATCTTGAATCGTTGTGTTGTATGCAATTGGGATGTGCTACATTGATTCTGGAGAATAGAGAGAATAATTATTTGGTAAAGTTAATGTCTAAAGTGTTCAAAGAATTGTGATCTGCTTAGGAAAACTGTTGAAGCACCTAATAAGTAACTGAATGATTGAAACAACTATTATTATATATGTTAAGAAACTACTAGAGAGAAGAGAGATCTAGAGAAGAAGACGGCTAGGGTTAGAAAGGAGGGAAGAAATACCTTGTAAATATCTTGCCTGCCCATCCAAAGAGGGGTTCCGAGTTATATATACCCGGAACCAAGGAGGGGCCGGCCTAAAGGGCTGGCCGGCCCCAATAGGGGCTGAACCAAACCGGTTCAGCCCCAAATCGGCGGTCTTCAGAGAGTGGGGGCTGAACCGGATGGTTCAGCCCCGTTGTTATCACCTTCCTGTCATCCCCGACGCTTGTATTGTCTTCCAAACAGCCGCGACTCGGCCCCGAGCGTAACATTCCCTTCCCCATCAACAACCAGTTTGTCCCCAAGGTGGTAGTCGGGATAAAGCTCCTTGAAATCCAGCAGATCAACCCAAGAATTGTGTGCCTCCGAGAAGTTCTTCCACTTGACCAACAGCTCTGGTCGGTACGCTGCACCCCGTCGTTTCCACTTGAGCAACAGCACGGCCTCCGGAAGGGGGCGAAGCTCGCCCGCACCGGTGACCTCAGGTAAAAGAGCACTTGGTTGCACAGTGGCACCCACCTTCCGTTTGAGCAAGGACACATGAAACGTCGGGTGGATGCGAGAACCCGTAGGAAGATCTAGCTTGTAAGCGACCGGCCCCACCCTGCTGAGTACCCGAAAGGGGCCGTAATATCGAGGAGATAACTTCTGGCTGAAGCGACGAGCTACAGACAATTGACGGTACGGTTGGAGCTTGAGGAAAACTTCATCACCAACTGCAAATTCCCTCTCCTTCCGATGCTTGTCGGCGTGGAGCTTCATACGGTCCTGGGCCATACGGAGGTTGTCGCGCAGTGTGACCAGCATGCGGTCCCTATCGCGCAGAGCTCTATCAACGGCGGGCAAAGTCGTGCTCCCCGGCTCATAGCTGCTCAAGGTCGGCGGAGGACGGCCGTAGACAACCTCAAAGGGGGTCATTTTGCTGGCAGAATGATAAGACGTGTTGTAACAGTACTCCGCCCAGTGCAACCAATCCGGCCAAGTGCGAGGCTCGTCCATCACAAAGCAACGCAAGTAGGTCTCGAGGCCACGGTTTAAAACCTCTGTTTGCCCATCGGTCTGGGGGTGATGTGACGTACTGAAACGTAAACACGTCCCCTGCAGACGAAACAGTTCCTGCCAAAATTTGCTCAGAAAAGTAGGGTCCCGATAAGAAATGACAGCACGAGGAAGACCGTGCAAGCGGATAATCTCCCGAGCAAAAAGTGCAGCTACAGACTCGCCGGTATAAGGGTGATGCAAAGCAATGAAATGCCCATACTTGGAGAGCTTGTCCCCCACCACCAAAATCACCGATTTGCCCTGGGACTTGGGCAACCCGTCAATAAAATCCATGGAAACGGTGTCCCAAATCTGTTGCGGAATTTCTAAGGGAACAAGCAATCCAGCCGGAGAGGTCGTCTCGTACTTCTGCCGTTGGCAGATCTCACACTGTCGCACAAATTGTTGTATGTCTCGCCGCATCCCGGTCCAGAAGACAATGGCTCGGGCTCTCGCATCCAACATCTCCCGGACACTACGCTCGATCTCTGCCTGCTGAACATGTGGATAACGATAAGGTCGAACGTTGATTGGCTCTGTCCCTGCCTTAAGCTGAATCCGATGATCCTGAAACCTCGAGGGAGGTAGTGTGCGGGGTTCCTGAAAAATGTCAACATATTGCTCCAGAAGAGTTCGTAACTGTACCGGTACCTCCGACTCACCCGTAGTCGATGCCTGAACCTCCATAAGGATTACCATCATATTGCCTTCCTCCCCTAACCGCTGCATGCTACGCAGAGAGATTTCCTTGATAGGCAACGATTTGAGACCCCGTAAGCAGAACTGTGTCTCACCCTGGTGAAACTCCATAGTCATGTGCTCCCAATCAAACGTTACCCGACGCAACTGTCGTAGCCACTGCACCCTCAAGACCATGTCCGAGCCACGGATAGGCAACAGATATATGTCGGTGTAACCCGTATATCCTTGCATCCGAAGTGTCACACCCTTGAGTACCCCTTCACACTGTAGCTTGCTGCCATCCGCCACCATAACCTGGAAGGCCGACCCCGTATCCACCTTGTGTCCCACGCATCGTGCCACAGCCGGATGAATGAAGTTGTGGGTGCTCCCACTATCCACCAAAATGGTGACCTTCTCCTGATTCAGTCAACCCGTCAGCCTCATGGTGAGCGGGGGACTGCACCCCTCCAAAGCATGTAGAGACACCCCAAGTTCGCTCAAATCCAACCCCCCGTCCGACTCCTCCTCATGCACTGCTTCCTCTACCTCTTCCTCCTGCAACATGAAGACTTGTATTTTCTGACACTTGTGGCCCGGTGTAAACTTCTCATCACAATTGAAACACAGACCCTTCTCCTTCCTGGCTGCAAGCTCGCTCCATGATAACCGTGTCACTGTCGGCTTGCTACCGGCTGCTGGTTGCTGTCGTGCTGAGGCCGCAGGTGGCTTACCCGTGGCTCTAGCCTTCTGCCTGTTGACGCGTTCTTCCTGAATACGAGCCAATGTGATGGCGTGATTTAAGGACCGGGGCATGTGCGCCTGTACCTCGTCCCGAATGTGCTCCTTGAGTCCCGAAACAAAGCAACTCAAGAGCGTCCTCTCTTCCCAATGAACCCGGTTTGCCAGTTTCTCAAATTCGGTGCGATACTCCATCACGGAGCCTTTCTGTCTCAGCTTCTGCAAAAGAGCCTCGAAATCCTCATACTCTAGCGGCCCAAACCGGGCCGTAAATCCCTCCACAAATTCTCCCCACAGAACGTGCTCCCGCCCGCGCAGGAACCATTGCGTCCACTGAAACGCATCATCCTCCAGATGTAAAGAAGCCAACTGTACCCACTGGCTTTCGGGTACATCCTGGTAACGGAAGAACAATTCTGCCTTTTGGACCCATTCCAGAGCATCCCCGTCGTTGTATTTTGGAAAATTCATGCGGGTCAATTTTGGAGCCAAGTGGGGCCGCTGTGCACCTTGCCCCGGCCACCCTTGTCCATATCTGTAGTCCTCTCGCCTTCCTTGTTCAACTGGTTCCGGAAAAGCATGCCCTTGATATTGTCGTGCTCCCCACGGCGGAGGTGGTGGCTGGCCGGCCCAAGGATTGTCGTGGGCAAAGCCTCCCGGTGGTCCACCAGCCCGTGGAAAGGGAAGAATCCCTCCCGGGACGCCTGGGGCGTGCCCCGTCGCTGCAGCCGGCCGCTGTAAGCCCAGTGGTTCTTCCCCGCTCCGCCTCCAGGGGGTGCGGCCCGCGCGTGGGTCGTCGTTACCCGCAGACGGTGCGGGAGGCCCCGTCGACCCCGCTCCCATCAGCGGTTGCCGCCAGCGGTCGCCGGTTGCGCCAGGCCAAGCCGCGCCGCCATTGATGTCGCAGACTCCGCCGAATCTCGCCTCCCGCATATCGGGCGGAAGCGAGTGGTGCGATTCCGCCGCATCCGAACCCGATCCGTCGTTCTCCTCACTGATCGGGCCTTTCCCTTTCAACAGTGCCTTGATTTCCTCCATTCGGGCGTCGATCCGCTCCTCCAACCGCTGCGTTGATGTTTTCATGTTCCCCTCCATTGCGGCCACCGAATCCGTCAACCCTACGAAGTTTTCTTCTAGGGCTTCCAATCGGCTAGCCTCCTCTTGCGTACGCGTGTTCACCATGGTGGAAGGAAGTGCCTCTGATACCAAATGTTAAGAAACTACTAGAGAGAAGAGAGATCTAGATAAGAAGACGGCTAGGGTTAGAAAGGAGGGAAGAAATACCTTGTAAATATCTTGCCTGCCCATCCAAAGAGGGGTTCCGAGTTATATATACCCGGAACCAAGGAGGGGCCGGCCTAAAGGGCTGGCCGGCCCCAATAGGGGCTGAACCAAACCGGTTCAGCCCCAAATCGGCGGTCTTCAGAGAGTGGGGGCTGAACCGGATGGTTCAGCCCCGTTGTTATCACCTTCCTGTCGTCCCCGACACTTGTATTGTCTTCCAAACAGCCGCGACTCGGCCCCGAGCATAACAATATACGATAAAGTAGTCTTAATTAATAAAAAATATTTAATTTTAAAATATTACAATAGAATACCTAAAAACATTCAAGATTCCATCCTTTCAAAGTCATCAAAACCAGTGTCCAAAAGCTGTTTTTTGGTTTTCATACAATTGATTTTTTTTACAGAAATTAAATTAAAAATCTTAAAACAATTCAATAAAATGCAGACAAAAGAAACACTACCACATGGAAACTAAATATTGCAGGTTGCATCGTTCAATCTTCAAGTGAAACAAATGAAACATCAAATATTAAATAAATATTGTAGTTCAGTAAAGAAAAAAAACAGCTGCAGGTCCCTAATGGTCACAAAAATGAGGAAGAGTACGATTAATCTTAACATAAATGGATACCTGCACAGTCTCCTCATATGAGAAGGCAACATCATTCTTCATTTTCTTCTCAAGAAAATTGATTGCCTCTTGCTCCTTCAAACCAGCGCTTGTTGCCTAAGCATATAATTCCTCATAAAAATTAGGAATGTATATTCAAATGTATGAAGAATATTCAAATGCATGGCCCAAATGCAAAAGAGGACAAGACAAATTCAAAATAAAAATGCAACAAAGAGGTTTCATAGAATTGAATTTACGGGCACTTAGGCTCTGTTTGGCACGGCAGTAGCGCGGTCGTGAACGCTGGTTATGAACAATCGTTCGTAAGCGCACACCTCACCTAAGGAACTTAATTCCCATGTATATTCAAAACTAGTTTCCTTTTCTTGGTGGCAGTCATAACCGTTGCCATGCCAAACATACATTCTACGGCGTTGGCGTTTTTGTTCAAACTCACTGGAGCAAAAGCGTTGTGCCGAACGGAGCCTTAGTCTCACAAACTATGATTTAATACATTAGTTGTTTGTATTATAATTAGTGTTACTATAGAGGTGGGGTGACAAGGGACCAATCTAGTAAAGTAACGGTCGACTATATGAATGAGACATGTAATTGGTAACTAAACTTGCCACAAATCAAAACTATAAATGATATAACACAATAACCACAATTAAGTAAAATTTGTGGTAAGTAAACAAGTAACTCCGTATACATGCAAGAATGTGAAATTAAATACGCAAGAAAATAATCCCGTCAAGTTGCAAGATACTTGGGCATAAGGATTGCAAACTAATATTTCCCAGAAAGGCTAAATTCACACAAAATTCAACATAAAAGAAATTACAAACAGCAATAAACTCCCATAGATTACAGAATAGAAGGCAAGGTGAACTTATGTTGAGGTTTCGGTAGCAGAAGAGGTGATGGCGGACTGAATTTAAACCTTTGGAAGGATAAGGTGGGCGGGATGAGTAAGTTTGAGGGCTGAATAGGGATTTATATAAACTGGATGATGGTGGAAAAAACTGAGGGATTGGGTGGTGTTTAGGCTGTCAGAGGAGGTGGGAGTGGACAATGAAGGCAGGAGGGATGGAAGGGGGGTTTTGGGGAAAAGAAAAATAATTGCCAGCACCTGGAATTTACATCCAAGGGCTATTTTGGGCTCCTGTAGAATAGGGAAGTAGATGGCTATCTGGTGAGGTTTTCCTGGAGAGGGGAGTTCACGGCTGCAGAAATTGGGTGAGGGAAATGGATGTTGACATATCATAGAGGGTGTTGGCATTAGGAGTGGGAGGTGAATAACTGCCATGGTAGTTCACGGTGGAGATCTGGTGGGGATTATGGGGAGGAGAGGGAAGAAGGAAGTTAAGGGAGGATTTTAGTAGGTAGTTATGAAATTAGTGGGGGTGGTTATAGATAGTTGTAGGAGGGTGAGGGAGGTGGTGGTGGTTTGGTGGAAGGGAGGGGGCATGATGGAGGACGGTTGTAGTGAGTGTTATCGTGCCCTAAAGAGCGCTAATAAATGGGTGCTCATGAAGTGTTGTGGGGAATCTAAATAATGATGTGATGCACAACAATATTCCAATTAACAATTACAATAAATTCTGAAATTATTAATAGTGTCCACAAACATTCACGTTAAACGAGGGAGGGGTAGACCAATAAAGACTTGGAATGAAACTATAAGGAAAGACATGATGTACTTAGGCATCCGTGAGACTATGACTACAAATAGGGCACAATGGCGACAAAGGATTGATATAGCCGATCCTACTATAGTGGGATAAAGGCTTGAGTGTTGTTCTTTTTGTCGTCCACAAACATCCACGCTTGAGATTAAACTTAAAAGAAACAAGCTAGATCATGTTTAGTCAATGTTGTGGATATCTTCCGAAATGGTTGACATGTTAGCAGACATAAAGGTTTCATGGACAAACCGACACGTTTTCGATATTTTGTTACAAAATATCCTTTTGGAATATATCATCGGATATATCCGCAATCAATCGAAATATTCGCCGATATATAGACCGAAGTATTCCGACGTTATATCGACCGACTGACTTCAATTTATTTTATTTAGTTTCTATGGTATAATAGACAATAAACCAAAATCGTCTCATTGCAAGGTTGTTTTGTATTCTTCTGAGTTTTTTTCCTGCTCCCGTCCATCATTGACTTCAATTATGCGTGGTCATCGGATTTTAGAATGAAGGTTCTCTATCTTCCATCGTAATCAACGACTTTCAGACTTCCTCTTATTTTCTTTTATGAGTTATACTATTATTAATTGTATAATATAAAATGTTTATACGTAAATTTAGAGTTCAATAAATGTTAAATTATTAATACATTAATATATATATATTAAAAAAATGATTATATGTAATTATATATGTGTGTATGTGTTGAGATTAGCGTATTTATATTATTATGTTTCTGCGTAAGATGGTTTAGTCCCGCATTTCCTATCTTCCTTTATGAGCCCTTTGTAACTCTTTATATGATCCCTATATAGATTAATAAAGATAAGACTATTTTTTCTCTCCAATCGACATGGTATCAAAGTTTTAGGGCTTCCAACTCTCGTGTATCCACCGTCGCCCGCCCGATTCCACGCCTGCTTCCACCCACAAGTAGTCGATGATCATGTGTCCTCTTCTGCATCCGCTAGCGCAGCAGCCATCGCTCCTTCCCTAGCAGTCGCTCCTTCCGTCGAAGCCTCTTCGTTCTCCGTTGTCTGCAGCCTCCAGTTGTCGTCGGTCTCTTCGTCCTCCGCCAGCAGCCGTCGGTAGTCCTTTCGTCCTCCGCAGTCAGCGATCTCCAGTAGTCTCCAGCAGTCGCTAGCACTCTTTGCAGCTAGCAACCTCATCTTCCTTCGTTCTTTGTTTCTTTTCCAGCGGACTGAAGCCATTATGTTCCTTGACACCGGAAATGTGGTTGTAAACAGAAGGCATTTCCAGTGTCGGTCCTTATTGGAGGTTCCTACATGATCTTGGAATTGTTCCTCCTTCTATGAGATAACCCTAATTTCTATCTAGGTGTTTGTGGTGTTTCCCCCTCGGTGTTCCTTGGTTTTTGTTCTTGAATATCATGTCGGGGAATGACAAATCTCTCACTATCTCTTCCGGTGCCGGAGTTTCCTCCGCAACTTGTCGTCCAGTGGCTCGGCTCGGTCAATTCATGACCACATTACCTCTCAAATCATGATTATACGACTGGATGATTCCAATTTTTTCTTGTGGTCTCGGGCTATTACCCTTGCCTTGAAGAGCAGACATTTGTTCGGTTATGTTCTGGGGACTACTCCGACACCTGCCAAGGATTTTTCGGATTGGCTACAGTGGGAGTCTGAGAACGCCTCTGTGATGTCTTGGTTGACAAACTCTATTGTTGACTCGATTGCCTTGAATTACTTATTTTTGGAGACAACGGCAGTGATATGAACTAGCAAGAGAAAAAGAGGAGAGATGGAGATTCTAGAGAGAAAGAGAGAACTAGGGTTAGGGTTGAGGAAGAGAGAAGAAAGAAACCTGATAGAACTTCAATAATCCTCCCCAAAGCAGCCCCGGGCTATAAATACCCGGGGAAAGGAGGGGGCCGGCCGCCCCCCCCCCCCCCCCCCCCAAGTGGGGCTGAACCGGAGTGGTTCAGCCCCCTTCTGGCCGATTTAATGAATGGGGGCTGAACCGGATGGTTCAGCCCCGTTGTCTTGCGCGCGCTCCTTGACCCGCCGCGAGTATTTATGCCCCGAGAACCCAAGCGGATGTGGGGGCATAACATTCCCCTCCCCATCAAGCACCAGCTTGTCCTCAAGGTGGAAGTCCGGAAACCGCTCGCGGAAGTCCAACAAGTCTACCCATGAGTTATGCACTGTGTCCATCTGCTTCCATTTGACGAGCACCGCCGGCCGATATTCCGTGCCTGACTTCTTCCATTTGGTTAGCAAAATGGCCTCCGGTGACGGACGCAACTCACCCATGCTGGTCGCCTCGGGAAGTGAAGGGCTGGCCTGAACGGAAGCCCCAAGCTTTCTCTTCAAAACAGATACATGGAATGTCGGGTGGATTCGAGACCCCGCGGGGAGATCCAAGGTGTAGGCCACGGGGCCCACGCGACGAAGAATGCGGAATGGCCCGTAATAACGTGGGGCGAGTTTCTGATTCGTCCGCCGAGAGACTGACAGCTGGCGGTAAGGTTGGAGCTTGAGGAAAACTTCACCGCCCACGGCAAACTCGCGCTCTGTCCGGTGCTTGTCTGTCTGTGCTTTCATGCGGTCCTGCGCGACCCGCAGGTTGTCCCGGAGCAAAGCTAAAGTGCGATCTCTGTCTTGAAGTGTCCGTTCCACAGCTGGAAGAGCGGTGCTGGAGGGTTCATAAGAACTCAAAGTAGGAGGAGGGCGGTCGTAGACCACCTCGAAGGGGGTGAGCTTGCTGGCTGTGTGGAATGACGTATTGTAACAGTACTCCGCCCAATGCAACCAACGCGTCCACGTGCGCGGCTCGTCCATCACAAAACACCGTAAATAGGTTTCCACCCCCTGTTGAGGACCTCAGTCTGTCCGTCCGTCTGGGGATGGTGGGCGGTGCTCATGCGCAGTGTCGTGCCCTGGAGTCGAAAAAGCTCCCGCCAAAAAATGCTGATAAAGACCGGGTCCCTGTCGTAAATGATGGAGCGTGGGAGGCCATGGAGGCGCACAATCTCTCGCGCAAATAACTCTGCGACTGTCTCCCCCGTGTACGGATGACTCAACGGAAGGAAATGACCATACTTGGAAAGCTTGTCTACCACCACCAGTATGACGAACTTGCCTTGGGACTTGGGCAATCCGTCAATGAAATCCATGGAAATGGTGTCCCAGACCTGGTTCGGGATCTCGAGCGGTGTAAGAAGCCCCGCAGGTGATGTAGTCTCATACTTCTGCCGCTGACAAATGTCACACTCCCGCACAAATTGTTGGACATCGCGACGCATCCCCTTCCAGAATACATTTGCTCGGAGCCGCTGAAGCGTTCGTAGAATCCCTGCATGGCCGCCTGTGGGTGATGCGTGAAACTCCTGCATCATCGCCGTCCGCCATGGCGACGCGGATGGAATGACCACTCTGCCTTGAAAGTACAGCCGCTGACCCTGAAGATGGTAACCCGGCTCCGTAGCTTGACCCTGCTGTAGTGTCTCGATAATGGTGCGTAACTCGGGGTCCTGGAGTACCGCTGCCTGCATCTCGTCCAATGTGGTAACCACCGGTCCCGATACATGAGAGAGAGAGCTCTCAGGTAGGCGGGAGAGAGCGTCGGCAACCACATTTTCTCTGCCCTGCTTGTACACAATCTCGTAATATTACCCCATCAGCTTGGTCAACCACTTCTGCTGCAGTGGAGACGCCAAGCGCTGCTCTAGGAAGTGCTTCAAACTCTGGTGATCCGTACGGATCTGGAAGTGCTGGCCCAAGAGATAGGGTCGCCACATCTCGACTGCATGTATAATAGCCAACATCTCTTTTTCGTACGTTGAAAGCCCCAACGTCCGTGGGGCCAAAGCCTTGCTGAAATAAGCGAGCGGGCGGCCCTCCTGCATCAAGACTGCCCCGAGGCCGACGCCCGAGGCATCAGTCTCCACCACAAATTCCTTGCTAAAATCCGGCAGCGCCAACACCGGTGTAGTGGTCATGGCCTGCTTTAGGGCCCGGAAGGCCTCGTCCGCCTCAATGCTCCACTGGAACGCATCCTTCTGCAGCAACTGTGTCAGAGGTCGAGCAATCTTGTCGTAGTCCTTGACAAAACGGCGGTAGTACCCCGTCAGCCCGAGGAAGCCACGCAAGGCTCGAACCGTCGTGGGCTGGGGCCACGACACCATACTCTCAATCTTTTGTGGGTCTGCCTGGACCCCACGGGCGGACACGAGGTGCCCCAGGTACTCGACCTGCCTCTGGCCGAAGGAGCACTTGGACTTTTTGGCGAATAATTGGTGTTCCCGCAGTATAGTAAGGACATGTCGCACGTGCTCCAAATGGTCGTCCCAAGTCCTGTTATAAATTAGTATATCATCAAAAAATACCAGGACATATCGGCGAAGAAGTGGGCGAAAGATCTCGTTCATAACAGCCTGGAAGGTGGAGGGAGCGTTGGCCAACCCAAACGGCATCACCAAGAACTCGTAGTGACCGTCGTGGGTCCGGAACGCCGTCTTGTGGACATCCTCCTCCTTCATCCGAATTTGATGATAACCGGACCGGAGGTCCAGTTTGGTGAACAAACTCGCTCCATGCAGCTCATCCAGCAACTCCTCAATCATAGGAATGGGAAACTTGTCCTTGATGGTGGAGCTATTCAGCCCCCGGTAATCGACGCAGAAGCGCCAGGAGTCGTCCTTCTTCTTGACCAAGATGATCGGAGAAGAGAACGCGCTGGTGCTGGGCCGAATAATGCCCGTCACTAGCATCTCCCGGACGCTACGTTCGATCTCTGCCTTCTGCACGTACGGGTAGCGGTAGGGACGTATATTGGTAGGGTCCGTCCCTATCTTTAACTGTATCTGATGATCCCGGAAACGCGAGGGAGGCAGGGTGTGCGGCTCCTGAAAGACGTCCTCATACTGAGCTAAAAGAAACTGTATCGGGTCCGGCGCCCTCTGCGTGTCGGCCCCCACCGCCGCCATCCCGAGTATCACGGCCATCATACTACCCTGCTCCTCCAATCTCTGCAGGCTCCGTAGGGAGATCTCCTTGAGAGGGGAGGATCGGATACCATGCAAACAGTAATCCGTCCCCTGCTGCGTGAATTCCAGTGTCATGCGGTCCCAGTCCGTGGTCACCCGCCTCAGTTGGCGGAGCCACTGTACCCCCAACACCATATCAGACCCTTTAATCGGAAGGAGGTAGACGTCGGTGCGGCACACATAACCTGTAAGTTGTATCTCCACGCCCTTCAGTGCCCCTTCGCACCGCAGTTTGCTTCCATCCGCGACCATCACCTGGAACGCCGCGTTCCTGTCAACTGGGTGTCCTGTCTTCAGTGCCACCTCAGGGTTGATGAAATTGTGGGTACTCCCACTATCAATGAGAATGGTGACCCGTTCCTTGCCAATCCTGCCCTTGATCCGCATGGTGGTGGGTGCCACATACCCCTCCATAGCCTGAATCGAAACACCAAACTCAGCCAGATCCAACTCCTCCTCTGCCTCGAGGCTCGGGTGGTCCTCCTCCTCGTCCTCCTCCCGCAGCATGAAGACATGCACCTTCTGGCATCGATGCCCCGGTGCGTATTTCTCATCGCAGTTGAAACACAATCCTTTCTCCTTCCTGGCCTGCAGCTCAGGCCACGTAAGTCGTGTCACCGTCGGCCTTGCCGCCGGTGCCTGCTCACTTCGGCCCGTTGCAGGGGCGGGTGGAGCCCTTGGTGGAGCTCGAGTTCTTTGGCGGTTGAAGCGCTCCTCCTGGATGCGGGCCAGACTGATAGCATGGCTTAGACTGCGGGGCATATACGCGTGGACCTCATCCCTCAAATGGTCCCGCAGGCCGGATATGAAACAACTGAGGAGCGTCTTCTCCTCCCAATTAACCCGGTTTGCGAGCTTCTCGAAATCCGCTCAGTACTCCATCACTGTGCCCTTCTGACGGAGTTTCTGTAGTGTAGCCTCCACATCCTCGTACTCCAACGGTCCGAAACGAGCCACGAACCCTTCCACAAAATTCGCCCATGTTGCGTACCCGTAGGCCCGTATGAACCACTGAGCCCACTGATATGCATCTTCCTCCAGATGGAAAGAAGCCAGCTGCACCCACTGATCATTCGGTATCTCCTGATAAGTGAAAAATAACTCCGCCTTTTGCACCCATTCCAAGGCATCCCCGCCGCGAAATTTCGGGAAATTCATGCGAGTTCTCTTCGGAGGCATGTAGGGCCGTTGTTGCATATCTCCATGTCTCTCGTTGAACTCCGGTCCATGCTGTGGTCGGTCGAATGGGTCGTGGAAATTAGCTCCCCCTTGGTCGCCGCCCCATTGTTGTCCCCCACCGTGAAATCCCTGACGGCGTGGCTGCTCGGCCCATGTCTCGTCGTTTCCAAACCTCATTGGACCTCCCATGTGCTGCGGCGTCGGTAGAAGGCTCGTTCTCCCTCCGAAATTGGCGTCAACAGCCCCCGGTGGTCGTGAGGGAGCCGCTGGTGCCTCCCGGTTTCTCCATAGGTCGGCCCCGGCCCCTTCCTGGGCGGCGGACGGACCGCCTGCCCCGTTTCCGGTCGGCACGCCCGGATGTGGGGTTGGCTGGCCGGCCCAGGCCGCAGGCTGGCGTGCGGCGTAGGCGCCCCCTGGCTGGCTTCCGTCGGTCCCGCCGGCCACGGTTGACCAGCCGTGGTAGGCGTGCGGTGCTCCCATCCAGGCGGGGGCCGATCCGGTGCCCGCTGGTTCCGTGCGGCCCGGATCGGTCCCGATTCCGTCGGGACCGAAGTGTCCCGACCCCGCGCTTCCTCTGTTGCCCGTAGATCGGACATTTTGTGGTGTCTCGGTTTCAGAATCGCTTCCTTGAACCACCTTGCCCTTCAACGATTGCATCAACAGCGCCTTGATCTCATCCATGCGTTCCTCCATGTTTTTTGTGGACGTGTTCAAGCGGCCTTCCATGGTCGTCAACGAATCCGCCAACCCCACGTAGTTCTCCTCTAGGGTAGCCAGTCGTGCGGTCTCCGCCTCCGAACGTGTCACCATGGTCGCAGGAAGGATGCTCTGATACCAAATGATATGAACTAGCAAGAGAAAAAGAGGAGAGATGGAGATTCTAGAGAGAAAGAGAGAACTAGGGTTAGGGTTGAGGAAGAGAGAAGAAAGAAACCTGATAGATCTTCAATAATCCTCCCCAAAGCAGCCCCGGGCTATAAATACCCGGGGAAAGGAGGGGGTCGGCCGCCCCCCCCCCCCCCCCCCCTAAGTGGGGCTAAACCGGAGTGGTTCAGCCCCCTTCTGGCCGATTTAATGAATGAGGGCTGAACCGGATGGTTCAGCCCCGTTGTCTTGCGAGCGCTCCTTGACCCGCCGCGAGTATTTATGCCCCGAGAACCCAAGCGGATGTGGGGGCATAACAGGCAGATATTTGGAAGAGGGTCGGGGCTACTTACTCTTGTCGGGGAAATGCTGCCCAGATTTTCCAGCTGCGACGGAAGATCTTCCTCCTTCGTCAGGGTGATCTCCCTTCGTCTGTATACTACCTGGAGTTCACTCAGCTTTATCAAGAGTATGATCACTTTGATTTCATCGCACTTGTGTCTCCGGAGGATGAGATCCTCGTTCAAATTCGGGAAGACGGGAATAGAGTCTTTGAGTTTCTTCATGGTCTACATCGAGACTTCGATCAGATCAGTGTTCAGAGTCTTGGACGCTCTTCTCTGTCATCTCTTCCGAGATTTTCAATCTTGTTCGTCAAGAATTTGATAGGCGACAGACATGGACCCCTGACACTGTTCCATAAGGTTCTGCACTGCATGCTCAGTTTAGTTTGGCAGTAGAGCTTCTCGTGATTTCAGGCTCAAGTCCACCAACAAAGATCATTTGCTCATTGAATACTGTGGGAAGTCCCGTCATACCCGGGACACCTGTTTTCGTCTTCACGGCTCTCCTGCACCCCGTGAGGGTTTTGCACCACGTCGCGGTCGTGGATACGGTCGCTCTCAAGACCGCTCTACTCGGCCCCGCTCTGCTCACATGTCTGATGCCTCCGAGGAGACACCACCCCTCACTGTCCAGTCTGCACCTCATCTGGCTCTGTCTGCCAATGAGATCCATGCTTTCCACCGGCTGATGTAGGGGCAGTCTTTGAAGCCTTCTGTGTCTTTGTCTTCCTATGCTCATCAAGGACCCTCAGGTGCTCATAATGCATTTTCTCATCCTTCTACCCACTGGATTATCGATTCTGGGGCAACGGATCATATGACCGGCTCTACTACAGGTTTAGTGTCTTACCTCCCTTTGTATGGTAGAGACAAGGTGAGTATTTTGGACGGTTCCTTATCTCCAATAGCTTGGAAAGGAATAATCCTCTGCTCCTCTCTTACTCTTTTTTTTTGTTTGACATGTACCCAAGTTTACTCACAATCTTCTCTCTATTAGTCATTTGACAAACTCTATGAACTGTTTTGTGACATTCTTCCACTCGTTTTGTGTTTTAGGACATGAAGACGGGAACGGTGATTGGCTCTAGTAGTTTGGTAGATGGGCTCTACGTGTTTAATTCTTCCACTCCTGCTTCTCCTCCCCAGGCTCTTCATGTTGATCAGGCGGTCACTTTGGAGTCCTGACATTTCTGTCATGAACATCCTTCTATTATGTCTATGAAAAGTTTATTTTCCGCTTTACCTGTTGCATTAGTTGATAGTTTTCATTGTGATGCTTGGGACCTTGGTAAACATCGTCGTGCTTTTTTTAATCACGTTTCATCCCCTACTCCTGCCCCTTTTCTTATTATTCACAGTAATATGCTTGGGAGTCTTGACATGTTGCTTCTATTTTTGGTTGTTGTTAGTTTGTAACTTTCATTGACTGTTTCTCCCGCACAACATGGGTTTATCTAATGAAGGCTAAAGATGAATTTTTTCCTTTATTTCAGCGATTTCACAAAATAATTTCTACGTAATGTGATACCTCTATCAAAATTCTCCGCACCGGCAATGGTCGTGAGTACATTGATTCTCAATTTGAACACTATCTTGCTCATCATGGCATTCCCCACCAAACGTCTTACATTTACTCTGTTACTCAAATGGGGTGGCCGAACGCAAGAAACGTCATTTTTGGGAATTTGCCCGGTGTCTTCTTCTCAAAATGCACCTTCTCAAGTACTATTGGGGGGATGTTCTAACTGCCGCCTACCTTATTAATCGTATGCCCTCACATGTCCTTGGATATAACACTCCCCTTCACACTCTTCGGGTGCCTCCTACTACTCTACAATCCCGTATATTCGGGTGTGTTTGTTTTGTCCATATTCATTTAAGGACTAAACTTGATTCTTGTGCTCACAAGTGTGTTTTCATAGCTTATGCTCCTACTCAAAAGGGTTATAAATGTTTTGACCTGGTTCATAGGAAGGTCTTTGTAATCATGGACGTCACGTTCCTTGAATTTGAGAGCTATTACAGGCCCTCACTTCAGAGGGGACCTCTCCTATGTTGGAAGTGAATTCCTTAACTCTGTTACCCATTCCTCTGTTGTAACAGCATCACTCACACCGCATCCTATTGCCCATGTGTCAACTCCTACTACTCCTATGGTCAAGCCCCTGCTGGTTTACTCTCATCATCCCAAGGGAACAAACACATGGACCCCTATCAGAATCCCAGAGCAGATATTTGATCCGTCGTCAAGGTCCATTATTGATGCATTCCAGATTCTGAAATTGATTTTATTAAAATCTAAATTTGTTGGACGTCTTTCAAAATAAGGCGGTGTCGGCAGACGACCAAATATTCTCAATTGATAATCGACCTAAGGTTCATATACGCGCAAAGAGATTTATTGTCCGTACTCCGTACATATTCAGCCTTTTGATTATTTCTTCCACGAGCGTCACAAAGAGGAAATAAAGACAATGAGATGAAAATTAGCGGCAAACAGGAATGAACTAGGCAAGCAAGCTCTGATTTTGTAATGACTGAATACAACTAAGCTTAATATGATACTAGTATGCAGGAGCAAGAGATGGGGGGAAGGGTTATACCTTTAGTTTTCTGCAATAAACAACTCAAGCTATTGGTTGGCAGAGTCTGAAGGAATAGAGGGGGGGCTGACAGGAACCGCACAGACGTTTGACGACCTTTCCGCACAGAAGCTGGCTCTCGGCACCGCCGGAGGCTGCTGGAGGAAAGCTCGTCAGGGGGTAGTCGAGCCCACAGGAAACTCTGTCGGTGGAGGGGAGTTGAAAACAGTCACGAGGGGCGGAGCCGGCGTCCTCAGCGGGGCGGAAAGGGCCCAATGTCGGACTCCAGGCTGGCAGTTGCCCAAGAAGAGGTCGTCGGATCCTTGGAAGGGCTCCGGCATGGGCAGCGCTGGTTGGCGAGGGTCGTACAAGCGTCGCCGGGTGAAAACGGGAGAGGTTCAGGGTGGCGGCTGGGAGTTACGGAAAGAACAAAGCTATTTTTGTCTTTCCGTATTTTTCTCAAGCTCCCCTGGACACGGGAAAAAGAATAGGCTTATAAAGAGATTTTGGGTTATGTCTTAATTAATGATTTTTAATGGGAGGGTTCTCAAAGTCGCTTGCAGCGTGTAGGAATTAATTTGGGGGGTTCAACTTGCATAGGTCGGCTGTATGAATTAAAGAGGGGGGTTTCAACTTTCAACTAACATTTTGTACAAAAATTGATTGGGGAATAAATGGAGATAAATAAAGATGTTACTTCCGGCTCTTGGTGTCCAAATTAAATGGTTTTAGAAAGTCCCCATCAAAATAATAATTTTGAAAGTAATGAATATATTAATAACTTAATTTGTATGAAATCTCACTTGCTTGCCTAATCCAATACTACTCCTAATTTGATGGACCTTTTTTATTTAGGGACTTATTGGCCGGTCACACAAATAATCCAAACGATAGTGCACGAACGTGCACGATACAACATATACGAAAACTAAAATGCGTGAACGGAGGTCATACAAATAATCCCATAGAACTTGTCTCTTCTTTGTCTGCTACTTACAGCCCTACTTCGTGGTAGGATGCCCTTTCTGAATATAGGTGAAAGGCGGCTATACTTGCAGAAATGCATGCCCTTAACAAAAATCACACAAGGGACCCGGTACATATGCCTAAAGGGAAGACTGTTGTGGGATGCAAGTGGTTGTTTTCTGTCAAACAGAATACCCAGGGGGTTGTAGAGAGTTACAAGGCAAGGTTGGTTGCAAGAGTGTACACTCAAACAGCAGGAATTGATTACCAGGAAACCTTTGCATTGGTTGTTAAGATGAACTATATAAGGATTCTCCTGTCCTGTACAGCCTGTAAGGGATGAATTCTCAGCCAAATGGATGTGAAAATGCGTTTCTTCGCGGTGATCTGGAAGAAGAGGTATGCATGGCTCTACCTCTTGGCCTTTCTCCTAAAGGATCTGAAGATAAGGTGTGCAAGCTAAAGAAGGCATTGTATGGCCTGAAACAGTCTCCTAGAACCTGGTTTGGAAGATTTCACAAGGCAATGACATGCTTCGGGTAATCCCAGAGTAATGAGGATCAGACCCTATTCATCAAAAACAATAAACGAAAGTTAACTACTCTGACAGTTTATGTGGATGACATCATTATAACAAGAGATGATCAGGATGAGATTCAGGCATTGAAAATGAGACTGGTGAGAAAATTTGAAGTGAAATACTTGAGGGACCTCAAGTACTTCTTAGGTATTGTGGTTGTGATGTCCAAACATGGGATATTCATATCACAGGGAAAATATACTCTTGACCTCCTTGAAGCCTCAAGAATGAGTGGGT
The DNA here is from genome assembly GCA_039583875.1 of Platanthera guangdongensis. Taxonomy (NCBI): domain Eukaryota; kingdom Viridiplantae; phylum Streptophyta; class Magnoliopsida; order Asparagales; family Orchidaceae; genus Platanthera; species Platanthera guangdongensis. The sequence goes on along the minus strand of CM077162.1, from coordinate 39,102,665 downwards.
GTAGACCAGCTGACACTTCAATCGAAGCTAACCACAGACTTGGAAGAGATGATGGTGACACGATTGAAGACATCCCAGCTTTCGGAGGCTCTTAAGAAAACTGATCTACTTGTCGCATACTCGCTCAGGTATCTCCTATGATGTAGGAGTGCTCAGTCAATATATGCATTCCCTAAAGGCCCGTCATGTAGATGTTGCTCATTGTATCCTCAGATATCACAAGCCCTCACCTGGGAGAAGCATCATGTTTTCATCAAATGAAGAGCTGACTATTGAAGTGTACACGGATCCTGACTGGGCAAGATTGATTGAAGCTCAACGGTCCACATCTGGATATTGCACTACGGTGGGTGGAAATTTAGTCACCTGGAGGAGCAAAAAACAGCATATGGTTGCCAGATCTAGCGCTGAGGCGGAGTTCATGGCTATGGCTCATGGAATTTGTGAAGGGCTATGGATACTATCTTGACAGATCTTGGGCTTAAAAATAGCAAGCATATCAGACTATACTGTGATAACATTGCTGCGATAAGTATTGCTCACAACCCTGTGTAACATGACTGTACAAAACATATTGAAATCGGCAGAGACTTCATCAAAGAAAATATAGACAGAGGTATTGTGGTTACTCCATTTGAGTCATTTGAACAACAATTGGCAGACAAGCTCACAAAGGTATTATGCAGTAGTATCTTTAGAGAGTTTGTTGGCAAGTTGAGCATGGTCAACATCACACACCCAACTTGAGGGGGTGTTGAGATTAGTTTATTTATATTATTATGTTTCCGCGTAAGATGGTTTAGTCTCACATTTCCCGTCTTCCCTTATGAGCTTTTGGTAACACTTTATATATTCCCTATATGGATGAATAAAGATAAGTCTAATTTTTCTCTCAAATCGACAATATATAATTAATTATTAAAATCCGACATACGATGTATACCCCGACATTATAAAACCAACATGAAAAACACAAACGGACATGTCCCCGATATCCAACATCTACAACCATGTATTTAATTAAAGAAAATGTATCAACTAAATGGTAAGCAAATAAACATTGCAACTAGGACACTTAGTTAGCAAATTTGTTGAAAATAATATCTACAATCATATGTTTGTTCACCAAATAGACAACAAATAATTTGGACCTCAAACTAAAACTTACATAAAAAATAAGTATAAAAAAAATTAATATGTTGTTGAATTCCCTTTCGGTTTACAATCCTCTCCCCATCAGAAAGAGACTACCCACTCGTATAAAATTGTTGTTTCGACTAGATAGCATATTATTTGAAATTTTGCAGACTTCAGGCCTCTAGGTGGAATTCTGCAACAATGGAGACCCTTGGGTGGAGTGGTAGGTTGTTAGAGAGGTGGGGAAGTCTATTTAGGTTGCTGGAATTGGTTGAGATAATTAGAGAAGGATTGATCCCTGGGCACTGGAGGAAGGAATGGGAATGCAAGATAGTGAATTCTGGTGATTGAATGTGAATTCTGGTGTTGGACGTTAATTCTGGTGTTGGACGTTAATTCTGGTGTGCTGGCATGATGGACAGGAGGCTGGTTGTAGGGTTTTTGAGTAGAGTTTTGGCAGGGGGAGATTTCCCAGGCCTGGGCGTATTATGTTGGTAGGGCAAAGCATATTATTCGAAACTCGAAAGTCGCTCGAAAATCGCATGAATATTGAGCCGAATCGGAATCGGTTAAACTTGATTCGACTCAATTTGAGTTGATTCAATTTAACTTGAATCTGATTTCGAGTCGATTTCGAGTCAGCTCTGAATCGCTCGAAATATGATTCGAATCAGCTCGAATTAATTAAAATTATTATGTATTTATTAATATATTATTATTTTAAAATTAAAAATAATAAAATTTAAATCCAAATAAAAGAAAAAAGACTTTAAATGTTTCATTTGCTAAATTTATAGGTTGCCCAATTTTATTTTGAGCCAACTAGGAATAAAAAAAATTGCTCAATTTTGAGCCGGCTTGATACGATTTTGAGCAGACTCGAAATCAAGTTGTTTTGAGTCGAGCCGACTCGATTTTGAGTCGATTTCGAGCCGAGTTTGAGTCGAAAATTTTGATTTCGAGCCGAGCCAGAATCGCTCGAACTCGACTCAATATCAGCCCTATATGTTGGAGGTGTCTGCATTTGAGAGAGAGGGGAAGGGGCAGGCGTAGCTAGAAATGCAGGAAATGGGTAATAACTGCTATGGATCAGCATTTACTGCTGGAAATGAGGTAGTTATCGACTGATTTAATAATGGAGGGAGATGGATATTGGTGGCTGTAAATCGGGCTGCATGGTTATGAGTAATTTCAGATAGTTGCTTGGTAATTATTGAGTGATGAGATGGAGTTATGGGTGGTTATGGGTGGGGAGTAGTTACTTAGTAGTCATATGGAAAAGGAGATAGTTATGATTAGGGATGGATGGGAAGGTAGTTACCTAGGCTTCGACATCAAATATTCATGGAATCGGCACCACAAGACAACCGCAAGAGCCCATAACGTTTGTCCAAAATCTGTGATACCTGAAAAAAACGCCCTAGACCTCTATTTATAGACTTACAACCCACTACGGATGGTTAAAATCGTCCGGAACATAAAGCCATTAATTTTACATTAGATAAAAATATACAAAATGCAAGGTAAGATTTGCCTACATATCACCCTTGTGGTGGGAGCCTCACTGTGTGGGGATGTTATGTGCACCGGGCTGCCCATTATATAAAAATTATATCGGCGTTGCTTTGAACCCAAATGTCGGCTCGGATCATCTATCCGACAATCATATATCTACCTCATGTAAATGTAGATACATGCGGGCTCTGATAAGTGACGGTCCGCCCTTGAACCATGATTTCCATCAGGACTGCCGACCAAGGATGTTAACCCAGAAATCGGCGATCCCTCCCAAGGTAGCTAGCTCGCAAATTGCGGCGTGCTCCAAGTTCCCCCTGGAGGTCGCGGCCTGTCTCAGCCCTCCTTGGGTCTGGCGGATAGACTCCTCTATCCGCTCAGGCCGCGTGGCTAGGGCGGTCTCCCCGATCTGACCGCTCAGGTCGCGTGGCAGCCGTTCGTTCTGCAGGGGCTGCGGACTGCTACCGCATTCCGCCGCTGCAGGCCGCACGGCCAGATCGGCTAACCGCGCAATAGTTCGCTCTACTCCAACAGGTGCGAACTACCCAACTCGTTGGCGGACTCGCAGTGCTATCCGCCCAGACCGCTCGGTAACTTCATGCTCAGCAGGAAGCGCGGTCTGCTCTTCAGCCCACTCCTGCAGGTCGCCCGGCTAGCAAGTCTACGTTATCGCCAGGCGACCGCCCCCTTTCTTCTACAGGTGAGGACAGCTCTCCGCTACGTCCCAGTCTGCCAAGAAGTAGGCGACCTGCCTCCAGGTCGCCCAACAGTACGCGACAAGCTTCAGGTCGCCAGGAAGGCGACAGCTCCTCAGGTCGACCAAGCGACAAGCGTCGGGCCGCCCAGCAGGGGCAACAAGCCTGTCCATCCAATAGGAGGCAGACTTCAGCAGCAGAGGCGACCTGCTCCTGCAGTCCGCCAGGTCGCCCAGTCGGCGACCAACCCTCCTGTCCGCCAGTAGTTTGCGGACTCGATCTCAGTCCGCCCAAGGAGGGTGGACGGCAGCAGGACTGTCAACTTGCACAGCATCAAGCGACCTGCTCCACCTGTCCGCAAGCAGTGGGCGGACTCAGTCTCAGTCCGCCTGAGGAAGGACTTGGCAGCAGGACCGACAACTCTTCACCAGACCGCACAACACAACGCTGACTCAACTCCAGCCCGCCAGAAGGTGACGAGCTCACTCCTCCAGCAAGGGTGATCTGCTCCTTCTACCCGCTAGAAGGTAGCGAACTGGCTCCATCCAGCAGCTGAGGCGGACTCAACCTGTCCGTCGCGAGCTAGGCAGACTCATTCTGCAGTCCGCCAGGAGCACTCCAGCTTCCCAGCACCGGCCTCTTCCCAGCAGCAGGCGGACTACTCCTCAGCTCGCATAGCTTGGCGAGGCCTTGCTTAGTGCAGCAGAGGCGGACTCGTCTTAGTCCGCCAACAGCAGTTCGAGTAGGCAAGTCATCCGCACAATATGGTGCGGACTCAGCGGATTCCATGTCTACTCGCACAACTCACCGACATACCGGGGGTAACGTTATCAAGACCGTCACCTCCTCGTGCCTATAAATAGACCCCCATACCCCTCATTCTGGGGACACGACTCGGAGGAGTCAAGGACCAACCAACGCAGCAGACCCTGCGGACACTACTTTCCTGTCCGCGCGGTTAAGTCATTCCGCCTGGTTCCCAGCCTTGGCTTCAGCGACCCCCTTGGTATTCTCGGATGATCGCGCAGTCCGCTCGGCCTTGTTTAGCGAGCTGCGGGATCAGCAGTCTGCGCGGTCTGCCGGCCTCTCTGGTCAAACCGCGCGGCCTCTGGCACATTCTTTCATCTAGCCTCCAGCTTCCCCTTGTACCCTTTTTGTTCTCATGTAAAGAACTCTACTCAAGCTGTAATACTGATTCATAATCAAAGCAAAGTCCGTCGCAAGAGTGGAATTTAAGCCGCGGCGGGCGAAATCTGTTGTTGCCGCTGCAAGCGGCCCCTCTTCTCTTTTCCTTTCCTCTCTCGGCATCAACCATGAAAACCTAACCGTCAAAGTAACCGTCTGCTCGACAGTTCCACATCAACCTCTCATTATCCCTGCATCCTCATCAACTTTCCCTGCTATCCCCGCAACCTCTTCACCTCACCCGTGAGACTGAACACTCGTTATCTGCTGGTGCCGCCCCCATTTTTGCGCATCAACAGTTAACATGCGACCTTCAGATCTCAAACAGACGGTGAAAATCAACGGTTACTCGTGTCAGATCATAACCCTGTCGAGAGCTTTGCTCCTTCAAGCCCTAATGAAGATCCTCTCTGGGAAGCCTTGGAACAATCGCGACGGGAAACAGCCCAGCAGTTCCAGGCAATCAACCGTACTCTAGCTGCTATCACGCAGCGATTAGAGGTGCAATCTGCAGCAGCACCAGTTCCTCCAGTCAACCCAACACCAGCATTGGGAAATCAGCAAACCTATCCTCCAGCTTATCCGCCGGTTTATCCTCCTGTTTACCCACCAACCTTTCCGCAAGGGCCTACTTCTCCTTTGCGGTCTCAAAATGATGAGTTCGCTGCTCGTCAAAACTTCTTCCGGGAAGCTGTCCAAGGAAGTCCAGCAAGATTTATAAACTTTCAGGGAAGTCATCCCTACTCTTCAGTTCCTGCCTTTGCTCCTCCCGCAGAGGCTTTTCCCTTCTATCCTCCTGCTCCTTTTACAACTACAGCTTATGCAGCTTTTTTTCCTGATGTTGTAGGAGAGCAGGAAGAGTCGTCACCGTTTTCAGAGAGTGTTAGGCATGAACCAACTCCAGCTAACTTCAGAGAGCCGTGATTGCCAATTTACACTGGAGAGACTGATCCAGTGAAGCACCTTCAAGCTTTTGAATCAGTCATAGCTCTCAGGACTCTTTCAGATGCTACCAAATGCAAGCTCTTTGTAACATCCTTTGATGGACAAGTGAGAGAGTGGTTCTATGGACTGCGTCCTCAGTCCATCGCTTCCTTTGCTGATTTGCGAAGATAGTTCTGCTCATGTTTTCTACCTCTACAAAGAGAAAGGGCGGTCCATAAGCCCTCTTTGAAATCAGGCAACGAGAGAACGAAACCTGATCTCATTTTGTGGATCGTTTCCAGAAAGAGATTTTGGACATTGAGATCGTCGATCAAGAAATGTATCAGGTGGCTCTAATACATGGTCTGCGTGAAGTTTGAGGCCAATGTCCGAGCACCAAGAACACATTAAGAGTTGGTTGGTTTAGCCAACTCATACATTCGAGGTAAGAAGAGCAATCTCAGCTTCATCTCCAGGTTTGTAGCAGAGAAAGATTCTACTTCTTACAAGCAACCTCTGAGGTCTCCTCGGAAAGATTTTCCATCTCACTCAAGTAAGGGAAGAAAATTTCAACGTCATCAACACCCCTTCCCGGGCCAGGATCGTGCCCGAGATCAATTGTTATTATTGCCAACCCCAGCTCCGCAAGCAGCTTTGATTCATCAACAGCAAGATGATGACATGCTAGAGTCCAAACTGGATGAGGTCATGCAAAAAGTAAGTCAAGTCATGAAGGGTAGGGCTAATTACAAAAAGCCTTACCAGCCGGCAGATCAAAGATCAAAAGATTCAGATTTGTTCTGTGAGTTTCACAAAGAAGGCAGGCAACTGAAAACTGTCAAGCACTTTCTCAACTGGTGCAGAAGATGTTGAGCTAGGGTAAGATGCGCGACATGTTCCCGAAGGGTGATCACTCTGATCCGTCTACTTCAAAAGGCAAAGAAGTAGCAGACATTCCTTGCTGCTCAAAGGGAGTGAGCTAAATCAACAATTACCCTATCCTCAATATTGACGAATGCATCGACGCCAATGACGAGAGCCGCCTTGGAAAAATACAAGTCTGAGCTAGAGAAGGACATCGCAGTTCCAAAAGCTCCGCACAATCATTGTCGGTTATTCTTACTTTACACTCTTCAAACATTTTCTCTTTAAAGCACTTTTAAGTGCTTCTTTCATTCATTTCAATAAACTTTACGTCAGAGATCCCGTACTGACACATTTCCCTTTTTGGAGTGTCTCCTCCTCTATTTTCTCCTTGCCAAAGGGATCACTGAACCACCGAGATATTGTCGAGTCTTGTTTGGGCCCCCTCGAGGTTGGACTATAGTGTAACACCACGGTGACCACATATAGTGGGGAGTGTTCGCGTATGTGCAGTGGGAGCTGTCCAACTCTCGTGTGGAGGACTTCAGGGCTTCGGATCCTAGCTGGTATCTAACACAAAGCGTGTATCAAGGGAGACCCCATGTGTTAGCTCTGCTGTGCTCCGCTAGAGATACATTACAGTTACGATGATCTTTGTTTGACAAACAATGGCGATCAAGTGTAGCCTTGTCTTTTCGATCATCTCATGACTGTAATAGTCGAATACTCTATGGTACTCTCAATCCGTGCTTTCGCGGGGCCCACAACTCCGGTGATCTTTCCAAAGACAAGCAATACTATAGGCCACTTGGCGCATCTAGTCTAACTGATCAGCGATGTTTGTAACTCGAGATATGAGAGCAGTGTATCTATCGTTTCTTCTCAGGATTTTGTGCATTTTTCTCTTTTGTGCCCTTCTAAGGGAATACGGCTAGTCCGCTCTAGGTAGTACTACACTCTTGATGATCTTTCTTAGGCAGGCGATGCTTAAGGCCCCATGGGAACACATGTGGCGCATCCGGCCTTTTTTGGATCATCTTCGGGTGTAGACCTTCTTTTTTCATTCTGCCTTATAGGTTAACAGGTTAAATCCAACCTATCGAAAGGAATTGCAACATCTTTTTTGCTTACTCATATTGTATACTCGGCTTGCATGAAGCTCTATCAGATGATGATTAACAAGCTCTCTGTTACTCTTATTGGATGTTACTGACACCAATCATTAATCAGAGTATCTAGTTCTCCTTGATTGACAAACCATTCAGCTAAAGTCTAGTCAGTGCTTTCATCTTACTGATTAGGATTTCAAATTGGAGATACCATATCTGACCACACAAGAAGATCATTGATGTGGTTTGAGCTTTATTTGATTTTGTTTATTCGGCCAACAGCAGGATTTCATGGATATTCCTTCTGCAGTCTAATCATATCTATCTTATCACACTAACTTTTGACAGAAGATTTATCCATAAACTCCTCAGGTACTCGAGTTATTTTTCTTTCATATTTGCTGCTTACTCTTCTTTTTGCAGAGATTGACAGATATTTGCAAGTTCCCTTCAGATACTTGCAACTTACTTTTCTTTTATATCTTCTGCTTACTCTTCTTTTTGCAGAGATTAACAGATATTTGCAAGTTCTCTTCAGATACTTGCAACTTAATTTTCTTTCATATCTGTTGATCACTCTTCCTTTTGCAGAGATTAACAGATATTTGCAAGTTCCTTTGAGGTACTTGCAACTTACTTTTCTTTCATATTTGTTGCTTACTCTTCTTTTTGCAGAGATTAGCAGATATTTGCAAGTTTCCTTCACCTACTTGCAACTTACTTTTTTTTCATATCTGATGTTCACTCTTTCTTTTGCAGAGATTAACAGATATTTGCAAGTTCCATTCAGGTACTTGCAACTTACTTTTCTTTCATATTTGTTGTTTACTCTTCTTTTTGCAGAGATTGACAGATATTTGTAAGTTCCCTTCAGGTACTTGCAACTTACTTTTCTTTCATTTATACTGCTCATTCTTCCTTTTGCAGAGATTAGCAGATATTTGCAAGTTTCCTTCAGGTACTTGCAACTTACTTTTCTTTTATATATGTTGCTCACTCTTTCTTTTGCAGATATTAACAGATATTTGCAAGTTCCCTTCAGGTACTTGCAATTTACTTTTCTTTCATATCTGCTGTTCACTATTCCTTTTGCAGAGATTAGCAGATATTTGCAAGTTCCATTCAGGTACTTGCAATTTACTTTTCTTTCATATTTGCTGCTTACTCTTCCTTTTGCAGAGATAAACAGATATTTACAAGTTCCCTTCAGATACTTGCAACTTACTTTTCTTTCATATCTGCTGCTCACTCTTTTTTGCAGAGATTAACAGATATTTGCAAGTTCCATTCAGATACTTGCAACTTACTTTTCTTTCATATCTGCTGCTCACTCTTTTCTTTCAGAGATTAACAGATATTTGCAAGTTTCCTTCAGGTACTTACAACTTACTTTTCTTTCATATCTGTTGCTCACTCTTCCTTTTGCAGAGATTAGCAGATATTTGCAAGTTCTCTTCAGGTACTTGCAACTTAGTTTTCTTTCATATCTACTCCTCACTCTTTTCTTACAGAGATTAGTAAATATTTGCAAGTTCCCTTCACATACTTGCAACTTGCTTTTCTTTCACATCAGCTGTTTACTCTTCCTTTTGCAGAGGTTAACAGGTGCTTGCAAGTCTCCTTCAGGTACTTGCAAGATATTTTCCTTTTATACTTCCTCTCACCTTTGTTTTGCAGAGACTCAATGGAAGACATTCAAGTCTTCTTCGTTTTGCAAAAGCAATTCAGGTACACACAAGATGTCTCTTTTTACATGCATTAACTTTTCTTTTGCAGGAAAAAGATAGACATTGGCAAACCTTTTCTGAGGAGAGACATCAGGTTCTATCTCTCCCTGCCTCTTACATTTTCGAGGGAAATATCACGATTTTCGTGGGTCTCCTACTTTTTTGAAGTTCTCTTTGGGACTTAAAAAAGTGCGGGGATTATGTTAACCCAGAAATCGGCGATCCCTCCCAAGATAGCTAGCTCGCAAGTCGCGGCCTGCTCCAGGTTGCCACTGGAGGTCGCGGCCTGTCTCAGCCCTCCTTAGGTCTGGCGGATAGACTCCTCTATCCGCTCAGGCCGCGCGGCTAGGGCGGTCTCCCCGGTCTGACCGCTCAGGTCGCGTGGCAGCCGTTCGTTCTGCAGGGGCTGCGGACTGCTACCGCAGTCTGCCCCTGCAGGCCGCGTGGTTAGATCGGCTAACCGCGCAATAGTTCGCTCTACTCCAACAGGTGCGGACTACCTAACTAGTTGGCGGACTCGCACTGCTATCCGCCCAGACCGCTCGGTAACCGCATGCTCAGCAGGAGGTGCGGTCTGCTCTTCAGCTTGCTCCTGCAGGTCGCCCGGCTAGCAAGACTACGTTATCGCCAGGCGACCGCCCCCTTTCTTCTACAGGTGCGGACAGCTCTCCGCTACGTCCCAGTCCGCCAAGAAGCAAGCGACTTGCCTCCAGGTCGCCCAACAGTACGTGACAAGCTTCAGGCCGGCAGGCAGGAGACAGCTCCTCAGGTCGACCAAGCGACAAGCGTCAGGCCGCCCAGCAGGGGCGACAAGCCCGTCCATCCAACAGGAGGCGGACTTCAGCAGCAGAGGCGACCTGCTCCTTCAGTCCACCAGGTTGCCCAGTCGGCGACCAACCCTCCTGTCCGCCAGCAGTTCGCGAACTCGATCTCAATCCGCCCAAGGAGGGTGGACGGCAACAGGACCGTCAACCTGCACAGCATCCAACGACCTGCTTCACCTGTCTGCAAGCAGTAGGCGGACTCGGTCTCAGTCCGCCTGAGGAAGGACTTGGCAGCAGGACCGACAACTCTTCACCAGACCGCACAACACAACGCGGATCCAACTCCAGCCTGCCAGAAAGTGGCGAACTCACTCCTCCAGCAAGGGCGATTTGCTCCTTCTACCCGCTACAAGGTAGCGAACTAGCTCCATCCAGCAGTTGAGGCGGACTCAACCTGTCCGTCGCGAGCTAGGCGGACTCATTATGCAGTCCGCCAGGAGCACTCCGGCTTCCCAGCACCGGCATCTTCCCAGCAACAGGAGGACTACTCCTCAGCTCGCATAGCTTGGCGCGGCCTCGCTTAGTGCAGCAGAGGCGGACTCGTCCTAGTCCGCCAACAGCAGTTCGAGTAGGCAAGTCATCCGAACAATATGGTGCGGACTCGGCGGATTCCATGTCTACTCGCACAACTCACTTACATACTGGGGGTAACGTTACCAAGACCGTCACCTCTTCGGGCCTATAAATAGACCCTCATACATCTCATTCTGGGGACACGACTCGGAGGAATCAAGGACCAACCAGCGCAACAGACCTTGCGGACACTACTTTCCTGTCCGCGCGGTTAAGTCATTCTGGCATGGTTCCCGGCCTTGGCTCCAGCGACCCCCTTGGTCTTCCCGGCCTATTCGCGCAGTCCGCTCGGCCTTGTTTAGCGAGTTGCGGGATCAGCTGTCCGCGCGGTCTACCGGCCTCTCTGGTCAAACCGTGCGGCCTCTAGCACCTTCTTTCCTCTAGCTGCCAGCTTCCCCATGTACCCTTTATGTTCTCATGTAAAGGACTCTACTCAAGCTGTAATACTGATTCATAATCAAAGGAAAGTCCGTCGCAAGAGTGACATTTAAGCCGCGGCGGGCGAAGTCTGTTGTTGTCGCTGCAAGCGGCCTCTCTTCTCTTCTCCTCTCCTCTCTCGGCACCAACCATCAAAACCTAACCGTCAAAGTAACCGTCTGCTCGACAGTTCCACATCAACCTCCCATTATCCTGCATCCTCATCAACTTTCCCTGTTATCCCCGCAACCTCTTCACCTTACCTGTGAGACCGAACACCCGTTATCTGTTGGTGCCGCCCCCATTTTTGTGCATCAACAAAGGAGGTGACCAATGGTGGTGGTGGAGGGGTGGGACTGCCAGCTAGGAGAGTGGAGGTATTTCCTAAGTTTCGCACCTAGGCTCCAACTTTGGCAATCTTCTCAAAGTGAACCATCTCAATCATCCTGTAGGCCAAAAGTGTAGTGTGATCCCCATCATGGGGAAAATACAAATAAAAATAAGCGGTCATCAAAACAATTATTGTGATTAAGGATGAAGCAATATAGTTTTTTATAATTATATGCCAAGAACTGCTTTATGGTACAATGTTGCCTCTAGTCTCATAGAGGGGAAAATATCAGGTATCACAGTACAGGCCCTTGTAAAAACTGATGGTTTAAAAAAGGCATTGAAAATTAATATTCTCAAAAATGCATTCCTATTTTTCAAAGATGATCTATTTTTATTGTTTTTTAAGATCATGTCTTATGACCACATTATTATCGAGTCTTACTGTGTATTTGTTATTGAGTCTTATCAGATTGGGCGGTATCATTATTATATTATGAATTTATGTCGTGTCGTGTCCAAGGTGTCATATTTACCATAAGGCTCTCTTGTAGTCTGTATAAAGGCATAAGGTATGTGGATAAGCAAAAAAGCTCTAATTCTTTGTCCCCTTGTGTGAGATTTCAGAAGCTCTCTGATGCGGGGACAGGAGTCCACCTGCCCCGCCACCTTGGCATCAGCACCAAGGGGCCCACCTGGAGTCAGCACCAGGCGGCTTTATCAGGCCCGCGGGCCATACACCCCAACCCGTCTCCGATCCCACCACAGGAAATCCGAAAGGTTGTTGAGGCCAGGGCTAGATCCCCCGACCTCCTTGATAAAGAGCTCTTCGGCGAGCTTCTATCACCAACTGATCCGCGGGTCAATTGGTGATAGAAGCTCGCCGAAGAGCTCTTTATCAAGGAGGTCGGGGGATCTAGCCCTGGCCTCAACAACCTTTCGGATTTCCTGTGGTGGGATCGGAGACGGGTTGGGGTGTATGGCCCGCGGGCCTGATAAAGCCGCCTGGTGCTGACTCCAGGTGGGCCCCTTGGTGCTGATGCCAAGGTGGCGGGGCAGGTGGACTCCTGTCCCCGCATCATAAAAGTGCACTTTTATTGTAACGACCCTAGCCGATCCAACGTGACAGCGTCACGGCTCCGCTCTAGGCGTCGCTACCGGGCTGCAGCCCAAGCACCCCAACCCCTCTCCCTCCACAGGCGGGTTGTTGGCGGCCACAGCCTCCCTTTGATGAGGCAAACTCGATAGTCAAGCCCGCACCACGGGGACTTCCCAGGAGGTCACCCATCCCAGTACTACTCCAGCCCGAGCACGCTTAACTATGGAGTTCTTTCAACTCTCATCACCAATTGATCTGCAGCTCAGTTGGTGATGAGGGAGTGGTGGAAAGCTCTCTTATCAAGGTCCTGGGTTCGAGACCCAGTGGCAACAACCTACCGTGCTGATAAACAGGCAGGAGAGGGGTTGGGGTGCATGGCCTGCAGGCTTGAATGTGATAGGCTGACTACCAGGAGTGGGCCCGGGTCTGGACTCTGGTAGGCCGGCGGTCCAGATGGGTCCCATGTAGATGGGCCTGGACCGTTACAAAAAGTGCACTTTTTATTGTAAGGCCCCTAGCCGATCCAACGTGACAGCGTCACGGCTCCGCTCTAGGCGACGCTACCGGGCTGCAGCCCAAGCACCCCAACCCCTCTCCATCCACAGGCGGGTTGTTGGTGGCCACAGCCTCCCTTTCATGAGGTAAACTCGATAGTCAAGCCCGCACTACGGGGACTTCCCAGGAGGTCACCCATCCCAGTACTACTCCAGCCCGAGCACGCTTAACTATGGAGTTCTTTCAACTCTCATCACCAATTGAGCTGCAGCTCAATTGGTGATGAGAGTTGAAAGAACTCCATAGTTAAGCGTGCTCGGGCTGGAGTAGTACTGGGATGGGTGACCTCCTGGGAAGTCCCCGTAGTGCGGGCTTGACTATCGAGTTTACCTCATGAAAGGGAGGCTGTGGCCACCAACAACCCGCCTGTGGATGGAGAGGGGTTGGGGTGCTTGGGCTGCAGCCCGGTAGCGTCGCCTAGAGCGGAGCCGTGACGCTGTCACGTTGGATCGGCTAGGGGCCTTACAATGGCTCAGTTGGTGATGGGAGCTTGCGGGAAAGCTCCTTATCAAGGAGGTCGGGGGATCGAGCCCTGGCCTCAACAACCTATCGGCTCTGTCGTGGGGCCGGGGATGGGTTGGGGTGTATGGCCCGCGGGCCTGATAAAGCTGTCTGGTGCTGACTCCAGGTGGGCCCCTTGGTGCTGATGCCAAGGTGGCAGGGCAGGTGGACTCCTGTCCCTGCATCATAAAAGTGCACTTTTATGATGCGGGGACAGGAGTCCACCTGCCCCGCCACCTTGGCATCACCACCAAGGGGCCCACCTGGAGTCAGCACCAGGCGGCTTTATCAGGCCCGCGGGCCGTACACCCCAACCAGCTCTCCGCCACGGCATCAGCACCGCGCGGCAGGTTGTTGAGGCCGGGTCTCGATCCCGCACCCCCTAGATAAGAGGCCCTCAAGCAACCTCTCATCACCAACTGATCCGCGGATCAGTTGGTGATGAGAGGTTGCTTGAGGGCCTCTTATCTAGGGGGTGCGGGATCGAGACCCGGCCTCAACAACCTGCCGCGCGGTGCTGATGCCGTGGCGGAGAGCTGGTTGGGGTGTACGGCCCGCGGGCCTGATAAAGCCGCCTGGTGCTGACTCCAGGTGGGCCCCTTGGTGGTGATGCCAAGGTGGCGGGGCAGGTGGACTCCTGTCCCCGCATCACTCTCTCCACTAACGAGCAAGCTCCGCTTAGCCAATCGCGGTTACGGCTCCATTGTATCTCCTGCTACCTTCATATCAGCCTTCGGTCCCTCCTCTGAGTAGACACATAACAACTTGGTATCAGAGCTATCCGATTCTACTATTTCTCTCCACTGCAGCAAACTCCCGCGTCAACATCCTCAACAACAACAGCATGCCCCTCCATCTGCGGCACCATCCCACGCCAGTCTTTTCGCTTCTTCCTTCATCAAGCTGCGAGTTTTCTTCCATCGCACGACTCCTTGGTCATACGCTCTGAAGCAACCCGCACAGTTTCGAAGACATATATCAACATCTTGGCGTCCTCGTGTCTCTCCTAAGTCGTCGATGTGAAGGATCCACCTCTACAACGCCGCCTCCTGGCTTAGAACGCCGGCTTCCATGACCTAAGCCTGCCATCTCCCTTATCTACTCCCTTCGAAGCCTTATCAGTGATGTCTGCGGCTTCGTTCCCATCCAGCGAGATTGAGGCAGACCTCGTCTCCCTCGACACGTTTTCTTCCAACCCACGGCACCATCAAAGCAGCCCACGCCTCTATTCAATCAAGCCCAGGGCCGCCTTTTTCTCCAAAACTCGAACCCAACGCCCACAAATTCCATTTGTGTCACTATTTCTCCAGCCATACACACATGTTGCTCTGTTCCATCGAACCCATGCCCTTCTCACTTGGGAAACTGTGCTCGCCCCATCAGTCAGCCGACCATTATATTATTTCATTGATATATATATATATATTCAAATGATTACTGTGTTCGGTAAATAATTAATTATATTTTATCCTCACAATGATATCTACGACAGTCCCACCTTTCTCTGGGAAATTGCGCGGCTCGTTCACGAGACAAATCATCTCGGCACCGCCATTATCACCCTACTTGTCTACATGATCATTGTCAGCGAAAGAAAAATAATTACCCGTCATTCCGTCGTCGCCCCTAACCCACAATGTTGTTACCTTGCCGCCTCTTTTGTCGGACTCTGCTCGATCAGGCACCTCGCCGCCTCTCCAACGAACACCTTCTCTACCGCCCCCTCTGGATCCATTTCTTCAACCGACCAACCCTAAGTCAGTGTCGTCATTCCGGATCACGGCCGTTCTTTGTACGTCCAAGCTACCGCCTCCTTCGACTGTTTGCAACCACCAAACACCGTCATTCCTCCCGTCCATTGTCATCTTACCTTCCATCATGGATGTCCTGACGCTCGATGTAGCCTTCGTTGTCGCAACACGATATCAGGAGTTGTTTTGGCAGGAAATCAAAGAGACAGATGAGCAACCTCCGCTTAGGAAGTTGCGATTATGTCTTAAAACATAGTATCAAACTTATTTTCAGGACCATACAATGGGTGTACTAATTTTAAGGGCCCATTCACTTATAAGGTCATGGGAGAACGGAATTGGTTTTGGTCCAAAATAAAAACTCACGTGAATTGGAATTCGTCTCAAATCCAATGGTGTTCCATTGTCATTGAAGAAGAAGGTTTTTGCACGGAAAGAGAAACGGTAGAAGAAAAAACAGAGGAAGCCAAAGAAGAAAAAACTAAAAAAGAAGAGGATACAGAAGTACTAGGTGAAGAAGACGGGGTAGAGGGAGAAGAAGAAGCTGAAGGAGAAGAAGAAGCCGGAGAAGGAGATGAAGAAGAAATTGGAGAAGAAGCTGAAGAAGAAATTGGAGAAGGAGAAGCTGAAGGAGTGTAAAAAGAGAAAAAGAAGAAGAAGAAGCACAACAGCATAAGAAGAAGAAGAGGAAGCACAACAGCAGAAGTAAAAGAAGCTGAAGCTGAAGAAAAAGAAGCTGAAGCTGAAGAAAAAGAAGCTGAAGCTGAAGAAGGCCATCGGCTGGGTGGCCAGTTCTGCGATCAGAAAAATAACAAAAAGGATTTAAATAGGTCGGTTTTCATTCATAGCTAAATTTCAAAAAAAAAATTTGCTTGAATGGCAATTACAACCACATAAGGATGCAAATTAGCACAAAAATTGGAATTGGTAGATCAATTCCAATTCTTTCCTTCAAAAATCGGCCAAACAAACGGACCTGAGAGAGTTTATATATGATAAAAACTCAATATATATAGGCAAAGAAATCACCAGGCTGCAGATGCAGTTTTTTTAGTTCCATGTCCTATTTTGCAGAGTAGCCCCATCAGAGACAGTCACATAATGGTGGTAAATTTGTTATTGGATGTTATTCAAAAAGTTAGTGTGTAACTCAGCATGTGGCTACTTGTAACGAAATGTGCATTTTAGACTTATTTCACATTTATGATTGTTTAATGTCAAAAAAAACTTGTTAAAAGAATCGATGACATGTAAAGATAGAAACATGGGATAAGGATGATGGACTCTTCTGAGAATGTGTTTGAAACGTGGGATAAGGATGATAATAACTTATAGTAATATGTCCTGTCCTAACCATCCCTGCTTCATGAAAATGCTTCTATTGCATTAAAAAAATCTTAGTATAATCTCAGAACAAAAAGATGATGAGTGCCTCCTATCACATGGGTTGTCCCATGCTTGATGCAGAATGAGCGTGACAATGAGAATGGTTGTTTGGAGAATTATTTTTCTTCGAAGTCCATGTTTTATCTTTATCCTACATCCACCTTGATATGCACCAGAATGGAAGATTCCACCAGAAGATAATAAGAACAATACAAACTTGATATGTATACTGATGTTAAACTATCGAGGGGCAGTTCCCCCAAAGAGTCCCTGAGTTATAATATAAAAGACAAACCTTCAAATGATATCCACTAACTCATCTAGGCCCTCCTCATATAGGAAGGGGAACAACCCTAGTAAAACAAAAAAGGATAGCACACTATTTAATACATTTAATAATAAAATATAGGACCATTTACCAGGACATCCCCTCTAAGTTTGCTAAATTACAAGTTGCATGTTATGGACCTCCCTCCTTGATCTCGTTACCGGCGGCGGAGCTATGGCGAGGCGGAAAGGCTGCAAGCGGAGCGGCGTCGATCGGGAAGGTGGGGGTATAGGCTGCGAGCGGAGCGGCGTCGATCGGGAAGGCGGGGGTATAGGCTGCGAGCGGAGCGGCATCGATCGGGAAGGCGGGGTATGGCGGGTTGCGGCTAGGGAATATGGGTTCTTTCCGGTGGGTTTAGAGAGAGAGATAAGGAAAGAGGGAGATCGAGAGAGAGAGAGAGAGATTTTACTTCTAATTTATTGCATACCATCAAAGCCCAACTGGACACTATTTAAGCTCGCAAACACGCCCCCCATTTGGGCTTACGACAATGGGCACAATACGTTAAAATAACACACAAAATAACAAAACATAATTTTGAAGATACGAAGATAACTGGCATCATCACGCCACATAACATCGCCGCCCCCGTCCGAAGACAGGTTGTCCTCAAGCTGGATCGAAGGGTATTGCAATGTCTTCTCCGCCTGTCTTATCATTGGGAGGATCATCTACTTCGATCCAAAATAAGCGTTTGCATCGATATCCCAGCGTGAAATGTTCATCACAATTGTAGCACAAGCCTTTTTCGCGACGCTCAGCCATCTCGAAGCGGGACAAACGGTGGCGGACAGTAGGCCGCGGTGGATCATCCCGAATTAGAGCCCTGTTAGTTAAGCTGGGTGGAGAGAAAGCTCCCTGATAGTCCCGGCGTCCCAGTAGCGGACGATCTAAAAGCAGTCGACGTTCGCAAGCCCTGGCGAGGCTCATCGCCGTGTTGAGATCACGTGGCAGTAGAAATTCGACGTCTTAACGTAATCGCTCGTGAAGCCCGGCGGTGAAGAGAGGAACTTGTTGTTCCGCTAAAACAGGCGTTGCCCGAGATAATAGAATCTGGAATTGCTCTAAATATGTGTCAATGGGGGCGACCTCTTTGAGGTTCACAAGCTCGCAGAGTGGGTTTCCTTGTAGAGCAGGAGCAAACAGTAGGGTGCAGGCCGCACTGAATTCCACCCACGAAGGGTAGGGATTTTTGAGCATAAGTTGTGTGAACCACAATTGCGTCGGGCCAAGTGGAAGGAGGCGATGCTGACGTGTTCTTCATCTGACGTGCATTGGTTGGCAAAGAAAATATCACAACGGGTGAGCCAAGGAAGAGGATCTTTGCGTCCCTTGTAGATGGGAAAGTCCATCCGGATAGTTCGTGCGTAGGTGGGGTAGTCCGTGCCTGTAGGAGTGGCGGAATCCACACGGCCTGCCGAAGGGTGATCGGTCGTGTTCATAGGCGGAGGAGAAGGCACCTCTTGTAAGGCATCCAAGCACGCGTTGAGGGCGTCCATTTTGGCATTGTGTCGCAAGCATGGTTTGGAAGAGTGTCATGATCTCGGCGAGCGAGGGAGCACTGTTCGTCATCTGTGATAGGGCTGGTCAGACGGTTGGCGGTGTCGGAAGTAGGCCTACGGAGGAGGGTCGCGGGGTTGTTGTTGTGGGGCTGGGAGGGAGGATGGTAGTCGCAGAATACCCGGGAGCACGGGCCTCGGGGCTGGGAGGCGAGCCAGCGAGCGTGCAGTGCGGCAGAGTAGTGGCCGCGGGGCTGGGATGGCGTACCGGAGCGCATAGAGCGCTAGAAGAGGAATCGGCGGTTGTGGGTATCGCGGGTTGCGTCTAGGGCATACGCGTTCTTTCACGTGGGTTTATAGAGAGAGATAGGGAAATATGGAGATTGAGAGAGAGAGAGAGAGAGAGATATTTTTTACTTCTAATTTCATGCATACCATCAAAGCCCAACTAGACACTATTTAAGTTCACAAACACGACCCCCATTTGGGCTTACGACAATGGACATAATAAGTTAAAATAACACAAAATAACATAACATAACATAATTTTGAAGATACGAAGATAATTGGCGTCATCACACCACATAACATTGCAATCCTCTTACTTTTGAAATCACAAAAACCTCCCATGTAAGTTTATATTTTATAACATTCATGCACAAAAAGAACTCCCAGAAATTTACACCAAGGGGGTACTTTTGTGCATGGATGTTATGAAATGTAAACTTATAGGGGGTTTTGTAATTTCAAAAATAAGAGAGGTGCAACCTATAATTATGCCAACTTCCATGGGAACATTTTGTAATTATTCCAAAAATATAAAATAAAGATAGATGCTCAGAGTCTTCTCTTGTAGTGAGGTTCGTCTAAGGGAGAACGGATACTCACCGAGAGTGCATATACGCATCACACCTCTCGCTCCATCGTTATGCAAATTTTTTGGGGGATTTCCAGTACATAATTACAAGATGCACTGTACACCAGGCTGCCCTTTAGGATTAGAGATTGCAGCCATTTTAAAAATGAGATCTTCCATCATTTTTCTTATTGAACATTAGGTACAACTAACAATTAAAGGTTTGAAAATCTCCTCTCTATTGGCTAGACACAATGATAACCTATTCCTAAGGATCAGGCCAAACAGTGAAATGTAAATCATTTATGCATCCCATTGTGAATAGTTATGAAAAGTACAGTTCATTATTTTTATTCTTATTTTATTCTTGTTATATGGAGTTGTGTATTCATAATCCATAAAATTGTCAGGAGCACATCAGATGTATAACAGCCATCACTCTGAATGATAATATGTGTAAAATATCATCATTCAATTTTTAGCTATAGAAATAGAAGACCATTTGGCAGCACCACACTTCACATTGAAAACAATCAAAGCATCATTCATAGGCTTAGAAAGGGGTGGGATAATGAAGGAATGCTTTGGATACTAGACAGCATCCCCATATGCTACACCGAAAAAATCAATCCAACTTTCAACAATATGCAAGAAATGTCTTCCTTCGGTGAGGTGAAAAATAATTTTGGGCAGAAGGTGAAGCAAACTTACGAATAAAAAACATAACCATACTCCTTTACAATAAATATTACTATGGACATGATGCACTTAAATAAGAATTACACACGGATAATAGCACAAAATACATCCTGCTACCCAAAACTGAACCATAAGTTAATCACAATTGGAGGAAAAAAAACTAACCATATGCAACTAATGTTAAATTCTACATTTCATATAAAATTTATCAAAATTTCAAAAGCATAATAAAATACAAGGACAATTGCAGGACTACGTACCTTATGGCCAAAGAAATGCCCAGCTGGGTCACATTTGAATAACTGAGGTCCTTTTTCTTCATCAATGCCCAGTATCATTGCAGCTTTATAAATTAAAAATTATGAGACTCAGATATTACTAGGAGAAAAACAAGTATCCATGATTCTATCAAGAACTTATATCTATAAGAAGAGAAACTGACCTACTCCAAGAGGTCTCATGTAAGCATGCTGTGTGTATATCTGAGCTTTGTCAGCCACCCTGCAGATGAGTGAAAGGCAAAAAATACATTTTAAAATATAGGATGACGAAAAAACCTTGACAGCATTTCTTATAAGTTAACTATATCACAAAATCAAAATCAAGCCACCATTTCTGGAAAACTTGGCAAATGAGAAACACCGACCAAACTTTTTACTTGTTTCTTACTCTTTTGATTTTGTTGGTACAAAACAAAAAAAGAGAACAAAAATCATAAACAAGAACAAATTGAAAGAAGAGGGAACTAAATGTTTATGCCATACTTACATCCATAATAGCGGTATACATCAAAATGACGAGGAAAAAAATTCAAATAACATCATAACTTCCCCATCCGTTTATGATATCTTTTGAGGAGACGCAACAATGGGATTGTGATGGGGATCAAAGTTCTTGGGTGGGCTAGCCCGTTTGGGTTTACATTTGTTGAAGGAGTTAAGATTGCCGTATGGACAATCCGAGTTAATAGTCGCATTCGGAGCATCGGCGATGCATTTCCTATGTATTTTCATTTTTTCCATACATTATTTACGCACCTTTTACGTAGTTTCGTGTCGATCAATCATAGTCATCTGTTGTTTTCTCTTAGCCTATAAATATGGGGTTTGGGGTTCATTTCAAGGGATGGCAGAATTTTGAGACTTTTAATTTTGTGATCCCTCTATGGTGCGACGTCGTGGAACCTAGGTGCGAAGCCTAGCCCCAACCCTTCCCTTGCAACCGCCAGCCATCTCCTTCCTTTCCTCTTTCCAAACCACCAGAATTCATTCCTTCAAGAGCCGGACAGCCACCTCCATGCATCCTCTCCACTCTCACGACAGTAACTACCTACAACCTCTAGTAATTACCTCAAAAACAATACCTGGAACCACCCACTACCTAGGTAGTTATTGACGGATGCTCACCCCAAAGCCAAACCATCACTCCTTTCAATTTCTGCCTAGCCAAAACCCTGCCCCTTCCAATTGTAGTGACTGCCAATGTCAGTACCAAGAAACTGCTGCCTAACTGTCCATTCCTCCTGCCGGCCAGCAACCCAGGCAGTTATCCCTGTCGTCTGTTGTTTCTGGGTGTCCCTACTCTCGTTCAGAGCACCGTTTGCGCAACTGGTGCCCCAATTTTAGTTCCAGTCAAAGACAAGCCCTTCTCCTGCAGGAGTTCAGTCTCCCTAAGCCCAGATCTCGACTGCCAGCAGCACACCAGTCAATCGAGTGGCTGTCCCAGGCGAACTACACCATCTGGCCGGTTATTCCACTGCAATCCAACCTTCCAGGCCCATATTCAGCTGCCACCTTTGGTGTTTCTTCAACCGTCAGTCATCCTCCAAGATTCGACGACCTCCCGAAACCCACAATTGAAGGGAGCGCGCGGGGTCTTACTTGGAGCCGGGCCCACTGATCGCGGGCGGCTACGGCGGTCAAGACGGACTTTGGCGGTCAAGACGGACTCTGGCGGTCAAGACGGAATCTGGCGGTCAAGACGGACTCTGGCGGTCAAGACGGACTCTGGCGGTCAAGACGGGCTCTGGCCGCCAAGACGGACTCTGGCCGCCAAGACGGACTCTGGCCGCCAAGACGGACTCTGGCCGCCAAGACGGACTCTGGCCGTCAAGACGGACTCTGGCCGTCAAGAAGGACTTCGGTGGTCTCCGAAGTTGGTCTTGTAAACTGTTGGTGTTGAAGTGTGCTCTCGGAGCTTGTCCGGAGAGCCGGGCCCACTAATCGCGGGATTGGGATAGAGCGCACGGGGGCGTGCTTGGAGGGAGCGCGGGGGGGCTTAGAGCGGAGCACGCGGAGGCGCACTACGAGCGGAGCGCATGGTGGCGCACTTGGACGGAGCACGCGGGGGCGCACTTGGAGTGAAGTGTGTGGTGGCACACTTGAACGGGGCGCGGGGGGGAACACTTAAAGGAGGCGTGCGCGGGAGCGTGCAAGGAAGAGGGCGCGCGCGGAAGAGCGCAAGGAGGAAGCGCGCATGGGAGCGCACAAGGAGGAGGCGCGTGGGAGCGCTCGCCGGGAGGAGAGAGAATTTCGTAGAAGGAATTTCCCGAGAGGCGAGAGTGGAAATAAATGAGGGTCAGGGGTCTATTTATAAATTTTAAGAGTGGCGACCCGGTAATTCTACACAGTAATCACCGGACGGGAGAATGGAAACGTCCAGATTGGGGCGCACGAATCACAACTTTTATAAAAAAAACCGACTTTGCCCCCGGACGGCGGTTTGGACCCAATAGGTGGTCTGGACGCTTGCACGGCGAGAGCAGAGGCGGCACGGCGAGGCCGGCAGCCGAGCGAGGTGGAGGCCAACAATTTGGGCGGCCTCGCCCCCTCGCGGAGCATCGACAAGGGGGGTAGGGGCGGTCCGGAGGACCCAACGGTTGAGCCAGAGTGGTTTTGTTTTGATCCGCTGCCTGCTAGCTAGCGGTCACGCATTAGCGGGGAATTCTTGTGATGCCTGCACCCCGTGCGTGAGGGTGTGTGTAGCGCTCTAAGGGGACCCAATCAGTGATAAATGTATGTTGAATTGTATATGATTTGAAATATTACTTTGTATTTGTTTATTCAATTTCCTTGCAACTACTTGAATGATTTATTCGCCAAACGTTTAGTCCAAGCCAATGTTGTGAAGATCGAGATCTTAACTAAGATCGGGAGGCATCCCTAAGATCGTAAAACGTAGGATCGACACGGATCGCAAGATCGTATTTTAATAAAAATTAAATCAAAGCATGAGAAATATGTAACAATCTACATACAATCAAATAAAAATATAATATTTCATACCATACCAAATTATCAATGATACCATCACATCAAAATATTAATATAAAAGACATAGATGCACAGTCGCATACCATACAATCACATTAAAATATTACGATCTTGCACTACGATCCTAACGATCTTACGATCTTTCACTACGATTCTAACGATCCTAACAGGACGACGATTTTAAGTAAATCGTGGATCGTTGCCTTGTGCAAGATCGTAAGATCATGCGATCTTACGATCTTGCACGCGATCTTAACAACGTTGGTCCAAGCAATCTTACTTTAATTGTCACTAGAACTTGTTCATTGCTTTAAATCCTAATCCTAATCGTGTACGTTTATATTGTCTAGATTAATTTCATAATTTCGTTGCAATTAAATGTCGGATAAACCCATGTGCTACATCATTAGTTTAGAATTCCCCACATCATATACTTGCATTCACTCATTAGAGTTCGGTTGGAGCACATAGACACCCTTTCACACATGTCCCGCATCAGATTGCTACGGCAACACTTTTTGCCACATATAAATGACTGGAAATGGAAAAACCGTCACAAGCCCAAGCACACATGGGGTTGCCTTGATGCAACCTAGTTGCATTCCGTGTAGCAATCTATGTTCATGACTACCGAGGCACTCAGGATAGAAATACAATCCTTAATAGAATGATGGCAAGAAGGCCTTACTAAATAGCAAAACCACATAGAAGGCATCCAACATCAACATGATTTGCTCACTACCTCCAACGTCACCGTAAACAGTGATGGAAATAATCAAGATAATGGATAATCAAGATAATGTCATGTAAAGTGACAATGAGGAATTGTGAAAAGGTGGACCATTTCTTTGAGAGGAAAGAAATATCTGAAGATAGTAAGGCCAAGTTTGTTAATCTTAAGTTGACAAACCACTCTCACTTAGTGAAACACTTCAATACATTAGGGTAAAGGAACATTCCAGTTGGGACAGTGCGAAAAAAAAAAGAACATCCCATGGAGAATATTTACCATCTGTTTGTTCGTGAACAATATTCCAAGAGGATAATTATTTACAACAAGAAACACAATACATTGATAACTATCCGAAAAAGTTTTACACATTCCATCTATGAACGATATAGGAGAGTCGGAGAAGACGACAATCGCTCAGTACATGATGGACCTAAATAGTCGTATGACAAACTTGAAAAGTAACAACAATTTGCCAGTCAAAAGACAAGCGATTAGAAGGTTGGAACACAATTGGAAGGACATTGAATCTAAGATGTATATTTAATGCCATTTTTCAGGAAAAAATAATTGGTGAAACATCAAAATCTACCTTTCAGGCTTAAATTCTTCCTGCCGCAAAAAAGGGCAAGGGGATGTAAGGAAAAAATCATATCAATCTTTGCTACAAATGTGGATATTAGACCAGCATTCCACTACTTGTAGAAGAAATGATACTACAACAACACTCATGCCTTTAGCTCAAAATAATGGGGTCGGCCATATGGATCCTTTGTCGCCGATTGTGCCCTATCTTTAGTCATAATCTCAGTAATGCCTAAGTACATCATGTCTTTCCTTATTGTTTCATTCCAAGTCTTTTTTGGTCTACTACCCCACCCCCGTTTAACATGCCTCACAACGCCTAACATGTGTCTCTAATGGTCTCTTTTATGCATGTCCAAACCATCTTAGTCGAGCTTCGCGCATCTTCTTTACAATTGGTGTCACTCATGTCTTATCCCTGATACATTCATTCTTAATTTTATCGAGTCTTGTGTGTCCACACATCCACCTAAGCATTCTCATCTTCACAACTCCCACTTTTTGCTCAGTACACAATTCACTGCCAACACTCAGAACCATAGAGCATCGCTAGTCTAATTGCAGTATGGTAAAACTTGCCTTTAAGTTTTAATGGTACTTTACAATCATATAAGATCTCTGCCGTGCCTCTCCACTTCAACCAACCTTCTTGGATTCTATATATCAAATTTTTATCAACACCTCCATCTTTTTGAATTATCGATCCAAGATAATTAAAGCACTCACTGCGGGAAATATCTTGATCATCCAACTTAATAACGAAGTCATCCATCCTTCTCATACTGCTAAATTTAAACTCCATATACTCCGTCTTTGCCCCGCTCAACCTAAAACCCTTCTTTTATAAAGTTTCTCGCCAAGATTCAAATTTTGCGTTTACACCCTCGTGCGTCTCATCGACCAAAACGATATCATCCGCAAACAATAAACACCAAGGTATTGCTTATTGGATATGTCCGGTGAGCTCTTCTAAGATAAGGTTAAAGAGAAAAGGGCTTAAAGCTGAATTTTGATGTAAGCCAACAGTGATAGAGAATTCTTGTGTTAATCCTCCAGATGGCCTCAGCCTGGTCATTGAATTTATATACATATCTATGATTATGTCAATGTATGATATATTTAAACCTTTTTTTTCTAAGACTCTCCATAAGATCTTTTTTAAATCCCTATCATAAGCCTTCGCAAGATCGAGAATCAGCATATGCAAATCTTTTTTTTTCTCGATAGTCGTAAACGTTAGTGGGATAAAGGCTTGAGTGTTGTTGTTGTCGTCAATGTGTCTCCTCAAGAGATGCATAGCTTCCATTGTCGATGACAATAGCATGAATCAAAATTAATTCTTCGAGATGCTAGTCTCTCGTCTTACTATTTTTTTATTATATGATTCATTATGATATAGTTTTATGATATGATTCATTATTTAATTCATCTATAATTAACACAAATTTGTATATCTCCTTTGTTTTTATACAAAGATACCAAGTTATTTTCTCTCAATTGATCCGGCATGCTCTTTGACTTTAGTATTTTATTGAAGAAACATGTAAGGTACAAAATTTTTCTTTCTCTAGATATTTTCATACTTTGATGGGTATATCGTCAAGTCCAACCATCTTTCTATTTTTCATCTTTTTAGAACATTATTTACCTCTGATACTTAAATTTTATGATAAAACGTTATATTTTTATACTCCTTCAATTTACTTAACTCTTTCAAGTTCAGTTTATTGTCTTTTATTTAATTATAGAGTTGATAAAAGTATTTTTTTCATCGTTTTTTAATAGCCACATCATCTATCAAAATCGTATATGTTTCATCTTTTATGCATTTAACTTGTTTTAAATCTCGTCTTCCTCTCTCTAGATCAATCAATTTATATATATCATGATTTTCATCTTTGGTATCTAGTCGTTTATAAATTCTTCATAAGTTTGACTTCTTGCTTTACTTACTGCATGTTAATCTTCTTCTTAGTGACTTTATACCTTGTCAAGTTTTCATCAATCCTACAAGTGTATAGTGTTTTATAGCTAGCCCTTTTTTCCCTCACTTTGTCTTGCACTTCTTCTTTCTTTACGACTTTATAGTTTGCCACATTTTCAACATTCCTACAAGTATATAGTGTTTATAGCTGACCCTTTTGCCCTCACTTTGTCTTGCACTTCTCCTTTCCACCACCAAGATTCTTTATTTGGGATCACACGACCTTTTGATTCTCCAATTACATTCTTTCCACTTATCCTTAAATATAAAAACACAACTTCTCATAAGACACTATGATCAATATAAGGATCGTCAACAGAAGAAATGAAACTCAGAAAAAGATTATAGAACGAGGAGAGGATGACACTAATCTTCTTGAAGAAAATGAGGATAATTTAGGAAAAGAGAAGAAAGTTTTGGTACATACATGAGAGCTTCTCTTTCACGTCCCTTTCTACACCATATGAAGCTTCTTCGTGATTCTTCCTTCCTCCAGTATTCCCTCCTACACTCATAATTTTCTCCTTGCTTTAGGATGGATCTTGACTAAGGTTTTCGGTCGGATTAGATGCACTTTGGCTTTAGCGCTCTGGTTGTATTGTTGAATTCCTGTGGCTGGTGTATTGTTGGGTTGTGCCATGACACTATTTTGGTGATGAGTCTCGCTGTTTTTGTCTTGGATCTTACATTATTTCTTGGTTTTACTACAACGTACTTTTTGTCTCAACTAAAATTATGCAAGGGTTGTGCCCATTTGAGTATGAGAGCCTTTTCTTAATTCTATTTAAGGGGGTGTACGATATCATCCCATTTAGATTATATTTCCCTGTATAAAAATAGCTTACTGCAAACATCAATTATTATTTCAATTTTCTAGCATTTGTAATGTTTGTTTTATAATTTTATTTAGTATTTTTACTTTTGTTCCTTAATTGTTCCCCCAGCTGCTCAATGCAAATCAAATGCACCAATTTTAGTAACAGAGCAACTTTGATTGCAACAAATTGGTATCAGAGAAAGGTTAATGCTCCGTTTGGGGGGACTTATTTTTACCGGTCAAGCGGTCACGACCGCATCAACCCGACCTTAACCGGTGAAAATAAGTCCCCCCAAACGGAGCCTAAGAGACATGTTAAGTGACAGCAATAGGATTTTATCTTAAAATCTTAAAACATAAACTTGTGGTCCAATTTTGAAGAGCCAGATGTATTTCATAAAGAAATGTTGGGTGGCTCTAAAATTTAATGCATATCTAATTGATCCAAGTCACAATAAATGTATAAGACTGGGCAAAATGATTCCAACAACACAAAAATGCAAGAATTAGAGGTTGTTAGACACACAATAACTTGGTTGAAACCGACATGAATGAGTCAGTTGGAATCAAACTAGCTTGATCCAATCTGGACGGCAGTAGCTCACATCGGCCTGCACCTATTCCCATTTACCGTGCAAAAGCTTGGCAATAATTATACGACCGCGGAAAGTCAGTTCTTTCATACAGTTCGTTGCTAACGCACACAAGAAATGTTGCTTTGAATGCGCCTATTCGAGTTCATTCAAAGTGGAATTCGTTCTTTCAATCCCATCGGTGCTGAGGTGCTACCTTTGTTTTCTCTGTGGCCCTCTAAGTCTAGTTGAGGTAGGTGTTTTGTCGTTGTCTCCCTCTTGTTCGACAGGTCGGCTCCAACTCATTGCCTGAGTGCAGCATCGGGAAGAACGGATTGAAGGCCAATAGGCACCCACTCGAACGTCTGAAGGGGGGTGTCCCCCGTAGCGTTAGTCATTGAACCTATATTTTGATGATTCTATATAAATCTATCAAGCCCTCACTCAGTCACTCTACATGTAAAGGTAGGGTAGATAGAGAATACCTCAACCAAAAAGCAAGCTGGGTTTGGCAGTTCCACCAACTACAAATGATCGAGTTGACAAGCTTTGATGCCTCAGTCAGAGATCTCACCTTTGAAGCCTTATACGCTCGTACTGATTGTTAGGGCACCTTTCAACCATCCATTGACATTGACCATACCCTCCCGTTATCAGATCTCCTCTTGCTTTATAGATGTGTAACCCTTTGATCCGCAGGAGCTTCTCACTATCCAACAATTGCACAGCATGGCAATGGTTTCTAGTTGGCAACCGACAGGAACAGTCCAGTTGTCCCATGTCGAGGAATCAAGCCCTTGCTCCTATTTATCGATGATTGCAATGGAAGTTGAAGCAACAAAGGTTCATATGCTATTGTTAGCCCGCTTCAGATCGCGAGGTCGGATTATCTCGAAATTGTTTGGGCTACAGATCTGCAAGGGGCAGCTACTGTGGCATCCTACTAGTCGTTAAAGGCAATCAATTACACTCAAGAGCAAACCTCGCAAAGTGTTGTCAGCCCCCGGAAGGGGCTGACGAGCCTTCTTCCACCCTCCTCTGACTCTAAAATCTCATTACAAACTCGTGCAATGATCACACTCAACATAATATCGTTTTAATCACAATAAATTATCTCCAAAAGTGTAGATCAAGATGTAACATCTTGAATTCGACAAGGGCCAGGCATGTACTGTGGCGATGAAGCCTAGACAAAGTGTTGGAGATCAACGACTTTGGGCCATCGAATAGACAATCGGAGACCGTGATCGCGACCGGCTCGATTTTCCATAATTTTTATGTTTTATTTTATTTTTTTGACTTGTATTTTGAGAGTTAGGTTAATTTATTTGTTGGACGATCGTAGCTGTCTAATAATCTTAATCAAATTCATTCCCCCATCCTTTTTATACTCCTCAGCAGTCGCCTGAAGCTTTTTATCGAGGAATTAGGTTTTTGTGAAGCAACCGCTCGGTCTTTGGAGGTGTCGACGCCACCCCCTCCCAGTGCCGATGTCGGGAGCCTCCACAGCCGCAGTAGTCCCCTCAAGTGTCGACGCCTGAGTCCAAACTCCACCGCCGTCGATGTTCCCGCTGACAGACACGTCTCATGCAGCACCTACACTTGTTTTCTTGCACCGTCGCGGCTCCCCTGCTACAGTTGTCATCCTCCCTTGTATTTATTCCGCCGCCGGTCACCCACAGTCTCCTTCCCTTTTCCGTGGAATCACCTTCAACACCTTCGACCCGATCTGCCTCCTGCTACCGGCGGACCCCCTCTGAACCTTTGTTTTCCAGCACCGCCAACACTCCCCACCTACAACTCTTGCCCTTGTATCCCTGCTGCCGCCAGCCACCCGCAGCCGCCTTTCCACTTTCGTGGAGACACCAGCAACCCTCCTACCAGATCTACCCCTCACAGTCTGGATCCGCTTCCAAACCCCCGGATCCACTCTTCCGCAGCCCCGATCCTGCTCGCCACAGTCAGATCCAGTCCAACCAGACCTTATTTCCCTTCCAGACAGCCACCACCTCCACCGTCACCCATCATTTGGTAAGCTTTTACATTCTAGTGTTCATTTATCTGCATTGTCCGGATAACTTGTATAATTAGTAATGATTGACTTGTTGGATTAATCTGATTTCCGTATCTCTTTATTGATGTACAAGAATTATTCGCTTTGCATTTCAATTTCAGAACACTCAATTATCTTGTAATTGTTGTTTGCTTACC
Organism: Platanthera guangdongensis; assembly: GCA_039583875.1. Classification (NCBI taxonomy): domain Eukaryota; kingdom Viridiplantae; phylum Streptophyta; class Magnoliopsida; order Asparagales; family Orchidaceae; genus Platanthera; species Platanthera guangdongensis. The sequence goes on along the minus strand of CM077162.1, from coordinate 39,072,520 downwards.
TTCATTGCAATATTTGTAATTAATTGTGACGCTTGCTCGAACTTTTTTGAAAATGAATTTATTTAATTAATTGTGTGTCGGAATATACTTGCATGATCGAGTCATCGCATGGGCATCATGTTAGGGTTATCTTTAGTTAGTCCATTAGATTGTGTGCTTGTATTCATTTGCATCTTCACGTTAGGGTTCGTCGTCAGTCAATTACATTCATCGCATGAACACGTGTGTTGCATTTAGAGTTAGGGCATCATAAGTTCACAACATATAGATTCGTTCTGCGTCAAATTGGTATCAGAGTCCAGGTTAGGTCTTTAAGCTTTGTTTGGCGCCGCGTCTGGACACCAGCACGCCGCTGATTTTCATTAATCCACGCCAAACGAAAAAAACACGCCGGATTCTCCCGCCGCCCCCGCCCTTGAATCGTGAAAAACGCGCGATCTGGAATCGTGATTATTCCTCACGATTCCAGATCGCGAAAAGCCACGATTAGCCCTGCCCTAATTCGCTCCTCTTCCAGTGGCGCAATCGAGCCCTGCTTCGCGAAAGAGAGCCTTTGTTCCAGCGAAACAGAGCCTTCGTTCGGGTCATCCTATTCCGGCGAAACATTGCCTTCGTTCCTGCGGATTTCCAACCGGCGACAAAGCAGCACCTGTTCCTCCGGGGATTATAGGGCTCTGTCCTACTTCGCTCCTCTTCTTTCTCTGGCGGCCTTGCGATCCTCTTCCAGCGGTTTTTGACACTGACGGCGGCGTTTCCAGGTTCTTCTTTCTCTGGCGTCCTTGTTCTGTTTCCAGGTTCTTCCACAGTTGATGATTATTCTGCCCTAACCCTGGTTATTGTTTCCTCCTGAAATTTCACAGGTGTTTAGGCTCTGTTTTTTGCCCGATTTCTGGATTATTCTGCCCTAACCATGGTTATTGTTTCTGATTAATTACACTACTCTTACTTAAGCAGTTGATGTTTGACGATCGAGAGCGTTGGTGCATGTTCGAGGCGGATCACCCATACGAGCCTGGTTTGGAGGAAACCTTTTAATTAGTGTGTTTTATTCTGTAAAAGTATTTTGGAGTACCAATCGTGTACACTAAGTTAATTAATTTGCTTTAATTAATTGCATTTTATCACTATTTTTTAAAAAATATAGCTTTCAAAACGCACAGCTGTTTTGTCAAATAGCTTAACAGCTTCTCCTTTTGAAACAGCAATGAAACAGCTGTTCTTCCAAACAGATTCACAGATTCTGTCACCACTCTGCAAAATAGATGATTACTACACCACTGTTTCTCATCACTGCTTATCCAGTCGCTGCAGTCGTGCCAAACAGAGCCTTAGTTTAATACGCAGAAGTAGATTTTATAGGTTCCTTCATGGCTAGGTATCACCGTTATTCCTCTCCTCTATTTGGGGATCCCGAGCCCGTTTACACGCGCTCTCACAGAGACCCCGCAGGGTGATCCTCATGTTATAATGATTATCCTCGATCGCAACACGCACTTTCAGATATTGTGTTGATCCACCGACACGATCCCACTATGCTAGATGATCGATATGTTGATTGTCGTTGTTCATATTCATACACTCGAGCGGATCGTGTTGATTCTTCAACACGACTCCATTACCTTAGGATAATTATTATGAGGATCGTCATGAGGGAGATCTCGAGGGTCAGTTTTGTATTGTTGCCCCTTCTTTTAACGGCTCATCGAGTCACGAATCCTTTAGTTATTGGCTCTTGGACATGGAATATTACCTCGAACATTTTGAGTTATTCGGTGAACAACGCGTAAAATTTGCGGAACTTAGATTGCTAGATCATGTGAGGGCATATTGGCTTAGCATTGAAAGGACTCATAAGCGAGAACGTCATCACTGCATCACTAGTTGGGTGTAGATGAAGCATATTTTATGTCAGAGGTATTTACCTGCTTCCAATCGGAGTTACCACCTCGAGCATTTATTTTCCCTTCAGCATGGATTTGCTTCCTTCACTGAGTATAGGGATCATTTTGATGAGTTAGGAGTGAGGAGCGACATTCGAGAGGAACCAGCTATGATCGCTTCCCGATTTCGGTCTGGGCTTCGATCTGAGATACGTGCTAAGTTGACCTATCATTACTCTGAGTCTCTCGAGCAGGCATTCCATCTCGCGCTCCATTATGAATAGTCCTTGAGATCCACTAGAGGTAGTCGAGTGGATGACCACCTTGACCATACCAGTACGGGTCCCTTCCACTCTGAGGCTACCGCTTTGGCTATTCTTAGCCCAGCAGACTCAATAAAAATACTGTGTGAGATTGCTTTATCTCACCCCAGTGAGGTACTAAGTCATTTTGACTCATCACATATGACCCCTACTTAGAGCGAGCCTAAGCAACTTAGTGTACCTATCATGATGTGTTCCTTCCCTACCCCTGATCTCATCATTGACTCGCTCTTGCATGCATGTTCACCTGAGCCTCACTATATTATCATGGCGAGTCATATCCCAGGTGAGAGTCGAGAGCATAGTGTCGACTTTGTAGTAGTTGTCTCTTCCCCTCTCGAGGACGTGGACACTACTATTATCGATGACATGCATCTCAAAGATCATCATGCTATGAGTAATCTCCTTGATGAGCCTCCCATTGAGACTTTCGGAGGGCCACTTGAGGAGTTCTTTCTTTTAGGATACGTTCAAATGACCCTGATTACACCCTTGTGTCCTTATCTCACGCGTCATTTTAGATCATCACATTCACGATGAATTTACATATGTACCACCAGGTGAGTCACCTGATTTACATCCTTTTGTCGCTATCTTCGACACTCCTTCGGAAGATTCCTTCCATACTGAAATTTTTTATCGACCACCGATGAGCCCCCTGATGATTCATGCCTCTTGAGAGATATTTGTCATTCCACGATATTATATCTCTCTCCTGATGTCTCCATTAGGTATTTGAGTGTTCACCATATACTCGACGATTGTTTTTACACCCCGCCCAAGGAACCGCCATATAAACCACCTATTTTTAGGAACTCTCACTGCCACGTATAATCTGCATTTAGTAAGTCAGCTGAGTTTGTCATTTTGCATTGGCATCTGTTGCATGGTTTGCATGTCATATTCTGACGTAAAGTTATATTAAATGATGAACATTTTAAAACATGCATCGGTAAGCACATGAAAAAACGAATACTCAAAGAAAGTGGTTGGGTGATGATTTGTATATTATTTGAGAGGTTCCCATTGGGAACAACTATGAGTTTAAATGTCAGGCGAACAGGTCCATACATTGTCATAAGGGAGTCTGAGTCAAATTTTTCGAGCTTAATATTATTAGGAATACGGGTGCTCATCCAGTTCTCAATGCTGAAGATTTAGCTGTAGATATTGAGTCACGTAGTTTTGGACCTTTAGCCTTCCCTTCTAACTTCAGTCTCCACCATCATTATAGCCTCTCATATACCCCCAACATCCACTACAGCTCTATCCACTACCATTATATCCCTACCATTCACCCTTGTGGCGGCTTGCTTACTACTTGGGACCGATGGCTGCTTCAGCAGTATGATGACCTTATGTAGAGACACTTCCTAACTTGAGCGACAGAGATTCTTCCTGGTTTGTTATAGGAGCATATAGTCTCCATTCACCGGAGATGAATGTTCCCGAGTCGGGGAGATTGATGGAGATCGACGACTTTGGGCCATTGAATAGACAATCGGAGAATGTGATCGCGACCGGCTCGATTTATCATATTGTTATGTATTTTATTTTTATTATTCTGACTTGTATTATGAGATTTAGGTTAACTTATTCGCCAGCGATCGTAGCCATCGAATAATCTTAACCTAATTCATTCACCCCCACCCCCCACCCCCATTTTATACTCAGCAGTCGCCTGAAACGTTTTATCGAGGAATTAGGTTTTTGTGAAGAAACCGCTCAGTCTTAGGAGGTGTTGACGCCTCCCCCTCCTGGTGCCGACGTCGGGAGCCTCCACCGCCGCAGTCGTCCCCTCAGATATCGGTGCCTGAGTCCAGACTCCACCGCCGTCGCTGTTCCCGCCGACAGACACGTCTCCTGCCGCACCTGCATTTGTTTTCTTGCACCACCGCCACTCCCTTGCTACAGTCACCGCCCTCCCTTGTATCCATGTTGTCGTTGGTCACCCACAGCCTCCTTCCCTCTTCCATGGAGCCACCTTCAGCCCCCTTCGACCCGATCTGTCTCCTGCTACTGTCGGACCCCCTCTGAACCTTTATTTTCTTGCACCGCCAACACCCCCTGCTACGACCACTGCCCTCCCTTGAATCCTTGCATGTTCGCAGCTGTCCTCCCTCTTCCATGGAGCCACCAGCAGCCCTCCTATCTGATCTACCCCTCACGGTCTGGATCTCCTTCCAAACCCCGGGATCCACTCTTCCGCAGCCCCGATCCTGCTCCCCACAGTCAGATCCAGTCCAACCGGCCCTTGTTTCCCTTCTAGACAGCCACCACCTCCACCGTCATCCATTACATTCTAGTGTTCATTTCTCCGCATTGTATGAATAACTTGTATTATTAGTAATGTTTGGCTTGTTGGATTAATTTAATTTATGTATCTCTTTATTGATGTGCAAGAATTATTCGTTTCGCATTTCAGTTTCAGCGCACTCTCAATTATCTTGTAATTGTTGTCTGCTTACATTCATTACAATATCTGTAATTAATTGTGATGCTTGCTTGAGCTTTTTTTAAAAATTAATTGTGCACCAGAATATACTTGCATGATCGAGTCATCGCATGTGCATCATGTTAGGGTTATCCTTCATTAGTCCATTGGATTGTGTGATTGTATTCATTTGCATCTTCATTTTAGGGTTCGTCATTGGCTCATTACAATCATCGCATGCTCATGTGTGTTGCATTTAGGGTTAGGGCATCATAAGTTCACAACCTATAGATTCGTACAGCGTCACAAAGTCAACTCCTAACAGACTTCTAGAATGACATATTTTTAGGTGAAAGGAAGTGCAAAAATAAATTGAATCTTACATCGAAATTGGATGAAAATTATTGGCATAAGTAACAAGTTGAACTCTCAAATATCAAAGACACTTTTTCGACGCAAATGGTAGAATTCTATTAACAACTACACAATTAAGTGAGCTATAGATGGGGAAAATTCACCAAGAATTTCAACTTAGTATGATATAGATAAAACCAAAACAAACACCTCAAATATTGTGGGCAAGGTTATTAAAAATGATATCAAAGACAGAACTCCCACCAAACGATTTGTCGGAACAAACTAAGCAGAAATTTGTGAGCATGTAACATTCTAAATTTGATGATAGTGATCAGACGAGGGTGGAGAGTGTCTTTGGTACAATGAAGCCCAAACAAAAATAACTCATGTCAAACTTCTATGATGATAAACTTTGGATGAAAAGAGGTGCAAGAAAGAACTGCATTTTACATCAAAATTGGAGAAAAGTAATTGTGCTTATGTAATCATTTGCACTTAAAAAGGTCAGAAAAGTCTTTTTAGAACAATCGGTAGAGTTCTTTTAAAAACTCTATAATTAAGTGAGCTCTGGAATGAATGGTCTCCTGAGAAGTATCCCACGGGTCACCTCAGGAAAAAAGATAAAAACCTGAGATTCATATTATTATGGGATAAAATGAACCGAAAAGGGTAATATCTCGGGCACTATGATGGATTGGGTCATACAAGTAAAAAACTATTAATTCAAAGCAATACCTCATATATTAGGGGTAAACTCGTTACAAAAGATACACATCAATCAAAGAATTCCAAGGAGATTTAAAGGAGGCACAAAATTTGTCTTGCAAGACTTCAACGACCAAAATCTTGAGAATAAGTCATCTAACAGATGATTTGACATTACCCTCCTCTTCACATCAACCAGGCGAGATTTCCTTAAAAAACTATGCTTAATTGAACAACAATAATTTTTTATCAACAATGCAACCGCCAGCCCCCCCCCCCCCCCCCCCTCCCTCAACAACTTAGGCAGATTTGGCATAATCTAATTGGGGAAAAAGTCGCACACGCATGTGAATTTTGTAATTCATGTGTTGCAATTCAGATAAGTATATTTTTGCAAACAGATAAACACCAATAATTAGGTATGTAAACCGCAAACTGCCCATCCTCAAATGTAACAAAACTGCCTCTCATTAAAAAATATTCAAATTCTTCTTAGCCCAACACCATAATTTTCCTGCAAGACAAGTCGTCTTACGTGTTTTGAAGTAGTATATCCGTGAGCAATTTTCTTATCTCATGCACTCAATTTTCCCAAGGGGAAAACAAATTTTAAGTGCTTTAAGAAAATAAAATCATGACCATCGTTCTAACCAACATAATAGACTTAGCTTAGGGCCTTGATTTTCCTGCAAGACGAACTGTCTTATGCGCATTAAGAAAGTAGACACATGGCTAGTCCTATTTCCTGCTGTCTAAATTTATCTAGAGACAAACTCTTTTGCACATTGAGAAAATAGGATCATATCACCCATTAGGAGCATCTAAAGAATTCAATAAGAAGGACTGCTCCAGACTCAATCATTCACCTCGGTGTCTCCGGCTGGCTTCAATTTTAGGCTCCGTTTGAGGGGACTTATTTTCACCGGTCAAGCGGTCATGACCGCATGAATCCGGACTTAAATAAGTCCCGGTTCATGCGGTCATGACCGCTTGACCGGTGAAAATAAGTTCTTCCAAACGCAACCTTAGTCATCATCGTGGATCCTCCAACTTGGTTTCAAATTTAATCATTCAACTCAGATTCTCCAACTTGACCTCATGTTTGATCATTCAACTACATATTTTCAATCAAGTTATTGTACAAAGTAGGATCCACCATTTCTCTTCGACATACTTTGTTGTCTCCACTCCATAATCGAATCAAGTGTTAATTACTCCATAATCGAATCAAGTATTAATTACTCCATAATCGAATTAACTGTTAATTACTCCATAATCGAATCAAGTGTTAATTGGATTACACAATTCCACCTTGAACTTTTTTGAGAATTTCAGAGAGACCTTTTGATGGGAACCAACTTGATAACAACTTTTATACAAAAAATTGAGGAAAAACAACCATAATTCTTCTAAATCTAACTTAGATCTAACTCTTAGACTAACTTAATACAATTTTAGCAATTAAAAATAGTAAACAACAAAGATAAATTTTCGGTACATATGAGATCCTAATTGAGATTTACAAATTTGTGGGACAAATTGGAGTGGATTGGTTCAAATAAATTTCTGTGAACTTTGAAAAATCAAGAGAACGATAAATGATTAGATAATAAATAGTTTGGTGCCAATATTTAAGAACAAAGATATTGCAAAAGATTACGTTAGCCAAAGAGGAATTGAACTCGTGTCTTACAATGAAGAAAAGCTATGGTAGAGTGTAATGGAACATGAACTTGAAAAAATTAAGTCAACGTCAAAGAACCAATTTCGTTTAATGTCAGAAAGATCTATTTGGAAATGGATTTTTTGTTGATATTTAATGAAAAATTAGAGAGCAGTAAAATGATCATCACGTAATTTTTATTTATCTTGAGAAGACAAGATCTAGTACCAGAAGAAATAAATTTATGTGAACTAAGGGAAAAGTATGCTTCAAAGGTATGATGAAATTGGTAAACATGTAAAGTGCAGCTCGGTGCACGAAGCATACCTACGCAGCGAGGGTCCGGGGAAGGGTCCCACCACAAGGGTGAAATGTAGGCAAACCTTACCCTGCATTTTTGCAAGAGGCATATGCGAAAAATTGGATTTGTGTTAGAAGTAGTTGAGTGATTATACAGTCCTCAATTATAGTCAGATTGCCTCAAGGATCCATATCAAATCCATGACATCGTGTGTTTGTTATGCAGAGGCTTACAAAGGGCAGTAAAAGTAAGGTGTGTCTTGTTGTATGCTTTTACATATGACAGGCCTAACAGGTAACATGTCTAATAAGCGGAACAATATTATAATAATGAAACTTCTTAAAAAGGAACTAGAATTAATAGAACAAAAGGTTAACAATTATCAACCACTGCAATTAGAAGATATGATGATATGTATATGAGATAATTTTAAGTATCTAAGATCTATTATACAGGAATGAGAATATAGATAAGGATAAAACTTTTAGAGTTAAAGATGGATGGATAAAATGGAAAAATGTCTCAAAAGAATTATATCACAAGAGGATGTCCTGTAGACTTTAAGATAAATTGTGTACAAGTGTGGTTAGTCTGATTAAGTTGTGTTGAGTTAACAGCTGGACAATTAAAACATTAACAAAAACTAAGTTGAGTATAGTTGAAAAGTGAAGGTTGTGATGGATGTGTGGAAAAACTATGAAGATAAATTGAGGAACGGTCATATAAGAGCAAAAAAATGGAGTGACTAAGGCAATTGAAAAGATATTCGAGTGGTTTCAACAGATGGGAAATGTATCTACTATACTAGTAGATAAAAGTGTCTAAAGACTGGAACGAGAAAGGGGTAAACCTAAACTATCATGGGTAGAAAATATTTACTCCAAAATAAGCATAGTTTAAAAAATGTAAGAATGCAGTAAATATTTACAAAATGACTAAGCCACTACTTAACCACAGCTGAAATTCCTTTAAGGAGCAGATGCTTCACCATTTAGCAAGCACATCAACAGGCATCTCATATCCCCATTTGAAACGAAATTCCGCTGCTTCATTTCTTGCTTGTTGAACAAGAGACCTTGCATCAGCTGGCAGCCATAAAAGAGAAAGGCCATAAAATTATGAGGGAAAAAATGAGATGTTAGCATGTCATAGCATCATAAGATGAATTTTATATTAAATAAGTAGTATTATAGTGCCAGTGCATGAAGAAATAATCACATAATAGTTATAAGAAAACAGCATATGCATCAAGGGAATCTAACCTAAAAAATCAAAAAAATCAAAAAAATCAGGGGTTTTAAGGATAATAAAAAATTATATTTTAGGGAGAAAGTATCATGGTAGATCATTAAATTAGAGCTAAAGAAAGTAGGCATGCAGCAACAACAACAACACTCATGCCTTTATCCCACTATAGTGCGGTCGGCTATATGGATCCTTTGTCGTCACTGTGCCCTATCTTTAGTTAAAATCTCATTAATACCTAAGTACATCATGTCTTTCCTTATAGTTTCATTCCAGATCTTTATTGGTCTGCCCCTCCCCTGTTTAACAAGCCTAGTGACTAAACTCTCACAACGTCTAATGGGTGCCTCTAATGGTCTCCTTTGTACGTGTCTAAACCAACTTAGTCGAGCTTCTCAAAACTTCTCTGCAATTGGTGCCACTTATGTCTTATCTCTGATATATTCATTCCTAATTTTATCTAATCTCGTGTGTCCACACATCCACCTAAGCATTCTCATCTCCGCAACTCCCATTTTCGCCGGTGCACAATTCACTGCCCAACACTCAGAACAATAGAGCATCGCTGGTATAATTGCAGTACGGTAAAACTTGCCTTAAAGTTTTAATGATACTTTACGATCACATAAGATCCATGATGTGTCTCTCCACTTCAACCAACCTGCTTGGATTTTATGTATCACATCTTTATCAACATCGCCATCTTTTTGAATTATTCATCTAAGATATTTAAAGCACTCACTACGGGAAGTATCTTGATCACCCAACTTAATAACGAAGTCATCCGTCCTTGCACTGCTAAATTTAAGCTCCATATACTCCGTCTTTGCCCGGATCAACTTAAAACCCTTCTTTTCTAAAGTGTCTCGCCAAGATTTAAATTTCGCATTTACACCCTCGCGCGTCTCATCGACCAAAACGATATGATCCGCAAACAATAAACACCAAGGTGTTGCTTGTTGGATATTTCTGGTGAGCGGTTGTGCTTGGAAGAGGCGGCAGCAGCTGAAGAAGGCTGGGGAGACTGGGATTTGCGGTTGGAACAGCGGAGGAAGGCGCGGAAGGCTCGCAAGAGGGTGGAGGTGGTTGATGGAGGGGCTGGCGTCGACCCCAACGGCGGCGGCAGAGGCTCCCGGCGTCGGCATCGGGAGAGGGAGGCGTCGACACCTCCTGGACCGAGCGGTTTTTCACAAAAACCTAATCTCCCGATCATTCATTCCAGCAGCTGATGGGGAATATAAAAGGGGAGATTATGTTGAGATTATTTGATGGCTTCGATCGCCCAACGAATAAATCACCCTAACACTCAAAATACACATCAGAAAAATAAAAAATAAATTACATAAAAATATGAAAAATCAAGCCGGTCGAGATCACAGTCTCCGATCGTCTGTTTAATGACTCAAAAGTCGTCAATATTCATCACTATCTATTGAGCAGTGACAAAAACTCATTAGTCACTCCAAAATTATTTGCAATACTAAGCGGTGACAATTCCAAAGCTTTGAGATATATTTTCTAATGGCCACAAAAATAATTCTCACGGAACTTAATTTTATGATTCTCAAAATCAATAAACAACAAGTGAATATCTTTTTACTTATTTCCATAATTTCCCTTAATTTCCTTAATATAAAAACACTCAAACTAATCTTTCCTGGAATAAAATGAAATTCATAGCTTCATTGTATCTCCTATATTTATTTCCTTCGTAGTTAGAGCAACATGAACATCTCATTTGTTTTTAAACAATATTACAAAAATGCTTCTTCAACATTCATTTGACATACTATTATTTAATGAAAGATTAATTGACTGAAATATTGCAATATCCTCCAAAACTCTTAAATCTCCAATATGCATCTCATTGGAACCTATAAATATTAGTATCCTTATAAAATAGAATGTTTCATGAATGGCTAAATGATGTACGTATCTATCTATCTATATATAGATAGATATATTATTTATTTATCTATCTATTACAATATTAAAAGTGAAAAGTTGTTTTTAGTGAAACATTCAAAATTGTCAATTAGCCTTATTATTTTAATCTAATGACTTAATATATAATCTATTTCAGAAATAATTCAAATACAATGCCCATTAAAGTAATTACACACTATCTCCAAATTAAAAGAAATGATTGAAATTCATAAAAGAAAATAAAATTTTAATAGAGCTCTTATACCTATTATGGTAGAATGTCATTAGGCATATCAGGGGTATTTTCGAGAAAAGTTGGCATTTGGAATGTCAGCGGTATTTTTGAGGAGCTACCATTAAATCCATCAACTTTATTAAAGTTGATTTGGCATGCACGATGATATATGCATAGAGATGAGGATTTTTTAACAAACATTGAAAAGTGATGTATAGCTACTTTCTGCATTAATTAATTGATAGTGCGTTTATTGTAAGTTGCACAAATTAATTGATAGGGGTGGATCCCCATACCTTCACGGTCGGTGTGCTGTCACGGTTGGCCTAAGGGGCGGAGCCCCGTGCCAGTCACTCGCATATATATATATTATATATATATATATATGTATATATGTATATATGTATATATATACATATATATTTATACATATATGTGTGTGTGTGCGTGCTTACTTTGTTAATCATGGATGAATATATAAATTCGGAAGATGGATGTTTGTGGTTACTTAGTTAACCACATATGAATATATAGTTCCCGGGAGTAAATTTCGCTTAACTATTTCAGATCACTCTATTATACATCAAAATTCTGCCCATTATGCTCCTTCAAATTTTTTGATCATCATCAAAATCATAAACATTAATTTAAATATTTGTGGTCGACATTATGAATTCTCTTTTTCCTAATTGTGCATGTTGAATGATGGTTGATTTGGTTTTGTATTTAGCTTTTTTATCTAATTCACTAAATCAAGAAAATTTGTAACATTGTAATTTTTACTACTTTATTATAATGTGTTACTTTTATAACTATTTTAATGTATCTATTTCACTTTCTATCATCTCTAGTTTGACATAAACATATCTCAACACTTTCATTTCTATAACACTGGGCGAAGTTCTCAATAATTCCTTAATTATGGAGCATTAAAATCCATACAACATAATTTTGTACTACTATTTATCTTCCCGAGTCTAAGATATTGAAACAATGATCCTAATCCTTTTAGATTCCCAAAAGAAATTGTCAATAATTGGGGCTTTGATTTTAACGAGGATCGACTAACACTGAGCCAGACCTTCAATTGAAGAAATTTTCTAAAGGTAGGCTATGTTGTTAAAGACGCGCCTCAGATGCGCCTAATGCTCAAGGCTCATCAGGCTTAGATGTTTGCGCCTTCGTGCGTCTTATTTGCGTCTTTAGAACATAAAAGGCGTGCTTGAGTGAGATTTTTGCAGTAATGTTTTTTCGAAAATAAAGAAAAACAATGTAAGAACTCAAATTTTTTTATTGATTTAGTGTTTGTGAAAAATAATTGTGCATTGGGACTTATATATGATGCAAGTGACCACATTGATTTTATTTTTTAAAAGATATAAATGATAGTAATTAATGATTAATTAGCAGAGTAGTTGAAGAATTTGATCGGGAAGCTGAAATGAGGTTTGATGCTAATTATTTAAAATGTATATGATAGCTCCTTGGCTTCGTCAGCCGTGCGCATGCGCCTTGAGCCTAGGCTCTAATACCCCTTTACGTCTTGGTGCGTCTTGGTGCGTCTTGCCCCTTTAATAACTAAGAAGGTAGGCAACCCAACTAAAATGAAGAGCAAGGAACTAGTTGTGACCATGCACGAACTAACCAAGAATCACGCAGAAACAGGTTGAGAAGGAGAAGGTTCTGAGGGTAAAGCTAAAGGAGACGTACAAAACCCTAAAGAAGGGGAGGATAAAAGGCCAAGGGAAGGCCATGGAAAAGGCATTGTTCATGTTGGGATAAGGTGAACAAGGTCTCGGCATCGCACCATTAATTACTAAGATGAGAAGATCTTCCTCGTGATTAACAGGTTTACAAATATAGATGACAAAGAAAAATTGTCGTTGCTTGATATTTATCGTGAACCGATAATTTACCAAGTTTTCATTGTAACAGATAAAGGAACAATTATGGGTCCCGAAGGGAATCAAAGAGAACCAAGCATGGTAAAGCCACAGAGACAGTCACCGGATGAGTCAGGTGACACCGGAGAAACATATAGTAATATATGATAAGAGAGGAGTTGTCGAAGAAGGAGAGCATGAAAGGCTTGAGCAAATCTGATGTAGAGTAGGCTACGTGGGTGAGAGACTAAATGCAATCCTAGTGAGGCGTAGGAAAGTTGCTCTCCTAATCTTAGTTAGGTACTATATGTAGCATGAAACTGACACAATAGAGGGACCCAAAACAAGTAATTGTATATGAAATCACAAGCAGATAATTTAAGCAAGGCCAAAGTAATTCTTTAGGGAAAAGTACGTTCGGGCTTTCATCCGCATGAAGGGACAAATCAAGAATGGGCAGCAAAATTAATCATGTAACTCACAATAATAACAAATAGAAAACAACTAATAAACAAGAGATCAAATAAACATGAAATCACAGTCATATATTCATAATGAAAACAAAGATCCATACAACAGTAAAACACTCCCCGAGCAAAGGAAAGTTGCGGAGATCCGGGTGGCGGTAACTACTGTTCGAAGATAAAGAGGCGGCTTGAATACCGAGGGATTGCTTGTTTGGAATGTTGGATTGAATGGGGGTGGGTTAGAATCAGAGAACTGAATGAGAAATACAAAAGTAGAAATCCTACAGAGTGACTATGATATACAGGGGGGATTGTTGGCCTTCGGTGGAAACAGGGACTGGATTTCCTGGAAGCAATGGGTGGGTTTGGAAATTGATGGAGAAAGCCCTAGAGGAGAAACCAGGACTGTTTGTGGGGACTACATGAACCAGATGGTGTTGGATGCAGAGATTTGTAAAGGGGAATGGATTCTTGATGAAGGAATCCTAGGAGGCAGTTGCATGAGTAAACAGGGAGGGGGTATCAGATATGGGCTTTCAATGGAGACAGGGGAGACGTTTTCCTGAGGGGAAATGAAAGGTTTCGGTGGGTGATTGTCGTGGGATTTCTGGGAGGGTATTTTGAGTCTCGGTTAGAAACTAAGGGGTAAGTTGCGGGTTTTGGGAGCGGAATACAAAAGGATACAAAACAATACCTAGGATTCGTCACATAGGGCGTCACAGAAGTCTTCACCACAAATAGATCGATGAAATCCAGAAAGAAAAGCTCTCCAAGATTCCGTAATAACCTCACGGCTTCCCTTCATACTCTTTTAGATTGTTAATGCACGGACCCGATTACACTAAATAATAACTGAAAATAACATTATAATATATGAAAAGGCAATTAAGCAAAATTTGAACGCATCCGTGAAGTCGGATCGTCGATCCAGAGATTCCAAATATGGCGGGTAGCCAATCGACCCTAAATAGGCCCAAAACTTGTGCTCCACTGTGGGTCTGCGTCATTGATCACAATCAATATCGCTATTAAAAGTGAGAAAGTAGATCAAGTAACTGGGGAGGGCGAGAAGATGGAGGGGCCAAAGAAGACTTGGATGGATAAGCAACCATTAAGAGAGGCTGGTGTAGGTATTGTGAAACCTGATAAGAAGAACGTGTGGGCATTGAGGAAGAAATCATCATGAAGGATGATATAATCGAAGTTACAATGGAAGGCATTGTATTGGAAGGACCATGAGATGTGGTTGAGAATCTGCGTGATGGAAAGGCAGATGAGTCAATGGGAGAGAAAGAAGGGGGAGGGGAGGAAGAGGGAAGAAGGGAAACAGAGATAGAGGAAGAGAAGGAGAAAGAGGACGAAGAGAAAAGAAAGGAGGCAGAGAAGAAAGGAGAGAAAATATGGGGTGGTGAAAAGGGAGTGATTAAGTCGCTGAAAGATGTGAAAAAAGTTAATCGACGGCATGGATAGATACAAGAAATTCTATCAAAAGCAGCTAGAAAAGACTCGGCATTTATCAAAGAGTCGCATACAAAACTAGGCGAAAAAGTAGATAAGCAGGTCAAGGAAATCGTGATGTTACGAGGTGCTCTTAAGCAGCCTGAGAAGTAGTTAATATGTGTTAGGAAGTCAAAGGAAGCAGCAAGCAAACGAGCAGTCATTTAAGGAAGTCATAGGCCCATAACAAAAAATGATTTCATTAGAGGGGGCAATGAAGTATTAAGTGGTAGGCTGGAGGAGGAGGATATGTAAAAAATAATGTTGATCGGGACACTTGCAAGAGCGCGGGGACATCTAAAGAGGCAGAGAAGAGAGTGGGGAGGCTCGAAGCTGAAGATCAACTCGCTTGAATAACTTCATTAAACAACAATCTATTGGTGGCTAGTGCTAATATTGCATAGATAATGGAAGATTCCAACTCCAGTATGATGCAATTTGCAGAATGAGCGTTGAATTCTTGATTTTACGCAACTTTTCTAGGGTGTTGAACCCTAGATTATCCATGAATCGAAGAGGACCTCACTTTTTGACTGAGAACAATGGAAGTGGCGTAGGTTTTCAGAGGTCTCAACACACACCTGAGAAATTTTTTTAAGAGCTCCCCCTCCTGAAGGTACTAAAATCTTCTGGATTGTATTTATTGCTTTGCACATTGAATGTCATACATCCTCCATTGTTCTCAATGAGTTGTCTTATATGGGCAATTAAGCAATAAAGTCACAATAAGGATGACTCGAGTAACGACAAAAATAATGAACCCGTTCATCATCAGTATTTGTGTCGTTGAATAATGTTGAAGAATGTTTTGACGACTTTGACTTAAGCGGGTGTCTTGCTGGAGGATATTATACATGGCATGCAAACCTCAAGAATAGGTGGACACGTGTCGTTCTAGATAATGACATAATGCAATCATTGTAGTGAAGAGATATGAGAAAATGAATTGTAGTGCCTCGCTGAGAAAGCGAGTGGAGCGAAAGATGAGGAAGCTCTGTGAGAAGCCAGCAATGGAACATGATGCCTCGTGAGGATCACGGAGAAGATTAATGGACCAGTCGTATGGTATCTTGTGGTTAGGCCGTGAGATATTGGATCGGGTCGTGAGTTTGTTAAATCAAGGAGTTGGGCAGGTGCAATGATGAAATGACAGAATGTCAATGATCAAATCATAGCCATCAATATCCCCATCCTCATATATACAATTTGAGTTTCATGAGTGGGTTAAAGTGAGGTTTTAGCAGAGAAATACAGAAAGACACGTTCCAGATAAAGCTTGAATATGAAAATGGTATACAGTAAGGAAGAATATAACCATTTGGTGTGAAACATGATGTGGTGTTAGGGAAATATGTAGTTGCAACTAAATATAAAGTAATGAGCATAATAATAAAATTTTAAAGTTGAAAAACATGTTAGAAAAAAACACAGTCTTTCTTTTTGGCGCCTTCCCTCCCTTACATTTATCAGGTTAATCAATTTCAACTAATAACGCAAGCATTCACAACATAATAACTTAAACATCCAAATAAATTCACAAGTAGAAGTTGGCAATGTGCCCAAAGCAAACCTGTAATCCCCGTTGCTAGCAATCCAAGGTACTTTGTAATAGGAAAGAGATGCGTGATGCTGGTTTGGTCCAGCAACTTATCCTAGATGATGTTTTCAATTTAGACAGTAGATCAAGAAAGAAG
Organism: Platanthera guangdongensis; assembly: GCA_039583875.1. Taxonomy (NCBI): domain Eukaryota; kingdom Viridiplantae; phylum Streptophyta; class Magnoliopsida; order Asparagales; family Orchidaceae; genus Platanthera; species Platanthera guangdongensis. The sequence goes on along the minus strand of CM077162.1, from coordinate 39,055,910 downwards.
AGGGCAGTTCACATCTGTATTAAGGTAACAACAACAACAGATTTGCCAAAGAATCTGCTTACCGGGACCTTCTTCTGCGTGACCACGCAGACTGAATCCTTTCCTCTAACACCGATGGATGTAACGCCCGCCGCCTTCACCGCTTTGAATGCATACTCTGCTCAAATCAGAAAAAAACAACGGTGAATTGAGGCCAAATACGAAATCTAATCGCCCAAAGATCCAGAATAGTGGAATGAACAATCATTCCAGATCAATCGAGCTTACCCACTTGGAAGAGGCGGCCCTCGGGTGAGAAGATGGTGATGTGGCGATCGTAGCCAGCGCCAGTTCCACGGCTCATTGTGCTGCTCTTCTTTCAACGTCGAAATGTTTATTAGGGTTCAATATCTGGGTGTGTGTTAGGATTTAGGAGGAAGACGAGCCAGTTAGCCTACGCTGCAAGACTTTTCATCTTTAGGTAATTTGCAGTTTAGCCCCTAATGAAAACTAATAATCCTTTTGCAAATTTACAGCTTACCCCATATTACCCTGTTTACTATAGCTACTGAATAATAAGATTCAAAGAATCATTATTATTGGAATTTTTCCAATAATGGAGAAATGGTCCAAATTTTTCCACCTTCAAAGAATAATAAGATTCATTCAATAATTGGAATGATTGTTAAGTTTATTCTGTAATTGGGTCAAAATCAATTCCTGTGTTGCCTTGCAGGAGAGTTTTCAGTCCCAAGAATTGAATATATCAATATTTATGTTCGGTTGCAAAGATGGAACTCAGAGAAAGGAATTGATATTTGAGTTCGAAAATATAACAGAGAAGGATCTTACATCATTGCACTGCATTATGAAGATCAATGCGGGGAACAATCAAAATAGAAAAAAATTGAAAGTGAGTCCTGTTGCCATTAAATTTACAAGCTTTTTACCAAAACAAATCTTTGAAAGCGATAATTATACTAAAAAAATCACGTTCTAAATAGTAATTGCAGCATAAGTTTTTTGATGGAATTGGTGATCCAGAAACTCACTGTATAGAAGAGTAAACAGATAAATCAAAATGAAAAACCTTGAAGGCGGCAAGGAGGAAGAAATAAACTGGTGGTTTCTGGAGAGGAGGAAGAACAGGGGACTTGGCTCGGCTTGGTCGACGGTGACCCTACAGGCGAAAACTGGTTCTGAGCCAGAGTGATCGCGCACCGGAGAGGGAGAGGATCGCGCACCGGAGAGGGAGAGGAAGGGCGCGCAGCTTGCAATATTTCGTCTATAAGGAGCCCGGTATAAGCCGTGATATGGTTCGGCCCTGTGATGAGAAGGGGAGAAAAAATAGGGAGCCCGGTATAAACCCTAGGAAAAGCAAGCAGCTCGGCGGAGAAGAAATGAACCTAGCGGGAGAAAGGAGGCGAGCCGGAGATCGCCGCAGTTGCCGCAGTCGCCGCAGGTGTTAGCTGGATCGGGACAAAGAGTTCGAACTGGAGGGGAGAGCTGGCGCTCCAAAGGGAGATTTTTGGGGAGTTTCTCAAGGCGGGCGGGCGGGTGGAAACGGAGCAAATGTCGCTGGAGGTTCATTTGTTTACCCTCCTTCCGGCGGCGTTTGCCCAAAACGGATTTGCGAAACGCCCAAACAAATAGAGCCTTAGGCTTCATTTGGTTCAGCGGTGGCGGATGGATCCGACGGGTGGAAACGGTGTTCGAATCGGAGGGGGAGGTGACTTCTCCAAACTGAACTTTTGGGGCGTTTCTCAAGGCGGGAGAGTGGAAACGAAGCAAACGCCGTCGGAGGTTCATTTGTTTACCCGCCTTCCGGCGGCGTTTGCCCCAAACGGAGCGGCAAAACGCCGAACCAAATATATTAAAACAAAAACCGAAACGGAACCGAATGGGAACCGCAAAGAACCGAACCGAACCGAACTCTTCGCGAATTATTTAAGTTCCGGTTTGAATTTTGGAACCGTGAACATTATTGGTACTGGTGTGGTTCTTTCATATTATTATCCGGACCGGAACCGGAACCGGAACCACAACATACAAGTCTCAAGCAGTTCCAAGATTTTTAGAACTGATCCAAACCGGACCGAAGCAGAACCGAACCGCAACCTGTTTATTATTATAATTTATTAATAATAAAAATTTATTATATTGTTATTTTTTAAAAAAAATCTATCTATAATATATATACTTACTAGTATGAGTGAAACTGACGCGATTTGATCCAAACCACAATTGCACTCAAAGAGGTTGGTTTGATAGCGAACAAAATCGCATCACACCAAATTTGTGCAGTGTGATTTGAAATTGGTGCGGTTTGCAGTCATTTTTGCGGTACAGTTTTGATTTGTACACTATTATATAATGTATTTTCAATTTTACTGATATATTTTTCTTGAAATAATTAAAGTAACTTTTACTTATTGACGATGATTGGAATATCATGCACTCTCGAAGAAAATGATGCGACACGGTTTTGTCAATTTTGCACCGCCAAAAACAGCACTGCAAATTATGTTGTTTTGCAACCAACGAAGTCACTCTACAACTAAACTATTTAGTACGTTTAAAATCGGCGCGGTTTAAAACCAGCGCGGTATGGTGCAATTTTGTGATTTTGTGATTTCAGTTTTTAACTTTCAGTGCTACTTACTATATTACACAAAAAAATAATCTCACTTGGAGTAATGCAAAATTCCTACACTCGGGCCCCGGACTTCGAAGTCTTTGCAAAAAAACCGAACGGATTTAAATTTCCCCTCTGGTTTTTTATTTTTGACCTCTCCAATTCATTTCGCCAAATTTAGTTTTGGTAATATTTGGAACCGATTGAAACTGGACCGACCGTTAGTGGCCAGTTTGATTTTGGTTCTTGTTGAACTGTAACCGGAAACGTTGACATGACGGTTCTAAAAATTATTCTGGAATCGGAACCGGTCAAACCAAATATGGTTTTGGTTCTAATTTAAAGAACTGTTGCCTTAGTGGTTCAGTTTATGGTTTTAGCAGAACCGGAACTGAACCGGAACTGTGACAGCTCTAATCGGGAGGGGGGAGAGAAGATAGAGAGAGGATGAAAGTAATGAGGTGAGTTTTAGGGCTGGTTAATTTTTAGAGTAATTTTATGTGCAAATCTATTTTGCCTACGTGCAAACCACGATTATGTGCAAACCGAAAAATTTTAGGTACATTTATCTAAAATTGGTTTGCACTTAATAAAATTAGTTTGCACTTATCTAAAATTGAGTTGCACTTAACACCTCTCAATTTTTATCCCGGTGAAAAAGTACCGGTTTTTAAATAAAACCAAAAACTAGGCTCAAAATGGCTAAACGAACTTGATTTTTTGTTTTTATTTAAGTAAAATCAAAACTCACCTATCAAAACCTTCGAAACGAACAGGACCTGACTGATTTCTGATCTGCTATATTGGATCTCTAAGGCCTTGTTTGGCGCGGTGTTTGGAGCAGGTGTTTGCGGCAAACCAAATAACCAGCGGCGGCATTTGTCGCGTCTGCTCCCGCCGTACCATGAGAAATGGAGCAAAACCCACCATTTCGAACGACGGCCTCCACCCTCCAGTTCCAACGGCGGCCCGTCTCCTCCCACCCCGTCTCCTCCCGCCGCGCCAAACGAGGCCTAAGTCTTGAAGCTTTTGTATCTATCACACGACAATGGATATTGGCGTTGTTAGGAGAAATATTTTGTTACATATATGTATGGTGCGGGTGCAAATTTGACTATACACGTAGCAAAAATATGACCGTACTTGAAACTCAAAAATACTGTCATATTTCGCGTAAATCTCGACCGTTGGATTGCCTATTGTGCTGATTCAATTGTATAACGCACCAAATTAATATACAAAACAACAACACTCAAACCTTTATACCACTAGCGTGGGATCGGCTCTATGGATCCTTTGTCGCCATTGTGCCCCATATTTAGTCATGATCTCACTAATGCCAAAGTATAACATGTCTTTCCTTATAGTTCTATTCAAAGTCTTTATTAGTTTACCCCTCTCTCGTTTAACATGTAACGACTTGCTGCAGCGCAACTGGTGATGAGAAATGAAGGAACTTCATAGTTAAGCATGCTTGGGCGAGAGTAATACTGGGATGGGTTACCTCCTGGGAAGTCCCCATACGGCTCAGCTTAGCTGTCGAGTTCGCTCATCAAAGGGAGGCTGTGATCACCAACAACACGCCAGTGGGGTGGAGAGGGGTTGGGGTGCTTGGGCTGCAGCCCGGTAGCGATGTCATGGGGGGATATGGGCCAAATCTCGGGTCGTTACAATAAAAGTGCACTTTTATTGTAACGCCCCTAGCCGATACAACGTGATGCTGTCACGGCTCCGCTATAGGCGACGCTACCGAGTTGCAGCCCAAGCACCCCAACCCCTCTCCTGCCCACAGGCGGGTTGTTGGTGGCCGCATCCTCCCTTTGATGAGCGAACTCGACAGTTAAGCTGGGCCGTATGGGGACTTCCCAGGAGGTCACCCATCCCAGTACTACTCTCGCCCAAGCACGCTTAACTATGCGACAGTTAAGCGTGCTTGGGCGAGAGTAGTACTGGGATGGGTGACCTCCTGGGAAGTCCCCGTACGACCCAACTTAACTGTCGAGTTTGCTCATCAAAGGGAGGCTGCGGGCACCAACAACCTTGAAAGATATTGTACCTAATCACCTAGAGGGGGGGTGAATATGTGACTTGAATCTTTTTAACTTTTTATGCAGCAATCAGATAATATCACAGAATTCTATCTACTATATCACAGCACATATACAACAATCACAGCCAACAACAATCACACAGTAGACACAGAGTTTTATAGTGGTTCCCCAAGCTTTGGGTACATCCACTTTCCCCCTTCGCCTATCTAGCAGTGTACTAGATTCGGCAAAACTCCTCCACTATCTCAGAACCCAAAACAGGCTCCTACACCTCAGGCCCAAGGCCCTACAACTCAGCTTTTCCACAAAGCCTACACTCAGCCACAAAGGCCTACACTCAGCCACAAAGGCCTACACTCAGCCACCAAGGCCTACACTCAGCCACAAAGGCCTACACTCAGCCACCAAGGCCTACACTCAGCCACCAAGGCCTACACTCAGAGATTTAACTCTCCTACCCTCAGCTTTTATAATTGCATGCTTACAATCTCAGATCCCTAAGGATCCTACAAGTTATAATGAATACAAAATGTATAAACTCAATAACTTAGATGAAAGAGAGATAAGTTGTGAGATTCTTGATGAGTTCTTGAAAGAACTCAGTTGAAATCAATCTGACTTGGCTTTCTTCAAAGCTTCTTGAAAGTAGAACACAATAAGACTGATTCCTCTGCAGTTGATCCTTGATCTCTGCTTCTTAAGATTCAGACCAATCTGAATCCTTCTTCTCAGCTGGGTTCCAACAGCTGATTTCTTGGATGGAGCTCTCTCTCTCCAACTTCTTAGATCTTCACTTGATAGCTAGATCTTCTTTAAATCTGAACTTGGACTTGTGTTCAATCAATCTCAACAACAGTTTCTGTAGACTGTATAAGCCTATTTATAGGCCTTCTTCATGGTAACCGGCTGGTCCGGTTCATAACTAAATTCTGACAACTCTGACAGGTGCTGTAGAACGGCTGGAATGGCAGCTGTCAAGTCATCCAGTCAGTTCTTGAAAATTTTGTAACTGTCTCCAAGTGTCGAGACTGTCTGTCTTTAAGTGTCGACACTTATAGACTAAGTGTCGACACATGTTGTCTAAGTGTCGACACTAGCCTACAAGGTGTCGACACAACTCCTTGTGTTGTAGATTTTATATCTCGACACTACTTCTTCTTCATGTGTCGACACTAAAATTGAGTGTCGACACAAGTACTTGTACTTCAGTATTTTGCTGAATTCTTCTAAGTGTCGACACATCTCCTTTGTGTCGACACATCTACATCTGTTGAATCTGTTAAGTGTCGACACTGCTTCTTGGTGTCGACACATGTCTTCAGTGTTGATACTTGCTGAGTGTCGACACATTGCTTTGGGTGTCGACACTTTCTTCTTCAGTCGAGACTCTGGCTGTGTGTCGACACATTCCTTTAGTGTCGACACTTGTACTTAGAATATTTAGTTGAACTTTGCTGATCTTTGCTAAGTGTCGACACAGCTCCTTGTGTCGACACTTTCTTCAAGTGTTGAGTCTTCAGCTGAGTGTCGACACATTGTTCTTGGTGTCGACACTTACTTCAAGTGTTGACTCTTCTGCTGAGTGTCGACACATTGTTCTGGGTGTCGACACTTGTACTTAGTCTCTGCTGACTTTTGCTGAGTGTCGACACAGCCTCCAAGTGTCGACACTTTCTGGTGTAGACATAGTTTCACTGGGTGTCGACACAATTGCTAAGTGTCGATACAGCTTTACTGCACTCTTCTTCATTGAGTGTCGACACAGCTCCTTGTGTCGACACTTTCTGTCTGGTGTCGACTCAGCATCCCTGGTGTCGACACAATGACTCCAAGTGTCGACACTGCTTGTCTGGGTATCGACACAAGTCTTCTTAAGTGTCGACACTTTCCCTCTGGGTGTCGACACATGAACTTAGAAACTTTTCTTCTTTCCTGTAAATACTTAGCCTGCACAAGTAAACTCAAAACACATCAAATATATTTTGATGTATATCATTGAGTTGGGTGAGCCTTCTTCAAATCAGGTACATTTGAACCAATGTACCCAACAATCTTCCCCTATTTGGAGAAGTCATAACCCTTAGTCAATGATATACACCATTCATAATAAAAATACAAAATGATGTAAGACAGGATTATGTAAACAGGAAAGTACATCACATGTATAAAACAAACATGCATATACAGATAACATCTCAGAACAAATATGAAATAAATTTAACACATAGCAAATTTATTACACAACACATTGTTCCAATACTTTGTCATATTCTTATTTCAAAAAGTTTACTGAATGTTTTACATCAAAAGATTACATAGTAAACTTAAGAAAATTCTAATTCTATTTTTGTTCAGGCTCCTTGATCACTATTCCTTTTCCAGCTTGTATTTTGGCTTGAACAGGAGCTTCAGTAACTTCAGCATCAACATGCTTCTTGCCTTTCAGATCTTTCTTCTTAAGTTCTTCTGCTTTAATCTTTTGCCTTTCAAAATAATGATAAGCCTTGGGAAAGTACTTGCTAGGCTCCAGAGCAGTAGGAGGTAGCTTTCCCATCTTGGCCTTCCTTCTGTACTGGACTATTGCCTCCTGCCTTGTCTCATGTTTTCTCCATTCAGCTTCAGAAAACCATTTGTTCCTGTCATGCACATTATCTTTGGCAGCTTTCCAGGCAGTCAAAATGATATTTCTTGAGGTATGGCTCCACTGCTCAAAGTCTGATCTTTGTTCAGCTTGTTCCCTAAACCTCTTTTTAGACAATCTAGTCTCTTCTTCTTTCTGCAGTGCTTCTTGCATGGCTTCAGATATTGGCTGAACAACTTTTTCAATAATGACATTGTCCTTACCCCCAAGTGGGCTATACATGGACTGTATGTCAGCATGAATCATGTCAAAATCTGGAGGAGGGTAGATAACTTGAGCCACTTCTGGTTGCTCCCCTCCTAGATATGTAGGATGAATTCCAGATTCAGCAACATTGTCATCATCACAAAGAGGAGGATAACCCAGTGTAGCTCTGATGGAATTAGATATCCACTTGGCATGATCAGAGCTAGCTTTGACTAAAACTCTCTCCCCCTTTTTGACTTCTCTTTCTACATGATCTCTGACATCATCTTTCTGAAATCTGACTTGATTATCCAAATAATTAACTCCATCTTTAAAGAAAGGTTTTAACCTTTGGAGTTTGTCAGTTATGATCTTTTGAGATTCTTGAATGGCAGTCTTAACAGCAGTGATTTCTTCCTGGAATACTTTGTCAAATTCAGCTTTAACAGTAGCTGGATTCTGCCCTGCAACTAGATTCTGCAACTCTGTGACTATGGCATTGTGAGATTGTGTCAAATTGTCATTCATTCTGAGTTGATTTTCAAGTACATATCTTTGCTTCAGGGCTATGTCATCTACTTGAGTCTTAATCTTTTCTTGGTGTGTAGCTAAGTACACTACTGCATTCCCCCCTTTGTGGAAGCAGTCTGTCATCTCCTTCTTGTTAAGATTCATTTCAAATCTTATTGACTTAATATCCTGGGCCAAATCAAACTGTAATGATTTCTGTCCTTCATCCACATAAGTCTCTATTGCTTTTCTATGCTCATCCAGCTTGATCTGCATAGCAACCATCAGTGCACTATAATCAAAAGCTGGTGCTGGCAGTGATATAGGTTGAGGAGCAACAGTTTGTAAGGCCCTCTTATAACTCTGACTCCTTCTCTTGAATACATAAATCTTCTTTTTCTTAGCTCTTGCTGTCTCCTCATCTTCAGAAGCTGAGGAGCTAGCAATTTCTACCCTCTCCTTAGGGCTTGGGGGTAACTCCTTCTGCATAGCTGGGGCCTTCTCAGGTTCTGCAACATGAACTACTTGCTCCCCCTCAACTGGAGCATTCTCCATTTCAGCAGCAGCAACGTCCTTGTCAAAGTCTTGTTGATCCAGATTTAGGAATAAATCTTCCATTGTAAATTCTTGGGGTGAATGAGCTGGAGAAAGTCTTGGCTCTTCAACCACTAGATCAGTAACTACAACTTCAACAGATATGTCTTCCAAGACAACATCTGGGACTTGGCTATCCAGCTGAGTTTGCTGATGAACATCAGACAAATCAGTATCCTCTATAGGAAAATCTAAAGCATTTAGTTCAGTGATTACCTCTAGTATTGTGTTGGTTGCTTGTTCACTTTCTAGTGTAGTTGGTTCTTCTACAACTAGAGACTCCCCCTGGATGTGATCCTTGTGTATGTGGCTAGCTTGAGGTAGCTCCCCCTGGATCTCAGCAACATCTTGAGGAGCTGGAGATTTTACAGCAGGTCCTTCCTCATTCTCATCTGGTGTGAAGACAACTTGTTCTTCACTGTCAGAGCTGCTAGTGGACACTTGAGCCACTGGAGCAGTTTTCTTATTCTTCTTTGGAGGTGATACTTTCTCAGTAACTATCTTCTCAGGGGTTGGCATCTTTTTAGACAACACTCTGTCCCATTTGGAGAAACTTCTCATATCCATTTTTCTCATGTGGTTGATCTTGCTTCCAGCAGCTTGGTGCATAACCTCTGGTATGGTACCAGCTAGGTATAGACTTATGATCCTGCCCAGATTGGGCTTCTTCAAGCTTTCCTTTATCTTTTCAAAGATGATAACAGACCAATCTGTTTTCAAAGTGAAGATGATCCTTGTCATTATACTGAACATATGGGCTGATACTCTATCATGCCCTCCAGGTTTGCATACTATTACTTTTCCAACAATCTCAGACATGAATTTGTCTTGGCTGTTCATGCCTTTTCTATTGAAAACAGATCCAATTTTCAGTTTTGAATCTAGTCCACACCAAGTAAGAGCTTCTCTGGTCTTTGAAGCTGTAACTTCATCTTCTTCTTTAGTTCTTGGGAGCTGGAGTACTTTCCTCAGACTTTTAGGTGAAACCTTCACCTTCTCACCATGAACCCTGGATTTGATCTTGAATCCAGTTTCGTCTATCTTAGGTCCATTTAGGAATTCCAAGACTTCCTTTTTCCAGATCTTTGTAGGCTCAGAAACCAGAAATTCTAATCCCGAGTCGGCAACTAGGGTTATAACGTTCTTGATCTCCGGGTCTGCATCAACAAATGTGTCGCGCACTAGTTCATAACCCTCATTGACGTTCTCCTCAAGCTTTGGCACCATTAGGGTTTGATGAAATTGACTGGAGAGAAGAGAGGTGTCGACACACAAGTTTTGGTCTCGAAACTTTTGAAAGCGTGTCGACAGACTAAGGCAAAATCCTATTTATACCTTTCTATGTTTGAAGATGAAAAGGCGGGCAACTAACTTAGATTGTGTCGACACTGGCAATAAGTGTCGACACTGACTTATAATGTCTCGACACCTATGTGTCGACACAAGTTTAGTCAACAGATTATATGTGTCGATACTTGTTTATGTGTCGACACCACTAAACTCGACATTTAGTCGAGACTTTACTTAGATAATTCTGAGTAAACACTATGTGTCGACACCACCTTGGTTGTGTCGACACCTACTTGTTATGTGTCGACACTAATATTCTGAAGTGTCGACACTTACTTTCTAGATGTGTCGACACCTTTTCCCTGAAGTGTCGACACCAATTTTCTGTGTCGACACAGAGATCTCTGTGTGTCGACACCTTTTTACTTAGCCATTTCCAATTCTATAAACTTACTCTAAGTTTATCATTCCTAGTTCAATTTTAAACCTATTGAACTTAGCTTCTTCTAGGGGCTTAGTATACATATCAGCTAGTTGATTATCTGTTCTAATATATTTAAGTAAAATATCTTCTCTTTCTACATGCTCCCTAAGAAAATGATATTTAATTTCAATATGTTTTGTTCTACTATGGGATACAAGATTATTGGCTATTGAAATAGCACTAGTAGAATCACAAAAGAGTGGAGTTCTACTTACCTGAATTCCATAGTTCTCAAGCTGATGCTGTATCCATAGAAGTTGAGCACATCAACTTCCAGCAGCCACATATTCTGACTCTGCATTGGAGATAGCCACACTTGTTTGCTTTTTGCTACTCCATGAAATTAGTCTCCCACCTAGGAATTGACAGGTTCCAGTAGTGCTTTTTTTGTCTTCTTTGCATCCTGCAAAGTCTGCATCTGAATAACCTGTTAGATCAAAATCCCCATTCCTGAGGTACCAGAGGCCTAGATAAGGAGTGCCCTTTAGATATCTCAATATTCTTTTGACTGCTGTCAAATGAGACACTTTAGGGCAGGCTTGATACCTTGCACAAACACATGTAGCGTACATGATATCTGGTCTACTTGCAGTCAAGTATAATAGGGAGCCAACTATCCCTCTATACAAGGTTTCATCTACAGGTTTCCCTGCATCATCCTTGCTAAGAGACATACTTGACCCCATAGGAGTCTTCATGGTACTGGATGAATCCATACCATACTTCCTTATGAGTTCTTGGGTGAACTTGGACTGGCATATGGATAAACCACTCTCAGTCTGTCTTACTTGGAGACCCAAGAAGAACTTTAGCTCTTTCATACTACTCATCTCAAATTGACTTTGCATTAGTTTTGCAAACTTTTTGCAAATACTACTTTCAGTAGACCCAAATATAATGTCATCTACATATATTTGGACTAGTATTACTTTGCCTCTAGATTCCCTAAGGAATAAAGTCTTATCTATTTTCCCCCTTGAGAACTTGTTCTCAATGAGGAAACTAGATAGGGTTTCATACCAAGCCCTAGGGGCTTGCTTTAACCCATATAAAGCTTTCCTAAGTCTATAAATATGATTAGGTAGAGTTGAATCAACAAAACCTGAGGGTTGTTCCACATAAACTTCCTCTTTAAGATTACCATTTAGAAATGCTAACTTGACATCCATTTGGTAAACTTTAAATCCTTGAAAGGTTGCATAGGCCAGGAACATCCTTATGGCTTCCAGTCTGGCTACTGGAGCAAAGGTTTGATCAAAGTCAATACCTTCTTCCTGCCTATATCCTTTAGCAACCAATCTTGCTTTATTCTTAATGATGACACCTTGTTCATCCATCTTATTCTCGTAGATCCACTTGGTTCCTATTATATTGTGGTCTTTAGGTTTAGGAACAAGTTCCCAGACCTTGCACCTCTTGAACTGATTCAGCTCTTCTTGCATTACTTCAGTCCATTGTAGATCTAGAATGGCTTCTTCAAACTTCTTTGGTTCAACTTGAGACAGAAAACTGGAGTAGATTGCTGCATTCAGATTTCTGCTCCTTGTTTGTACCCCTTGTCTTGGATCTCCAATAATCTGCTCTACTGGATGATCTCTAAGATGCCTATTGGCTGGAGGCATCCTGACTTCTGGTTGAACCTCTTCAGTTTCATCATCTTGCTGTACTCCTTGTACTTCTTCTGCATTTGGTACATGTAGTACTCCCCTTAGACAACAACCACTGTCTTCTAATTGTTGTCTTGCAGTAGATTCTTCTTCTAGAGTGAGTTTGTCCATCTTCTTTGTTAAACCTGTGGGGCTGCATACACTACTAGACAACTCATTGTTAATAAGCCTAGTTTCATCAAATACTACATGTACAGTCTCTTCTACAACTTGAGTAGACAAGTTGTACTCTATAAGCCTTACTATTGTTGATGTACCCAACAAAAATTCCCTCTTGGGACTTGGCAACAAACTTAGTCAAGTAAGACTTTCCATTGTTAAGTATGAAGCACTTACAACCAAAGATCCTGAAGTATGATAGATTTGGTTTCCTGCCTTTCACAACCTCATAGGGGGTCTTGTTGAGGCCTTTAGTAATGGTAGCCATATTAATAACATGGCATGCAGTATTAACTGCTTCAGCCCAGAAATATTCTGGTAGTGATGTATCACTTAATAGGGTTCTACCTGCCTCAATCAAGGTTCTATTCTTCCTCTCAGCAATGTCATTTTGCTGAGGTGTTCTAGGTGAAGAAAACTCTTGAAAGATCCCAAAGTCTTCACATAGTTTTGCCATACCCTCAGACTGAAATTCAGTACCATGGTCACTTCTAATCTTGACCACTGTACTGTCTAGTTCATTCTGAATTTGCTTGACAAAGCTATAGAAGACACTAGGTGTTTCAGATTTCTGTCTTAAGAAGAACACCCAGAAAAACCTTGAGTAGTCATCTACAACTACAAAGGTATATGCCTTTCTACCTAGGCTGTGAACTGACATTGGACCAAAGAGATCCATATGCAAGAGGTATAAACACCTCATAGCATCTTTGTTTTCTATGCTTATAAAGATGGATCTAGTCTGCTTGCCCTTTTGACAAGCTGAGCAAATACCATCTTTAACACACTTAACTTGAGGACCATTCCTCACTAACTCTTTGCTAAAGAGTTTGCCAATTGCCTTGTAGTTTAGATGAGCTAGCCTCTTGTTCCATTTGACACAATGAGAGACTTTCTCATCAGCTACAAGACACACTTGAGAACCATTGGTCTCACACATAATGTCTAAGCAGTAGACATTCCTTTTTCTATAGCCAGTCAAAATGATCTTTTGATCATTTGACCTCTTGATATGACAACCATCCTTAACAAATGAGATGTCATATCCTACATCACTTAATTGACTTATACTAATTAGGTTGTGTTTCAAACCTTTAACATAAGCCACTTGAGTAATGGTAACTAAGTTACTAGAAATGTTACCAAACTCTTTGATGATTCCTTTTTCAGAACCACCAAAGGTGACTTTTGGACCATCCTTTATTGGTGTGTAGTCCTTTAGCAATTCCCTTGTTCCAGTCATATGTCTGGAACATCCACTGTCCAAGTACCATATAGGGGCATGACCACTTGGACTAACCTGCAAAACAGATTAATGAACCTTAGAACCCAAAGAATTCTTGGGTCCTTGGTACTTGTTAGTTTGCATCCTGACATGGCTACCTGCTGGTTTTCCAACAGTAGTTTGCTACTCACTTTGGCACTAGCATTGTGCCAACAGTCCATTGCATAGTGGCCAACCTTGCCACAGCACCAACACTCAAACTTATTATACCTTTGCTTAGGTACTGTCTTTGCTGTTTTATCCACAGCTGGCTTGTTGAGTGTTGGGGCTTTGCCCTTGGACTTGGACTTGGACTGAACAGTCCTTGCAGGTCTAGTAAACCCTAGTCCAGCTTTACCTTTGTGATGAATAAATTCATCAATTATGGGTAAACAGACTTTGGTTTAGAAAACCTAGCAACTAAGTCCTTCTCCTTCTGAAGATTAATCTCCAGACTCTTGATTTGATCATTCTTAAATGATATAGTTCCTATTTGAATCACAGTTATGTGCTTCAATCTGGCTATCTCATTTAGTTTTTGATCAAACAACTTCTCAAAATCAGTTGCAGCAGCTTTGAGAATAGCAATTTCCTTTGTCTGACTTTTGGCTAGGGACTTGCTCTTCTTATAAGCTTGCAACAGAACTCTATATTCATCTATCAACTGATGAATATCTTCTTTAGACTCAGATACACTCTCATCACTTGATGAAGATGAATCTGATTCTGTACTGGCACAAGAAACTGAACTGGAAGAACAATGTTGTACCTTACTAGGTCCTGGCTGCTCCAGAATTTTGTCATTTTCAGTCAATGCCATCAGTGCTTGGCACTGACAGTCTTCTTGTTCATATATAGAATTCATAATCTGCATGAACTCTTCTTCTTCTTCCTCAGCAAACAGTCCAATATATGCCTCAGCATCTGACTCAGTTTCTGATGAAGAGATATCTAACAGTGTCTTGTCCTTTTTGGCAACAAAAGACTTCTCCTTCTTGCTCTTGTATTGAGTCCTTTTCTTGTCACTAGACTCCTTTCTCTTCTCAGGACAATCTGCTATCACATGACCTTGTCTATTACAGCAATAGCACACAATTTTTGATAGTGTAGCTTTGCTAGACTTTGACTTTTTCTTGTCTTTCTTTGAAGACTTCTTTTTCTGATAAGAGTCTTCCTTTTCCTGTGAAGTAAATGGCCTTGACATCCACTGTTTCTTCTTTAAGAATTTCTGAAAATGTCTTGTGAAGGCAGCAAAGTCCTCATCACTTTCACTGCTTTCAGATTTTGTGCTGACTGACTCATCTGACTCAGAATCAGCTCCTTTTGAAGGTGGAGAAGGTGACTTACATCTGTACTTTCTAGGGGCTTCTGTCTTGAAGGCCACTGTCCTTTCCTTATGTTCAATTCTTGTTGATTTCTCCTCTTCTTTCCTCACTGTCAACTGTATTTCATAAGACAACAGTTTGCCAAACAGTGTAGGTGGAGGAATTTCTGCCAACTTAGCCATTTCTCTAATGGCACAGATCTTGGTGTCCCAATCTTTTGTTAGGGACCTTAGAAACTTGTCATTGAGTTCATAATTACTGAACTCTCTGCCATAGGACATGAGCTCATTCACTATCCTGTAGAACTTTTTATAGCACTCAGTTATGCTATCAGATTTTCCTTGTCTAAAACTTTCATACTCTTGATTTAGCAAGGATTTTCTGTCTTGCCTCACTTCTTCAGAACCCTCCATATACACAATTAGGGTATCCCACATTTCTTTAGCTGCTCTTACAGTGTATCAGATTCTGAAAAGTTGCATCATCTATAGCACTTACAATGATGTTTTGAGCCCTTTTGTCCATGGTAGCCAGAACAATCTCATCCTTTGTCATTTCAGAGAAATCCTTTGGTGTTCTCTGATTTGCATCTAATTCTGACACCTTCATGGGCACATATGACCCTTCCTTTACTGTGATATAAATCCTAGGGTCTGAGACTTCCATAAATAGCCTCACCCTTTCCTTTCATATGCCAAAGATTTCCTTCCTACATATAGGTAGTTTCATGGATCCCAATTCCTTGTGATTTTCAGTGGAACCCATGGTTCTTGATTTTCTTGAATCTGTAATTGACTTAACCTGAATCTACCAACAGGATCTCCTCAGACAGTTATGTCCCTTTTTGAGGAACCTGCCTCTGATACCACTTGAAAGATATTGTACCTAATCACCTAGAGGGGGGGGGGGTGAATAGGTGACTTGAATCTGTTTAACTTTTTATGCAGCAATCAGATAATATCACAGAATTCTATCTACTATATCACAGCATATATGCAACAATCACAGCCAACAACAATCACAAAGTAGACACAGAGTTTTATAGTGGTTCCCCAAGCTTTGGGTACATCCACTTTCCCCCTTCGCCTATCTAGCAGTGTACTAGATTCGGCCAAACTCCTCCACTATCTCAGAACCCAAATCAGGCTCCTACACCTCAGGCCCAAGGCCCTACAACTCAGCTTTTCCACAAAGCCTACACTCAGCCACAAAGGCCTACACTCAGCCACAAAGGCCTACACTCAGCCACCAAGGCCTACACTCAGCCACAAAGGCCTACACTCAGCCACCAAGGCCTACACTCAGCCACCAAGGCCTACACTCAGAGATTTAACTCTCCTACCCTCAGCCTTTATAATTGCAGGCTTACAATCTCAGATCCCTAAGGATCCTACAAGTTATAATGAATACAAAATGTATAAACTCAACAACTTAGATGAAAGAGAGATAAGTTGTGAGATTCTTGATGAGTTCTTGGAAGAACTCAGCTGAAATCAATCTGACTTGGCTTTCTTCAAAGCTTCTTGAAAGTAGAACACAATAAGACTGATTCCTCTGCAGTTGATCCTTGATCTCTGCTTCTTAAGATTCAGACCAATCTGAATCCTTCTTCTCAGCTGGGTTCCAACAGCTGATTTCTTGGATGGAGCTCTCTCTCTCAAACTTCTTAGATCTTCACTTGATAGCTAGATCTTCTTTAAATCTGAACTTGGACTTGTGTTCAATCAATCTCAACAACAGTTTCTATAGACTGTATAAGCCTATTTATAGGCCTTCTTCATGGTAACCGGCTGGTCCGGTTCATAACTGAATTCTGACAACTCTGACAGGTGCTGTAAACCGGCTGGAATGGCAGCTGTCAAGTCATCCAGTCAGTTCTTGAAAATTTTGTAACTGTCTCCAAGTGTCGAGACTGTCTGTCTTTAAGTGTCGACACTTATAGATTAAGTGTCGACACATGTTGTCTAAGTGTCGACACTAGCCTACAAGGTGTCGACACAACTCCTTGTATTGTAGATTTTATATCTCGACACTACTTCTTCTTCATGTGTCGACACTAAAATTGAGTGTCGACACAAGTACTTGTACTTCAGTATTTTGCTGAATTCTTCTAAGTGTTGACACATCTCCTTTGTGTCGACACATCTACATCTGTTGAATCTGTTAAGTGTCGACACTGCTTCTTGGTGTCGACACATGTCTTCAGTGTTGATACTTGATGAGTGTCGACACATTGCTTTGGGTGTCGACACTTTCTTCTTCAGTCGAGACTCTGGCTGTGTGTCGACACATTCCTTTAGTGTCGACACTTGTACTTAGAATATTTAGTTGAACTTTGCTGATCTTTGCTAAGTGTCGACACAGCTCCTTGTGTCGACACTTTCTTCAAGTGTTGAGTCTTCAGCTGAGTGTTGACACATTGTTCTTGGTGTCGACACTTACTTCAAGTGTTGACTCTTCTGCTGAGTGTCGACACATTGTTCTGGGTGTCGACACTTGTACTTAGTCTCTGCTGACTTTTGCTGAGTGTCGACACAGCCTCCAAGTGTCGACACTTTCTGGTGTAGACATAGTTTCACTGGGTGTCGACACAACTGCTAAGTGTCGACACAGCTTCACTGCACTCTTATTCATTGAGTGTCGACACAGCTCCTTGTGTCGACACTTTCTGTCTGGTGTCAACTCAGCATCCCTGGTGTCGACACAATGACTCCAAGTATCGACACTGCTTGTCTGGGTGTCGACACAAGTCCTCTTAAGTGTCGACACTTTCCCTGAGGGTGTCGACACATGGACTTAGAAACTTTTCTTCTTTCCTGTAAATGCTTAGCCTGCACAAGTAAACTCAAAACACATCAAATACATTTTGATGTATATCATTGAGTTGGGTGAGGCTTCTTCAAATCAGGTATATTTGAACCAATGTACCCAACAAACCTGCCTGTGGATGGAGAGGGGTTGAGGTGCTTGGGCTGCAACCCGGTAGCGTCGCCTAGAGTGGAGCCGTGACATCGTCACGTTGTATCGGCTAGGGGCGTTACATAACATGTCTAGTGACTAGACTCTCACAACGCCTAACAGTTGCCTCTAAGGGTTTCCTTTGTACGTGTTCAAACCATCTTAGTCGAGATTCTCGCATCTTCTCTGCAATTGGCGCAACTCCTGTTTTATCCCTGATACTTTCATTCCTAATTTTATCCAGTCTCATGTGTCCTCACATCCACCCAAGCATTTTCATCTCTGCGAGTCTCATTTTTTGCTTATGTACACACAATTCACTGCCCAATTTTCAGAATCATAGAGCATCGTTGGTCTAATTGCAATACAATAAAACTTGTCTTTAAGTTTTAATGGTACTTTACGATCACATAAGATCTCAGATGCGCCTCCCCACTTCAACCACCCCCTTAGATTCTATGTGTCATGTACAACTTGTATTCACAGGGTGGGACCAAAATGCCCCAAGGACACAGATTGGGCTAGCTTTGGGAAAAAATTGGATCAGATAAGAAAGTGTGTGGGAGGGATCTCACCGCAAGTGGGCGGGAAGGCTCTCGCCCAGGGGTTGAGTAACATCATTTCGTCGAGCGCCATTCGTCGAACTCTAATTCGTCGAATTGTGAAGGTCTAATTCGGCAAACTGAGATGGTTCAATTTGTCGAGCTGGGAACGTTAATTCGTCGAACGCAAACTCGTCGAACTGAGCCTTCGACTTAAGTCATTTTCGTCGAGCAAGTTTGGGATTAGGCCATAGCTGAACCAGGGCAGGGGAGAAGGCTCCTGCCCTCGGCAGGCGAAAGGGCTCGCGCCCCAGGCCGGCAGAAGCCCTTGGCGCTAAGTGATGCTTCTCCACTCAACGCTACCGCCAGCCCTTGGCGTTGAGTGATGCATATCCACTCAACGCTCCCGTCAGCCTTGCCATTGAGTGATGTTTCTCCACACAACGCTCCTGCTAAACCCAGGCCTGAAATTACCTAAATACCCCTGGGTCTGCATTTAGCTCCTCAGAACAGCGAAGTTTGGCTATTGGCAGACCAGTCCATGGGCATTTTAGTAATTTTAGGGCAACAGAAGTGCGCTTTTTGCAGATCAGATATTAAAAATCTATAAAAAGACCCATAGGATGCCTCAGAAGGGGGATTTTTCTCATACTCTCATTTTTCCTTTTAGAGCTTTTTGAGGTACTCCTAGCCCAGTAATTGGCTTTGTAGGGGAAGCGCTCAGAGAACTTCCGGGTTAGAGGAAGGAGCTCTCAGCTGAGGCTTTGGGTTAGTTCTTAGTCCTTTAGCACTAGTCAGGAGTTGCGTTTGGGAGAAATAGATGTCAGCTACACCCCTAGGTCTGAACTCTTGTTGAGGCCAGTTTTTGGCTTCAACACTTCTGGTGCGGTGAGCGTGGACTGTAGCTGACACATGAAAATCTCAAGTTAAGTCTCATGGCTGGGGATGAAGGAGAAGGAGCAGGCTCGTGGGCTTCTTCTTCTCGATGAAGTGGGGTGACGTTCGGGATGCTGGAAGACTTCAGGCGGGAAGTCCTCCAGACCATCCACCTGGCCTTTTCGGCAAGGAGCGAGTGGGCAACGTCTCAGGTCCCGGTGGTTCCCGCCCCATCACTAGGCGAGAATGCTCCCTGGCCGCTCCCCAGGAAGGAGGTTTCGGCGGAGGCTGTGGAAAGGGATGTCCCCAGGCGGGAGCTATTACCCGGACAAACCAGTGCGGACAGGGCTAGTGAGCCGAGGTCGTGCGACGAGCCCTCTCGGAAGGCAGGGGCGGGAGCCCCTTCAGTGAGCTCATCATCTCAGCTCCTGTTCCGGAGGGGTTCCAGGAGCCAGACATGACCTACTATACAGGGAGGGACGACCCCATGCAGCATGTGCAGTGGTTTGAAGATGTAGTTATCATAAGGCAAATGTCGGATGCCTTCAAGTGTAGACTCTTCGTCATCACTCTAAAAGAGAAGGACAGGGACAGGTTCCACTAGTTGCCTACGAGTTTGATCTACTACTTCGAGGATTTGCGACACGGGTTCTTGCTAAGGATTTCAACATCCAAGAAGAGGAAGAAGGGAACAGAGTGCTTGTTTGCCATCAAGCAGAGGTCGGAGGAGACATTGAGACGCTATGTTGATAGATTCCAGGAGGAGATTCTGCAGGTTCAGGAGATGTCGGGGTACATGGTGATGCTTGCCTTCACCCTTAGGTTAAGGCCCAGCATCTTTAGCATGGAGCTGAAGAGGGTTCCCCCCCCTCTACTTTAAGGAGTTGATGGAGAGGGCGGCAAAGAAAATCGAGATCAAGGCGGCCAATCCGGCGTTTGCTAAGAAGTTGGCCATGTTGGTGGATGAAGATGTGAAAGAATTAGGAGCAGGGAGGCAGAGGGAGCAGAAAGAGGAGGGAAGAAGAGAAGAACCCCGAGGGCAGGGGCAACAGCCAGGTTGGGGGCAGTGTGAGGCGAACAACAGGTTGGGTTAGAGGCCCCAGGAAGGACACCCTCATGTACAGGGAGGAGGTTTCCAAGGAAGGGACAACTTCCGCAAGCAAAGGAGGTTCTACCAGCCAGCCTGGAAGCAGGGACAGAGGGTCCCCCTCCCGCCGCAATAGGAAGCTATGGAGATAGTCAGGGGAAGAGGAGGAAGTAGAGGAGCTCGGGGAGGAGCGAGGAGGAGAGATTGCACGGTGGCGTTGCCCTTTTATGACTTCCACCAGGAAGTGGGTCACGCAACGAACACCTGCCCGAAATTTTTGGAGATGAGAGCGGTCAGGGGGCAAGTCCAGCAGCAGCCGCCCGTGAGGATCGAAGAAGTTCTGCTAGGAGGAGGAGAGGATAGATGAGAGGACCAGGTGGACGTAGGAGCCCAAGGAGGGATCGAGGTGATCCATGAGGGTGTGGGGATCAAAGCCACCTGTAAGGGGAGCTTCCAAACCATGTATAGAAGGAGCATCGCCTCGACCTCCCTGACCCCCCCCCATAGGAGGAAAAAATCACTTTCTCAGTGAAGGACATGCCCGACTACGAAGACCCATTCTGTGACGCCTTGGTGATCCAGACAGCAGTAGAGAGTTTCACGGTCTCCAGGATTCTGGTAGACAACGGGATTTCCGTGAATGTAATCTTAAATAAAGCCTTTGACGAGATGAATGCGGAGGCTCGAAGGGTTCTAGCCTCGGATGGACCATTGTTTGGGTTCTCGGGGGAGCGAAAGGAAGTTGAAGGAGGGGTGGGGTTGCATGTGACGTTGGGGGGGGGGGGATATCGAAGAACTGTCGGTTCGTCATCGTTGATGCTCCAAACAACTATAACACAATCTTTGGGCGGACTCTCATCAGCGCCTTTCATTGCGTCTCCTTCTTGTTTCACCAGTGCCTAAAGTTCAGCAGTGGAGGAGTGCAGGTCAGGATCAAGGGGAATCCAAAGGTGGCAAGGTAGTGCTATGTGACTGCATTCAATACCATTTCCTGGATGACGGAGGCAGAGGAGCTGGAGAAGGCGATGACATTGGAGGAGGAAGCTGTGGAGGAAGGAGTGATGAGCCTAGGTGAGGCTGGAAAGAAGTCTGAAGAGGAGTTTGTGGAGAGAGGAGTGGTGAGCTTAGGTGAGGCTGGAGAGAACACTGCAGGGGATCAAGGGGTAGAGGGAGAAGCTGGAGGTGAGACCTAGAGGGGTGAGGAAGTGGAGTTGTCTAGGGAAGGCCTGTTGGAGGAGATGGAGGTTGAAAGGATAGAAGGTGAGGAAGAGTTGGGAGAAGAGGAGGAAAGAGTCAGCGGGGAGCAGTCCAGGATGGATCCGGCAGAGGAAGTCGTTGAGATGGAGGTCATCAACAAGGCAGGGAAGATAGAGAGGGTAAGGGTCAGCGGAGGTTTGCGTCCAGAAGACCAGACAAGGATGCGTGAGTGCATCCAAAAGAACATTGATGTCTTTGCCTAAAATGCGGCTGACATATCGCTCATCGATGTGGATGTGGCTTGCCACCATCTGAACCTGGACCCTAAGACGCGTCCCATTCGCCAGAATATGAGGACCATGGCCACCAAGCTGGAAGAGCCCATCCGCGAGGAGGTCAAGAAGCTTCTCGATGCAGGTTTCATCTCAAAGATCCAGTACCCAGGTGAAAGTTATTCAGTTGTCTACCTAAATCACCTAGAGGGGGGTGAATAAGTGAGTTGTGCGTCTTTTATGGAATAAAAATTATCGATCTACGCACACAATAATCTACCAAGAAATCACAGAGGACACAAAAATTTATAGTGGTTTCCCAACCTTGAGTACATCCACTTTCCACTCACCTATCTAGCAAGGGACTAGACTCAGTTACTCTACTATCTCGGATTGAAAACCAATCTTACGCCTCGGAACAAAGTTCCTACAATCCCGATCCACAACACAGATCTACAGTCGGAAGATAAAAACTTCTTACAACTTGGAGACAAAAGCTCCTACACTTGGAGAGGAATCTCCTACAAGAATAAATAGAGAAAATATGAAATACAAACAGAATATTTCTCAGATCTGGAAAATCTCGGCCAAGGACTTCTTTCTTTGATCTTTGCGGCTTTTTTAGAAATTGTTGAAGAAGATGCTCGGCTAGATCTGGATCTGAGGTTTCTTTGACTCACACGATCCAAGAGAAGATGAGGAGTTGAAGAACAATCTTGATCTGTAAGTCGACTTGATATGAATCTCCTTGAACACAAGCCCTAGGAGATTTGCACGATGAAGAGGGCAGAGGCTTCCGTTTTTGGAAAGAGAAAATTCTGATTCATATTTCTTAGAATAATCTTTTCAGCACTTGTTGTTAGGGTTAATCGATTTGACAAGACCTTATATAAGATCTCCCTAACGGTCATAATTAATATTAATGACGTACACGTGGACCAATCACGTCAAGACATTTGAAAATCCCGTCGGTTATGGACTTAGCGAAATTTTGGAAAAATTTGCTGATTTACTCGAGTAAAAGATGAGCTACTCGAGTGCTAGGCTGAGATCTCGAGAGGATAGTAATAGACTACTCGAGATGAATTCCTTGAGAAAATTCAGAACAGAACTTATAGATACTCGAGTGGAATAAAATTTACTCGAGTACTAGAAGTGTTACACGAGAGGTGGAGAAGAACTACTCGAGTACTAGAAATATTACTCGAGAGGTAGAAGGATTACTCGAGTCAAAGACTTAGCGATTTTTTCTGGGAGATGAAATCTGGTTACTCGAGTACTGGGGTCGGACTATTCGAGTAGTAGATAGACTACTCGAGTACATGAACTTGACTACTCGAGTGAGGTAACAACAACACGAGAATTGTCCTTCTATAACTCGAGACAAAGGACTTATCTACTCGAGTGGTTAACATGACTACTCGATTAAAGTACTTAGAATAAATTTTGAGAGGAAAAACTGTTAACTCGAGAATAAGAGAAAGTCTACTCGAGTAATGGACTTGGCCACTCGAGAGCTATGTTCAAACTACTCGAGAGCCATTTCCCTTACTCGAGTACAGACAGACTTACTCGAGTATTTATTAAGTGTTCAACTCGAGTACTTAAACTTCTACTCGAGTGAAAGACTTAGAAAATTTTTTCCTTCAAGAGAATTTTCCTTTCTTCAATAAAATCAGCAACACTTATTCCTCCAATCAATCCTAGTGCTTGAAATATGAAGTGTATCCCAATAGAGAGGTTAAACATGAGTCAACACCATGGATCACACAATGAGGGATTACATTGTATGGTCCTGTGTTTGGTGACCCATTGTAGACTGACATTGATCTACACTTGACAATTTAGTCCTATAAACACATAACTCAAACAATACATCAAATACAACTTAATTCATCTTAGTTTAAGGGTGACTTCACCAAATCTGAGTTATTGTGGATACAATACCCAACAATCTCCCCCTATTTGTAGAAGTCAGAATCCTCTACACTAAGGTGAATTATATAGACAAATAAAGAACTAGATATGCAGGATAGAAATCAAAGTAATAAGCATATGGATTAAAAGCAAAGAGTGGATTAACAAAATTAAGAATTATATAAATAAAATTGTCCAAAAGCCATTTCTACACAATTCTTATCCCCACTCTCATAACTCTCTTCATGCTTAGACTTGATGTTGCTGTTTATCCATCTTCTCTTATTATCTCCTCTGATAACTATAAGGCTTTGGGTAATACTTGAGAGACTTTGGAGGAGCAGTAGGGATGTTTCTTCCTTATTCTCTATCATATAGTCTTCTCTTAGTCATAGATTTCTCATACAAGTCCCATTCTTGGGAGCTGTAATGATCATGTCTATTTTCATTGAAGTCCAAGATTAACTTTAGAGTATCCAGAATAAGTGACTTTGAAGTAGGAGACCAAATTTCTGCAAATTCTGGAGCTTTCCTTTTCTCTGTATCTGGAACTGGAATAGATCTACTAGTAGAGGCTCCATCACCATATCTTCTCTTCTTTGGAATGTGAATTTCAGGAGGAGCTTGAAGAAAAATGTCTGCTGGATCAGCCTCCCAAACCTGAGCATAAAATTCTGGAGGAGGAGCTTCAAAACCTTCAGGTCTAGGAGAGAAAGTAGGCTGAGGAGCAGGAACTGGAGCAACAGGAGGTAGGGGATTCAGATGATGAGGAATAACATTTGGATCAGCTTGAAAGTCAGGGAGTATCTGATTATGCATCCATACAGCTGTATCATAAGTATGGAATTTTATACTTTGAATCTGACTCAACACATCATCATGAATTTCTTTCATCTTTGCTTCCCAGAGTGTTTGCTTGTTGGCATCTGATTTCTCTAAGTACTCTTTAACTAAATTGCCCCCCTTTCTGACATCTACAGTCAGAGTACTTATAGCATCTTCTTTGAAAGTCCCTACCTCTTCACAGATCTTGAATGTGTGCTCTTAGGCTTTCTTTTCTAACTGAATCTGGTTATTGACAACAGTAACAGCTTGATCCATGACATGACCAACACTAGTGATTGTGTGGTCCATAGCTTTTCCACCAATCTTGAATAATTGTCTCAATTCATCAGTATTATGTTGAATTTCAGCAAATCCTTTGCTCATCTCTTTCTCAAAAGCAAAAATTTTGTCTTAAACAACTTTGAGAGAGTCGTCAAAGTACTTTCTTTGTTCAAGAAGCATCTGTTCAATCTTACCAACAATATCATTTACAGCAGCAGGAGGAGTAGTAGTAGTAGAAGGAACTGGAGGAGGAGGAGCAGACCATGGAATAACTTCTTCAATGGTGACTGAGCTCTTAGCTCTGGTAGTATGAATCAGGGCATCACCTTCTTCATCAATGAAGCTGGGTAAAGAAAAATCTAAGCTCTTCAGGGGAGCTTCAACTGGTTCTGGGGATGGCTCTTTGTCATCAGAAATCAAAATAGTCTCAACTTGCTCTTGTTCAGCAGCAGGAGAGTGGTGAACAGGGGATATATGAGATGGAGTATGAGTGAGTGAAGGTACTGTTGTTTGTTGCTTGGATGGTTCAGCAGGTTGTTCTGATTGGAGTGGAGGAAGAGGTTCATCAGTACTTAACTCTTCAATCATTTGATTTATGGCTTCTTCTGTAGATGGAAGAGGGTCTTGAATCTGAGCATCTGATGGTGTTTCTTCAGGTGTTGATGGAGGGAGATAGACAGCAGCTGGTGGAGTAGGCTTCTATCTTCTAGAACAAAAAGAGCAGGCTCCCCCTCAGCAGCTGCACCAGATGTGCTGACTATATGAGGTGGAGAGGGAGATGATGTCCTATCCTCTGCAGCAGGAAGATCATGGGCTCTGGTAGACTGGGCAGGATTCAGCAGTTTTAAATCTCATCTCTGTATGGAAGAAATTGATACCTTCTTCATGTGATGTAGTATTGTACCTTTGGAGAAATTGAAGACTTCAGGATTGATCTCATGCAACATCAAGGAGATAATCCTGGCATAGTTTGGAGCCTTGATGCTCTCCCTGATTTTGTCAAGAATCAACATACCAAACTGATATTTTTTCCCTACAGATAATTGCTGTCATGATGTCAAACATGTTTAGTGAAATTTCTCTGATTGAATTGGTCTTGCACAGGGGGATTTTTCCAAGAACATCTACAAGAAATTTGCTCTATAGATTGAGCTCTGATCGTCGAATGGTGAGTACTTCTAGTGAGAATCCACATAACATACAAGCTCTGTTAGAATCTTCAGGACCGAGATGCTCTTCTTCATCAATGACTGGTAGCCGAAGAAGATTTGAGACAGAGTTTTTTTTTAAGCTTAACATTGATACCCTTTACTTTGGACTTAAGAACATTCCCATTTCTCTTTACTTTAATGTTCTTGAAAAATTCTTCAACCTCTGGAAATAGAATCTTGCACGGTTGCTGAAGAACAAATGTCAACCCGGCGGTGTTGAGGAGAATGAGTAGATTCCTGAAATCATAGTACAATTCGCCAATCCCGGCGGTGACGAGTTCAGAGCCGATTCCAATTTTTGACGGCGGTGCCATGATCTAGAAAGTTGAGAGAAACTTCGTGCGGGGAAGAGGACGGCGCGGGTTCTGCGACAGTCGACGGAAGATGAAGAGTCTATCGTCTTACTCGAGTGAAAGGATTTTGATTCGTGTAGAAAAATGAAATCCGGACTTTTCCTATTTATATAACCCTAATTTATCAATAATTAAAAAAGTAAATTAAGCTAACATACCTTTGAAAGTGGCGGTATAAGCCTCGGGTTGCGAATAAAGAAATTTGAATCGAAGTTGAAAATTGACTTCCTGATACTTGAGTGGATTGGCAGTACTCGAGTGAAAATTGGCAGTACTCGAGTGAAATATAGATGTACTCGAGTGAAGTCTTCATGCTTCTCGAGAAGAACTTAAGTACTCGAGTAGCTAGGGTTACTCAAGTGACTTGTCGGGTACTCAAGTAGGCTAAAGAGATACTCGAGTGACTTTCTTCTGACTTCTCGAGAAGAACTTAGGTACTCAAGTATTGTTACTCGAGTGACTGGAGGAGTACTCGAGTGATCTTTGTCTTACTCGAGTCATAATGACTGAACTTCAGAAATTTCAACTTTTGATAGATTTCTTGACCTTTGAGCTTTGTTGTAAGTCCACCTTCTCTAATCTTCTTTGTTGAGCATTCCAAGTTCTGTTTTGAAGAACGAGAACTTGGCCTCGTCCAGCGGCTTTGTGAATATGTCTGCAATCTGCCTGTCTGTTAGGACATACTGTAGATCAATGTCCCCATGCTCCACATGCTCTCAGATGAAGTGGTACCGCAGCTCTATGTGCTTTGTCCGGCTATGAGAGACTGGGTTGTTGGCTATTGCAATCGTGCTAGAGGATTCATAAAACAAAGGGATGTCTTGGACTTTGAGATTGTAATCTTCCAGCTGATTCTTTATCCATAGCAACTGTGCACAACAACTGCCTGAAGAGATATACTCTGACTCAGCAGTTGAGATTGCAACACAGTTCTTCTTCTTACTACTCCAGGAAATGAGCCTTCTTCCAAGGAATTGGCAAGCCCCGGAAGTGCTCTTCCTGTCATCTTTACTACCTGCAAAATCTGCATCTGAAAAACCAATTAGTACGCTATCGTTACTTCTTGGGTATCATAAGCCAAGATTTGGTGTACCTTTAAGGTATCTCAAAATCTGCTTTGCAGCAGCGTAGTGAGATTCCTTAGAGTTCACTTGAAATCTAGCACAGACACATGTTGAGAATATTATGTCTGGTCTACTGGCAGTAAGGTAGAGCAAGGATCCAATTATGCTTCTGTACTTGGTTTCATCAAAAGGTTTCCATTTCTCATCCTTGTCCAGAGACACAGTTGAACCCATTGGAGTCCTCATAGTGGTTGCATTCTCCATTCCGAATTTCTTAATTAGCTCTTTGGTGAACTTAGTCTGCGAGATAAAAATTCCATCTTCAGATTGTTTCACCTGAAGCCCTATGAAATACTTCAGCTCGCCCATACTGCTCATTTCAAACTTCCCTTGCATAAGTTTTGAAAACTTCTTGCAGAGGTTGCCGTCAGTAGAACCAAAAATAATGTCGTCGACATAGATTTGTACTAGCAAAATCTTGTCTTTTATTTCCCTAAGAAATAATGTCTTATCTATCTTTCCCCTTGTGAATTTGTTCTCAAGAAGAAAGGTAGACATCATCTCATACCAAGTTCGAGTAGCTTGTTTCAAACCATATAAAGCTTTAGATAGCAGATAAACATAATCAAGAAAGTTAGAATCAACAAAACCTGGAGGTTGTTCCACATACACCTCTTCCTTTATGTCACCATTAAGGAAGGTAGACTTCACATCCATCTGATAGACAGTGAAGCCCTTAAGAGCGATATATGCTAGGAATAACCTGATTACCTCCAGCCTTGCCACTGGAGCGTATGTCTGGTCAAAGTCGATTCCTTCTTCTTGACGATATCCTTTGACAACGAGTCTGGCCTTGTTCTTTATGATCGTTCCATCCTCGTCTATCTTGTTCCTGTAGAGCCACTTTGTCCTAATAACATTCTTACCTTTGGGTCTAGGAACAAGTTTCCATACTTGACAGTGCTTGAACTGATTTAGTTCTTCTTCCATTGCCATTATCCATGATGCATCTGAGTTTGCTTCCTCAAACTTTTTTGGTTCAACCTGTGAGAGAAAACTCAAGTATAAATTCTCATTAGTTGTACCTCTACGAGTTCTGACACCATCTCGGGGATCTCCTATGATTTTGTCCATTGGGTGGTCCTTCAGATGTCTGAACTCTAGAGTTCTTGCATCTGGAACTTCTTCTTCAATCACCGGAGTGACTTCATCAACTTGGACGGTTTCTTCATCTTGATCATCAACCTCTCCAATAGGGGTTGGAGTGGCGATCTTGATGAACTTTTCACCTTTTTCTTCAGTTGGCTCATCCAAGTTTAGTTCTTTCAACTTTATACCTGCATCTTCAATGAACACACTAGAAGAGTTGCCTAACAGCAAGCTCGTCTCATCAAATACAACATGTATGGATTCTTCTACGACTAAAGTTTTTATATTAAATATCTTATATGTCTTACTATGACTACTATACCCTACAAAAATACCTTCAAAACTCTTTTCGCTAAATTTGGTAGTATGATACTTGCCATTGTTAAGGACGAAGCACTTGCAGCCAAAAATTCTAAAATATGAAACAGTCGGTTTTCTGCCCTTTAGAAGTTCATAAGGTGTCTTATTGTGGTTCTTGTTTATGAGTGCTCGATTTTGCACATGACATGCAGTATTGACGGCTTCGTCCCATAAGTATTCTGGTAGTGAGGCATCACTCAACATGGTCCTGCAGGCCTCTATGAGTGTTTTATTCCTTCTCTCAGCCACTCCGTTCTGTTGAGGAGTACGAGGAGAGGAAAAATCATGAAAGATACACATGCTTTCGCAGAATTCTGTCATGGCCCCAGACTTGAACTCTATTCCATTGTCACTTCTTATCTTGACTACGAAACAGTTGTATTCATTCTGGACTTGCTTGAAAAAATTTGTAAAGATGTCAAAGGTATCTGACTTGTGTTTTAGAAAGAACACCCACGCAAAGCGCGAGTAATCATCAACAATAACCAACGTATAATCCTTACCTTCCAAACTTCAAACTTGCAGTGGACCGAACAAGTCCATATGAAGTAGATGTAAACATCTATTAGAATCTTTGCCGATAGCGCTTCTAAAGGTAGCCCTTATTTGCTTGCATTTTACGCATGCATGACAAGGCCCATCTTTATCGTTCTTGACCTTTGGGGCATCACGTACTAAATTCAGTGAAAATAATTTATTAATAGTTTTGAAATTAATATGTGCTAATCTCTTGTGTCATTGGTCACCAAGAGACGCACTATCTTTTGCCATAAAACACACTGGTGTAGAAGAGTCTATACAAATGAAATTTAAACAAAATATGTTTCTGTTTTGAGTGCCTGATAGAATCGTTTCCATATTGTCAAATGATTTTATTAAGCACTTATCAGCATGAAATTCAACAATATATCCTTTATCGTAAAGTTGGCTTATGCTTATGAGTTTGTGTTCCAATCCTTCAACATAAGCCACATCTGAGAAGGATACTCTACCTTTAGAGATCATACCATAGCCTTTAGTAATTCCTTGGTCTGAGCCTCCAAAGATGACCTTTGGCCCGTTCAAGACTGGAGAATAGTTCTGAAGAAAGCTTATTATCCCGGTCATGTGTCGAGAGCATCCACTGTCCAAATACCAGATAGGCGTTTTGGTGGCCTTTGGACATACCTGCAATTATAAATCAATTTGCCTTAGGATCCCAAACATGTTTGGGTCCTTGGTCTCTTGTTAGAACACTCTCCTTATGAGTATTAACATTATAAGTGGTCTTTCTCATATTTCTAACATGAGGAGTTGCAAAATTCCTGGGATTAAACCAGCAATCAATGACAAAGTTAATAATTTTGCCACAGCACCAACAGTCAAACCTGTTGTATCTTTGCCTTAAGATTCTCCTGTTTGACCTTTTGAGATGGTAGTCTTGTAGGTGCAACATTATTAGAGGAGGAAGCTTCATGGTGATGATAATCACATGATTTCTTCTCCTTCAGTGGCCTTTCCACAATAGGCTTTACCTTTGGTGCTTTCTTAATGTTATGACCATGATTATAAGGGTCATAGCTCTGAAGAATAACTTCCTCATAAGGTGCCTTAAAGACACTCTCACCAAAGTTTCTGGGGTGAGTCCATCCTTGGTAACGAGACTTGGGTTCTACATAAGTAGGCCTAGTCAAGTGACCGTAGGATGAGTCAAGATAGAACTCATTTGATGGAAATATAACCTTCTTGAAGGAGATCGGATCTTGAGGGGCTTTCCCCTTCTCATTGGCCAAAGCCTTGTTGGCCGCCTTATTCTTTCTCTGAGCCTTATTCCTCCTAGAAGATTTACTAGGAGCTTCAACACGGCCTAGCCCCGCACCCTTGTCCTTAGCTGAGAATTCAGCAATGAAAGGGAGGACAGTCTTGGGCTTCGAGAAACTTTCAACAAGTTTCTTTTCAGCTTCAAGTTGTACTTCCACTTCTTTTATGATTTTCTCCTTAAGGTTTAGGTGCTCAAGAGCCTTGTTATATTCTTCAATGACAGCATTGAAGTTTTCTCTGAGTGACTCGGTCTTAGCGACTTCCTCTCTCAAAGTGCCCTTATCAGCCTGTAGAGACTTTATCTCTTTAGCTTGAGCTTTCACGACTCGTCGACATTTGTTGTAAGCCTTGATTAACTCCTTGTATTGGGCCATGAGTTCAGACTCATTGTTAGAAGAGCTGTCCTCACGATCATGTTCAGAAACATCAGATTCAGAAAGAGACGTGTGAGAGTTTACCTTCCCAGTGAACTGAGGCTCTTATTCATCATCAGTTTGAGCCATAAGCCCAAAGTAGGCTTCTTCTTCTTCACTCGACTCAGATGAGTCAGAGTCTCTTAGAGTCTTGCCCTTCTTGGCTATTAGGCTTTTTTCTGTCCTCTTCTTATTGTAAGAGGATTTCTTTTCCTCTCTCTTTCCACCCTCCTTCTTCTTGTGGGGATAGTCAGCAATAACATAACCTGGCTTATTACAGCAATAACAAACGATGTCAGTGGAAATATGTTTGTTCGGTTTAGTAGTATACCTGTCATGGCTGCTTGACCCTTTTCTGTGTCGATCACCATCATGTCCTGATCTTCTGTAGGAGACATCCGTGTCTTTCCATTGCTTCTTTTTGTTCAAGAATTTCCCGAACTGTCGTGAGAGTAGAGAAAACTCTCCTTCAAATAGCTCTGAGCCTGAGGTACTTGGCTCTGAGGTTTATTCTTCACTTACTTCTTGTGCTGGGGCTGGAGAGGCAGCCTTGGACTTCCTTGAGGTGTTTGTCTTGAGAGCAACCGACTTCTCCTTGGATGAAGACCTGCTCTTCTCTTCTTCAGCTTTTCTTGTATTGAGTTGCAGCTCATATGACATATGCTTCCCGAAGAGATTTTGCGGGTCTGTCTCAGCTAGCTTTCCAAATTCCCGGATTGAACAAACCTTGTTATCCCATTCCTTAGTCAGGGATCTCAAGAACTTATCATTCAGTTCTCCATTTGTGAAGACTCGGTCGTAGACTCTTAGATCGTTGACTATCTTGAAAAAGTTTTCAAACGTATCTGCAATGGTATCCTTGGGTCCTTGTCGGAAGGCTTCATATTTCTGATTAAAAAGGGATCTTCTATCATCCCTAACCTCTTCTGTGCCTTCCATCAAGGTGACGAGAGACTGCCACATCTCCTTAGCAGACTGGCAGTGGATCAGGTTCTGCAACACGGAGTCATCAACTACACTTGCTATAATATTCTTGGCCTTCTTGTCTAAAGACACAAGTGCAATCTCATCTTTGTCGAGATCCATCAATTTCTTAGGAACCTTCTATGTTGGATCTATAGTGGAGACGGTCATCGGAACGTAAGGACCTTCTTCAACGATCATGAAGATCTTTGCATCCACAGCTTCCATGAAAAATCTGATTCTCTCTTTCCACATACAAAAGTTATTCTTTGTGCACAAGGGAAGCTTGGCAAAATCTTTGGCCTTGTCCATGCTTGGATAATCTCAAAAGACAAATGGGGAGGAACCTGATCAAGATGTTAACATTTTAGTGATCAACATCGCTCTGATACCAATTGAAAGTTATTCAGTTGTCTACCTAAATCACCTAGAGGGGGTGAATAGGTGAGTTGTGCGACTTTTTGTGGAATAAAAATTATCGATTTACGCACACAATAATCTACCAAGCAATCACAGATGACACAAAAATTTATAGTGGTTCTCCAACCTTGGGTACATCCACTTTCCACTCACCGATCTAGCAAAGCACTAGACTCGGCTACTCCACTATCTCGGATTGAAAACCAATCCTACGCCTCAGAACAAAGTTCCTACAATCTCGATCCACAACACGGATCTACACTGGAAAATAAAAACTTCCTACAACTGGGAGACAAGATCCTACACTCAGAGAGGAATCTCCTACAAGAATAAATGGAGAAAATATGAAATACAAACAGAATATTTCTCAGATCTGGAAAATCTTGGCCAAGGTCTTCTTTCTTTGATCTTTGCGGCTTTTTCAGAAATTGTTGAAGAAGATGCTCGGCTAGATCTGGATCTGAGGTTTCTTTGACTCATACGATTCGAGAGAAGATGAGGAGTTGAAGAACAATCTTGATCTGTAAGTCGACTTGATCTGAATCTCCTTGAACACAAGCCCTAGGCGATTTGCACGATGAAGAGGGCGGCGACTTCCGTTTTTGGAAAGAGAAAATTTTTATTCAGATTTCTTAGAATAATCTTTTCAGCACTTGTTGGTAGGGTTAATCGATTTGACAAGACCTTATATAAGATCTCCCTAACAGTCATAATTAGCATTAATGACATACACGTGGAACAATCATGCCAAGGCATTTGAAAATCTCGTCAGTTATGGACTTAGCGAAATTCTGGAAAAATTTGCTGATTTACTCGAGTAAAAGATGAGCTACTCGAGTGCTAGGCTGAGATCTCGAGAGAATAGTAATAGACAACTCGAGATGAATTCCTTGAGAAAATTCAAAATAGAACTTATAGATACTCGAGTGGAATAAAATTTAGTCGAGTACTAGAAGTGTTACACGAGAGGTGGAGAAGAACTCTCGAGTACTAGAAATATTACTCGAGAGGTAGAAGGATTACTCGAGTCAAAGACTTAGCGAATTTTTCTGTGAGATGAAATCTGGTTACTAGAGTACCAGAGCTGGACTACTCGAGTAGTAGATAGACTACTCGAGCACATGAACTTGACTACTCGAGTGGGGTAACAACAACACGAGAACTGTCCTTCTATAACTCGAGACAAAGGACTTATCTACTCGAGTGGTTAACATGACTACTCGAGTAAAGTACTTAGAATAAATTTTGAGAGGAAAAACTATTAACTCGAGAATAAGAGAAAGTCTACTCGAGTAATGGACTTGGCCACTCGAGAGCTATGTTCAGACTACTCGAGAGCCATTTCCCTTACTCGAGTACATACAAACTTACTCGAGTATTTACTAAGTGTTCAACTCGAGTACTTAAACTTCTACTCGAGTGAAATACTTAGAAAAATTTTCCTTCAAGAGAATTTTCCTTTCTTCAATAAAATCAGCAACACTTCTTTCTCCAATAAAATCAGTAACACTTCTTTCTCCAATCAATCCTAGTGCTTGAAACATGAAGTGTATCCCAATAGAGAGACTACACATGAGTCAGCACCATGGATCACACAATGAGTGATTACATTGTATGGTCCTGTGTTTGGTGACCCATTGTAGACTGACATTGGTCTACACTTGACAATTTAGTCCTGCAAACATATAACTCAAACAATACATCAAATACAACTTAATTCATCTTAGTTCAAGGGTGACTTCACCAAATCTGTGTTATTGTGGATACAATACCCAATACCAGGCTGGGTCTCCAATATGGTAATGGTAAAGAAGGGTGATGGGAAGTGGCGCATGTGTGTAGATTTCTCTTTATTGAATAAATCATGCCCTAAGGATTGCTACCCCCTGCCTCGGATTGACGCGTTGGTTGATTCAGCCGTCAGTTTTTCTATTATGAGTTTTTTGGATGCCTTTTTCAGGTTATCACCAGATCCGCATGCATCCCCCTGACGTCAAAGATGTCTCCTTCATCATAAGGGAGGGATGCTATAACTATAAAACGATGCCCTTCGGGCTAAAGAACGCGGGGGATACGTACCAGCAAATGATGGATCGAGTGTTTAAAAATCAGAGTGGTGGGAACCTGGAGGTCTACGTAGATGATCTCATGGTAAAGAGCACGGATGTGGGTTCACACCTACTTGACTTGGAGGAGACATTGGAGACCCTGCGAAAGTTGAAGATGAGGTTAAACCCCTAGAAGTGTGTCTTTGTGGCAAGCTGAGGCAAGTTTCTTGGACACCTTCTAACCCCGGCGGGGGTCGAGCCTAACCCGGATAAGGTGAAGGCCATCATAGAATTGGAATCACCTCGCAATGCCAAGGAGGTTCAACGCTTGACGGATAAGCTAGTCGGGCTGAGTCGATTTCTCTCCCGTTCTAGGGAGAAGTGCTCACCCTTCTTCAAAACACTTCGGGGGAACAAAAAGTTTGAGTGGACGGAGGAATGTGAGGAGGCTTTTTGGGCCTTGAAGGCTCAACTATCCCAAGCGCCGCTCCTACATAGCCCGAAGGAGGGAGAGGACCTAGCCTTGTCCCTTGGGGTTGGGGGGAAGGCTGTGAGTTCCGTTTTGGTAAGGTAAGAAGCTAAGAGACAGTTAACCATCTACTACATCAGTAGGATCTTGAAGAAGACTGAGCTGTGTTATCCCATCGTAGAGAAGTTGGCTTTCTCTCTGATCATCTCTGATAGGAAGCTCAGACCATACTTTCAAGCTCATTCAATCAAGATGGTGACTAACCGCCCACCACGCAAGATCTTTGAGGGGGTGGAACACTCAAGGCGGTTGGACAAGTGGTCCATTATGTAACGCCTCCATTCATCATATGGAATTGTTGAAGTATGGAGGTTGGGCGGTTTTTTGCTATTCGGAGACCGGACGGTCTGGCGGTTTATCTAGCCGGCCTGTCTGCCGGCCTGTTGCTGTTTGGTGTTCCAGCGGTCTGGCGGCTTGTCTCAGACGGCTTAGAGACCGGGCGGTCTAGAGGTCTCCTGTGGCAGCTTGTTCTCTGTGGCGCTTATTCTCTCCTCCTATTGTTGTCGGGCGGCT
Source organism: Platanthera guangdongensis (assembly GCA_039583875.1). Taxonomy (NCBI): domain Eukaryota; kingdom Viridiplantae; phylum Streptophyta; class Magnoliopsida; order Asparagales; family Orchidaceae; genus Platanthera; species Platanthera guangdongensis. Next base: position 39,020,346 of record CM077162.1, on the reverse strand, counting down.
AGCCGGCTTGTCTAACCGCACGACCTGTCCGGTTTGTCTTTTTGTAAAGCTGCATATACTTGTAAAATTTTAGTCCCACATTGCTTAATTGTAATCTCTCTCATCTACTCCATTCTATAAAAGGGAGGCTATACCATTGTAATTGATACCTTTTTTGGATAATAAAGTTTACATTACTCCGCTTTTCCGGTTTATTATTTTCTGTTCGCACATGGTATCAGAGCCCTCGATCTTTTCCTTCTAATTTTCGAGGCCTCTTTGTCAGTGCGACATGTCCGCGCAGCTTCTTCCCCTTCTTGCGACCTGTTCTCGCGCTCTTCTCTTCCCTTGTCGCGCCCTGTTCGTGCGGTATCTTCCTCCCATGTGCGAGAGTCCTTTCTGCCATTTCTTTTTAACTACTACTGCTCTCTCACCGCTGCGACCTGTTCCCAAGTCGTTGCGACATGTTCTCCTTCGCGCCGCTTCCTTCTAGCCGCCCCTGCTTGTTAGTCGCCACGACCTCCTCTTTAGCCGCGCGACCTCTTCTCTTGGCAGCTGCACTGCCTCTTCTCCACTCGCGCTCTCCCTTTTCTCGTGCGACTAGTCTTTTTTCGTGCGGTTTCTTTTCTGTTCGCACGACCTGTTTGACTTTCTAGTGAACTCCTCCCAGTTCGCTCGGTCTTCTCTCTCTCCTGTTCGCGCGGTTTCAGCTCTAGCAGTGCGACTTCTTTCCCTCTGCTTTATTCTCTTCTTGCTGCGGCCATCCTAGCTGCACACCCTGCCTATTGGTCGCCCGGCTTGGTCTTTCTGCCCTTGTCGCTGCGCCTTCTTTCTCTTCGCTTCCTGCGATTCTCGTGCGGTCTCCTTGTTGCTCGCGCGGTTTTTCTTCTACGGCCTCCACACAATCCGCCTCGGTGGTCAGATCTTCTAGTAGTGCCCACGTTGTTACTCACGACAGATGGTTGATCGACTCTGGTGCTACAAATCATATGACAGGAAATCCTCAATGTTTTTGTCTTATAGAAACACATGATCGGTTGCCACCAGTCTTTTTTGTAGATGGCTCTTCCTCTCCGGTCAATGGGATGAGAGTGGTTCAAGTCACTCCATCTCTTCGCCTGGCAGATATCCTCTATGTGCCCAAGTTCCCTTACAATTTATTATCAGTTACTTCTCTATGCAAGCAATTATGGTGTTCCGTCACATTCACTCCTACTTCTTGTTCTTTTCAGGATTCGGGCTCCCAACGGACAATTGCTACTGGGACTGAGAGCGGCGGCCTCTACTTTCTCGACAATGTTTCTGCTCTATCCGCCTTCTCCTCCTCCTCTATAGATCTTCTTCAATGGCATCTTCGCCTTGGTCATGCTACTCCCCGGCTTCTTCGCCAGCTTTTACCCCACCTCCCTCCACATCATCCACCTCTCAACTGTGATGCATATCAGTTTGGCAAGCATCACCGCTCCTCCCTCCCACCAACACAAAGCCGCGGCTCTTCCCGTCCATTCGATCTCGTTCACTCTGGCGTATGGGGGCCTGCTCCTACCCTCACCATCGGCCGGGGTAGTTCATATTTTGTCACATTTATTGATGACTTCTCTAGGTGTATGTGGGTATATCTTTTAAAAGATCGCTCCGAACTTTTCTCTATCTGGACATCATTTTACTACATGATTAAGACTCAGTTTGATACCTCCATTAAACTCCTTCGTTCTGACAATGCTAAGGAATATCTTAGCCACGATTTATTCTCTTTCTGTATGCAATATGGTGTTATTCATCTGACTAGTTGTGTCTACACCTCACAGCAAAATGGGGGTGGCGGAACACAAAAACCGTCACCTCCTTGATGACGCTCGCACTCTACTGACCCACATGCACGTTCCTCGCTCCTATTGGGGCTATACTGTCCTCCTCTCCTGCTATCTCATCAATCGCATTCCCTCCACAGTTCTCAACGGTGCCACCCCATTCTCCATTCTTTATCCAAACCAAAATCCGTTTTCTCTTACTCTGCGCATCTTTGGGTGCACCGCCTTTGTGCACTCTCCCGCTGCCACCCGTGACAAACTCTCACCACGGGCCGCTAAATGTGTCTTTCTAGGGTACTCTACCACTCAGAAAGGTTATTGTTGCTTTGACCTTGTTACCCGCAAGCAGTTCGTCTCTGCAGATGTCACCTTTTTTGAAAATGTCTCTTACTTCTCTCCCGTGTCCTCCTCTCCTCCTAATGATCCTACTCCTCATATCAACACATCCATTCCATCTACACCTACTGACGTTCCACCACCTCCACCATCACCACCATCTCCTCCGTCATGTCCACCTCCCGCGCTATCTCCCACCTCTCCGCTGCGGTCTCTCTACTCCCGGGCTAGCTTTCTCCACCACAGATGCTCCAGATACTGAAGAACCAGCTAACCTGGATCTCCCCATTGCTCTTCGTAAAGGGGTTCGGGCATGTACCCAACACCCGCTTGCTGCTGTTGTTTCCTATGATCGTCTGACCCCTTCTCACAGAGCTTTTGCACTGGCTATCTTGGCCACTGCCACCCCCCATTCCTACCAGGAGGCCCTTATTATTCCTCATTGGAAGGCTGCCATGGATGAGGAGATTTCTACTCTCACTGAACGGGGTACATGGACCCTCTGTCCTCCTCCCTTCGGCACAGATGTCGTTGGTTGCTGCTGGGTATTTATTGTCAAATTCCATCCTAATGGCAGCGTGGATCGCTACAAGGCCCGCCTGGTGGCCAAAGGCTTCACTCAGACCTATGGTGTTGATTACTTCGACACCTTCTCTCCCGTTGCTCGTCTCAGGACCATTCGGGTCCTTCTCTCTGTCGCTGTCAACAGGGATTGGCCCATTTCGCAACAGGATGTTAAGAATTCTTTTCTTTACGGTGATCTATAGGAAGATGTTTACATGGAGCAACCTCCTGTGTATGTTGCTCAGGGGGAGACACAGGTATGCCGACTAAAGAAGGCTATCTATGGCCTCAAACAGAGCCCTCGTGCCTGGTTTGACAAGTTTAGTGGCATTGTTGCGGCCATTGGTTTTGCAAGAAGTTCAGCTGATCACTCCTTATTTGTTCGGAAAACCGCCTCTGGTCTAGTAGTTCTTGCGGTTTATGTTGATGATATTCTTCTTACTGGCGATGACCAGGATGGGGTAACTCTGACAAAGAAACACCTCCGTCAACACCTGGTCACAAAGGATATGGGCTCCCCGAAATACATTCTGGGGATTGAAATCTCTAGGAAGCCCAACTCCATGGTCCTTTCCCAACGGAAGTATGCTCTTGATCTTCTAAAAGAGGTAAGATTTACTGGTGCTAAACCTGGTCGTTGTCCCATGGCTGCTGGAGAAGACAAAACTTGGACATATGACTCTCCTCTTCTATTCGATCTTACGAGGTACCGGCTTCTGGTTGGCAAACTCATTTATCTCACGGTAACCAGACCCGACATCTCTTATGCTATTGGCAAGGTGAGCTAGTTCATGCAAACTCCTAGAGAGTGTCATCTACAATCTGCCCTGAGGATATTGGAGTATATTAAAGCAGCACCTGTGAAAGGACTCCTTTTTCAGAAAAATGATCACTTAAGGGTTGAAGCGTACTCAAATTCGAGCTATGCTGATGACAAAGGTGACTGCAAGTCCACATCAGGTTTCTGCACATTTGTTGGAGGCAATCTTGTGAGTTGGAAGAGCAAGAAACAGTCTGTGATCTCCAGGTCTAGTGCAGAAGCGGAATATCGCAGTATGGCGTCGACCACGTGTGAGTTGAAATGGTTACGGGCTCTCATGATTGACTTAGGAGAGGTCTACAACTATCCTCTTCCTATGTTCTGCGACAACAAGGCCGCGATATACATCTCCAAAAATCCGATCTTTCATGAGAGAACAAAACACACAGAAGTCGACTGTCATTTTATTCGGGAAGAGAACTTGAAGAAACAGATTCGTACTCCGTTCGTCACTTCCGACGAGTTAGCGGACGTCTTTACCAAGCTGGTGTCAGCTTCCTTTTTCCACATTTGCTACAAGCTGGGCATGATTGAAATCTATGCTCCAGCTTGAGGGAGAGTGTTGAAGTATGGAGGCCGGGCGGTTTGTTGCTATTCGGAGATCAGGCGGTTTGTTGCTATTCGGAGACCGGGCGGTCTGGCGGATTATCTAGCCGACCTGTCTGCCGGGCTGTTACTGTTTGGTGTTCCAGCGGTCTGGCAGCTTGTCTCAGATGGCTTGGAGACCGGGCGGTCTAGCGGTCTCCTGTGGCGGCTTGTTCTCTGTGGCGCTTATTCTCTCATCATGTTGTTGTCGGGCGCTTAGCCGGCTTGTCTAACCGCACGACCTGTCCGGTTTGTCTTTTTGTAAAGCCGCATATACTTGTAAAATTTTAGTCCCATATTGCTTAATTGTAATATCTCTCATCTCCTCCATTCTATAAAAGGGAAGCTATACCATTGTAATTGATACCTTTTTTGGATAATGAATTTTACATTACTCCACTTTTTCGGTCTGTTATTTTCAGTTCGCACAGGAATATAACGGTGGGTCCGGCTGGGGCCCCATGCCATATTTCACAAACAAACGACAGAATTATGTATGAATATCAAAATCATGTTCTACTCGTGTCCTAGCTCAGAGCATTCTAGCTAAAGCATTTAAGTTGTAAGAACTTAACAGAATGAATGTCCACTAAATATATAAACCACATATTTATATATATCACCAGGAATGTATACAAATACACAACGCTCATGGACTTAAGGCATTACAAGTTTCTCTTTACAAATATATGGCTTCATACATTGGCACGCAGGCCGGCTACACATGAAATCCAAGACTCCGCACGGCCTTCAATGGCCTTTAAGCAGCAAGGACTTCAATCCACTCAATCCAATTCAACCCGTCAGCACCTGCAGTTAGACATCCACCCCAAGAGAGGTAAACAAAGCAATGGTCAGCATTCACTGACCAATTATAATGACCCTACCCCTTACCTGGGGCAGTGGTTCTGTAACACCCCATATTCGTCGCATAACATATAGCAGTAGGTCCGGCCGGTGCCCGACGCCATATACCACATACAGACTGGAAGGTTACACAATGAAAACCATCCTGTCAATAACTAACATCTTATACAGAGTACATTTTAGCGGAAACAATTTAAAAGTTGCAATAATAAGAACCCATCCAATAACATGAATGTCCGCTACAGAAACCCAACAGTAATGAACGTACAAATACACAAGTACATGACATTATAGCCTTACAATAGTTTTCTCAAATTTAAGTGTCTTCCAGACCTCGGCACACAGGCCGGTCATACATGAGTATAAAAAGAAAACACTCAAAAATTAGGCCTTCAAGGGCCGGCTCAGCAACAAGGGCTTTTGCCCGCTATTTGCCACTTGGCTCTGCAGCACCTGCAAGTAACAATCCACCGATAGGTGGCAAACAAAAGCAATGGTCAGCTAAGCTGACCAAATTATAACAATCCCCCCAAACTCGGGACGACGATGCTCCTTCCCTGCATTTTATTAGCATTGACATAATAATAGAGAAATTACACAACATCACAGGCGTAGGCTCGCACGGCCACACACCTCGTGCTCTCAGGGCACATTCTCGGTGAACCCGGTCAAAGTCCGTGGTCTCACCACCGCCTCTTGGATGATAATTTCTCGTGAGCATTTTGGTCTTTCCGGCAGAAGTCACGTCAATTTAAGCCATAGACCTCCTAAGACCCTCTATCTATGCCAACAACAAGTCCCATGTACTTTAGGTCGCTTGTACCGAACGACATAGAGCGGGTACGGTTCCGCCTAACCCGTTTCTCACACCGCAACGTCAATTTAAGTCATATGTGCTGGTCAAGATTTCTCGAGTCCCAAATCTATCTCACACTTTACATAACCCAGTTATGTACAAGTTGGCTCCCAGGCCACCAAGTTGGCAGAATTATGTATCTGCCCAGTTTTCCGGGTGTACCTCGGAGTTAGTCCCCAAGGTTCACTGTTGCAATCTACCGCATAGAAAACATGAAAAAACAATCAACTGTACGGAGTCTTCTCCGGACATTCATGCAATGCAACATCACCGTTCCAGACCAACTTGTCCGGGTAGGCTTCACACATCATGCCTATGTTTGTTTCTCGATTACAGACTCTACATGCAAAACAACAGGGATTATTCATGTATACCCAAAGGAACACCACACACTCACCACAAACTCGCGAGAGCGGGCTTCCTATGCAAAGGGAAAAGAGGACTTCACATGTCCAAGATGAGAATTGTTACCCTAACATTCCTCTTCGGCGCCATGAAGATCTATGCGGATGAAAAGCACCACAATGTCCTCGTCTCCATAAATCCGAATTTGGCTTACGATTTGGAGGTCCGAAGCTCCACCGGCGGCCGGATCCCTCTTCCTTCTCCTTCCTTGCTCTCCCCTCTCTCTAGAACTTTAGAAAGAGAAAGCCCAAGAGAAATGAGGGTTTCTAAACCCTATTCCCGGGTATAACCCAGCAAGAGCAGCCCTGAGCCATTGGATCCCAAAATAAGGAAACGTGCGGCCACGATTCAGACTTAAAATCCAAAACCTGGGGCGAACATGGCTTGTGACACGCCCGTGTCCAAGGCCGTGTGCCCCATTCGACGCCAAAACCATCGTATCTCAAAAAGTATATGGGCTCTCGACATGCCCGTGTTAGGATTGACACGCACGTGTCATCCAGTACACGCCCATGTACCCGTGCGTGTTCCTCCATCGACACAGGACCAATACCAACCCGAGCAGAACATGGGAATTCGACACGCCCGTGTCAAACCCGAACACGCCTGGGCTCTAGGCCGTGTTTCTCCCCCGACACAACTCGGCTAACCACCAGAGCAGAACATGGGAATTCGACACGCCCATGTACCCGTGTCTCAGGCTGTGTTCGCTGTTCGACGATCGTTGACTGTAATTTCATCGACCACACGACCATCGTCGAACCCGAGCACGACACGCTCCTGGGACACGCCCGTGTCCCAGGCTATGTGACCTCTACTAAGTCCCAGATTTGGCTCAAAATGCCTCCCGTATCTCTTCTGAGTTTCAGGGCGTTACAACTCTCTCCCTCTAAAAAGAATTTCGTCCGGAAATTACATAAATGAAAAGATACACAAAACTCAAACGGTACCTGAGTGGAATAACTCCGGGTACTCCTCAAGTATGGTTTGTTCTCGCTCCCACGAGAGCTCCTCCCGACCGCAGTTGTCCCAACGGACCTTGACCATCCTGATTTCCTTGTTACGCAATCACTTGACTTCTGAGTCCTTAATGCGAACGGGCTTGACCTTCGTCGTCAACCCATTATCGACCGACACTTGATCGACCGCAATTACTTGTAAAGGCTCTTGCACCACCTTCCGCAGCACCAATATGCTGAATACGTCGTGTAGACCACTTAGCTCCACTGATAGCCTCAATCGATAAGCTGCTTCGCCAATTCGCTCCAGAATCTCAAATGGTCTAAGGTACCTCGGGCTTAGCTTCTTCAAGCACCGTACCAGCGAGACACCCTTGAACGACTTAATCTTCAAGTACACCCAGTCGCCGACAGCGAACTCCATGTTCCTATGCTTGGCGTTATAGTACTTTGCTTGCCGGTCCTGAGCGATTAACAATCTTTCTCGAATCGTTCAAACCAATGACTTTGCATCTTCCACCTCTTGCCGCTTGTACAGCTTTGACTCACCCATTTCCAACCACGATAACAGCATGCGACATCTTCTACCATAAAGTGCCTCGAAAGGCGCCATTTGTATGTTCGCCTGGTAGCTATTGTTGTAAGCGAATTCCACCATGTACAGGTGATCTTCCCACTGCTTCCCGAAATCCAGAATGCACATGCAAAGCATGTTTTCCATCGTCCTGTTGACCCTCTCGGTCTGACCATCCGTCTGCGGATGAAAGGCTGTGCTGAAACTCAGCTTTGTTCCCAACATTTGTTGCACCAACATCCAATCATTGGATGTGAACCGCCCATCTCGGTCACTCACGATGCTGCGGGGCACACCGTGAAGCCGCACAATATTATCCACATATAATTTTGCCAATTTCTCCACAGAATCATCCTTCCTATGCGGAATGAAGTGCGACACTTTCGTCAAACGATCTACGACCACCCAGATGACGTCATTTCCCTTCTGCGACCTTGGCAAGCCATGCATAAAGTCCATAGTAATGTCGTCGGGCTTCCACTCTGGAATAGGCAAGAACTTCAAGAATCCTCCAGGCTTCTGGCACTCCGCCTTCACTAAGGCGCAAGTTTGACACTTCGCCACATAGAGTGCCACATACTTCTTAAGTCCTGGTCACCAGAACAATTTCTTCATATCACGGTACATCTTCGTGCTCCCCGGGTGAATCGAGTACTTGGTATGATGAGCCTCGTACAACAATTCCACCCGTAATTTGCCCACATTTGGGACACACATACGACCATCCTTACAGAGCAATCCATCCACAACCTCAAATTGGGAATTTGACCCATCCAAAGACTCAACCATGATTTGCTTCATGCGGCCATCCAAATCCAGAGCCTACCGAATCCGATCAGCCATGTCACACTGAACTTCAGTCCAGTTCAATTGCGCTTCGGCACTAGACTGCTTGTCTACGCAAGAGATCTCCAATGCCTCCAACTCCCGAACCAAATGCTCGTCATGGACCGACAGCCATTTGGCTTGAGTTGGGGTCCTGCGACTCAATGCATCTGCAACATCATTACCTTTCCCAGACACATAATGAATCTTGAATGTGTAGTCCCCCAGGAAATTCATCCATCTCCGCTGTCGCATGTTTAGATCCTTCTGATCCAACAAGTATTTTAGGCTCTTGTGGTCGGTATAGATATCGACCTTCACCCCATACAAGTAATTCCTCCACAGCTTCAGTGCAAATATCACGGCCGCTAACTCCAAGTCATGGACCAGATAATTCCTCTCATGCACCTTCAGCTGACGTGAACCATACGCTATCACACTTCCATGCTACAGTAGGACACAACCCAATCCACTGCCCGAAGCATCGCTGTAAATCTCAATGCCTTCGGTCCCACTCGGCGAACGCAGCACAGGCGCCATGGTCAACCGACACTTCAACTCCTCAAAAGCTCGTGCGCACTCCGACATCCAAACAAACTTCTGCTCTTTCCTCGTCAGAGTCGTGAGGGGTAACGCTATCCGTGAGAAGTTCTCCACGAAGCGCCTGTAATAGCCAGCAAGCCCCAGAAAACTCCGGACTTCCGCTACCGTAGACAGCACAGACCACTCTCGTATAACAATAATCTTCGTTGGATCCATAGCAATTCCCTCTCCACCGACTATATGACCAAGGAACGCTACTGAGGACAACCAAAACTCGCATTTGGAGAACTTGGTGTATAGTTGATTCCTCCTCAGTGTCTCCAACACCAAATGCAGATGCTTAAAGTGTTCCTCCGCACTCTGTGAGTATACCAATATATTGTCGATGAAGACGATTAAAAAGTGGTCCAAGTACTCCATGAAAGTCCTGTTCATCAGATCCATGAACACTAACGACGCATTAGTCAGCCCAAATGACATGACCGTAAACTCATAATGCTCGTATCTCGTACTAAAAGCTATCTTGGGGATATCGCTTTCCCTTATTCTCAAATGATAATACCCAGACTTGAGATCCAATTTCGAGTACACCGATGACCCGACTAACTGATCGAACAGATCATCAATCCTCGAGATCAGGTACTTGTTATAACGATGACGCACACACATGTGCTCACCACTTCTTAAAAGAATTCGTCCACGATGTTGGGTACATTGGTTTACATGTACCTGATTTGAAGAAGCCTCACCCTACTCAATGATATACATCAAAATGTATTTGATGTGTTTTGAGTTTAGTTGTGCAGGTTAAGTATTTGCAGGGAAAAGCTGAAAAGATTCTAAGTCCATGTGTCGACACCCAGGAGCAAAGTGTCGACACTTAAGAAGACTTGTGTCGATACCCAGGCAAGCAGTGTCGACACTTGGAGTAATTGTGTCGACACCAGGGATGCAGAGTCGACACCAGACAGAAAGTGTCGACACATGAAGGTTGTGTCGACACTCAATGAAGAAAAGTCCAGTGAAGTTGTGTCGACACTTAACAGCAGTGTCGACACCTAGAGGAACTGTGTCTACATCAGAAAGTGTCGACACTTGGAGGCTGTGTCGACACTCAGCAAAAGTCAGCAGAGTCTAAGTATAAGTGTCGACATAATGAGAAAGTGTCGACACTCAGCAGAAGACTCAACACATGAAGAGAATGTCGACACAATGATGAATGTGTCGACACATAACAGAAGATTCAATACATGAAGAAAGTGTCGACACTAGGAGGCTGTGTCGACACCTAGTAAAGTTCAAGAAAATTCTAAGTACAAGTGTCGACACTAAGGAGATGTGTCGACACTCAGCCAAAGTCTCAACAAGAAGAAGGAATGTGTCGATGCAAGGAGCTGTGTCGACACTCAGCAAGTATCAACACAGAAGGCATGTGTCGACACCAAGAAGATGTGTCGACGCTGAACAAGTTTAACACATGAAGATGTGTCGACACAAAGGAGTTGTGTCGACACTTACAAGAATTCAACTAAGTACTAAAGAACAAGAAGTTGTGTCGACACAGAATATCAGTATCGACACATGATGAAGAAACTGTGTCGAGAAGCAAATTCTACAACACAAGGAGTTGTGTCGACACCTTGAAGGCAAGTGTCGACACTTAGTCAACTTGTGTCAACACTTAGTCTATAAGTGTCGACACTTAAAGACAGATTGTCTCGACACTTTCAGACAGTTACAATTATTTCAAGAACTGACTGGATGACTTGATAGCTGCCATTCCAGCCGGTCTACTGCACCTGTCAGAGTTGTCAGAAATCAGTTAGGAACAGGACCAGCCGGTCACCATGAAGAAGGCCTATAAATAGGCTTATACTGTCAACAGAAAGAGATGATTCAACAGAGGATTCAACACAGATTAACACAAATCAGTTGAAGTGATCTGAAGATCTAAGTAGTTTGAGAAAGAGAGCTCCATACAAGAAGACAGCCATTGGAACCAGGCTGTGAAGAAGGGTTCAGACTTAGTTCTGAATCTTAAGTTGCAGTGATTGAAGATCAGCTGCAGAGAATCAATCCTATTGTGTTCTACATTCAAGAAGCTTTGAAGAAAAGCCAAGTGAGATTGTTCTCAGCAGAGTTCTTCCAAGAACTCATCAAGAACCTATCAACTCATCTCTCTATTCAGAGTTGTAGGTATATACACTTTGTATTTTAAATTTCTTGTAGGATCCTTAGGGATCTGAGTTGTAAGCATGTAATTATAAAGGCTAAGTGGTAGGGACTGTGTGCCTGAGTGTAGGAGATTCTTATCTCTGAGTGTAGGCCTGTTGTGGCTGAGTGTAGGCCTGTTGTGGCTGAGTGTAGGCTTTGTGAAGAAGCTGAGTGTAGGTCTTTGAAGAAGACTGAGTTGTAGGGCCTTGGGCCTGAGCTGTAGGAACCTGTTTTGGGGTTCTGAGTGTAAGATCTGAGGATCTGAGATAGTGAAGGAGTTTGGCCGAATCTAGTACACTACTAGATACGCGAAGGGGGAAAGTGGATGTACCCAAATCTTGGGGAACCACTATAAATTTGTGTGTTCACCGTGTGCTTGATTGATTGCTGTGATTGCTGATTGACTACTGTGTAGAATTAGTTATAAATCTGTGACATAATCTGCAATATGCCTAAAAAGATTTAAAAAGATTAAGTCACCTATTCACCCCCCCTCTAGGTGATTAGGTACAATTTCTTTCAAGTGGTATCAGAGCCAGGTTACTCAAAAAAGGACTTAACTGTCTGAGTAGATCCTGTTGGCAGATTCAATGTAAGTAAATTGCAGAATCAAGAAAATCAAGAACCATGGGTTCAACTGAGAATCATAAGGAACTTGGATCCATGAAGTTACTCATTTGCAGAAAAGAATTTTTTGGCATCTGGAAAGAAAGGGTGAGACTGTTTATGGAAGCCTCAGACCCTAGAATATATATCACAGTTAAAGAAGGACCATATATGCCTATGAAGGTTTCAGTCTTGGATGCAAATCAGAGAACACCTAAAGACTTCTCTGAAATGACAAAATATGAGATAATTCTAGCCACAATGGACAAGAGGGCTCAGAATATCATTGTGAGTGTCATAGATGATGCAACCTTTCAGAACTTGATACACTGTAAGACATCTAAGGAGATGTGAGATACTCTTATAGTGTATATGGAGAGTTCAGAAGAAGTGAGACAGGATAAAAAGTCTTTGTTAAACCAAGAATATGAAAGTTTCAGGCAAGGTAGGTCTGATAGCATAACAGAATGCTATAATAAGTTCTATAGGATTGTGAATGAGCTAATGTCCTATGGCAGAGAATTCAGTAATTATAAGTTAAATGATAAGTTCTTGAGGTTCCTAACAAAAGATTGGGACACCAAGATCTGTGTCATAAGGGAAATGACAAAGTTAGCAGATATCTCTCCTCCAACACTGTTTGGAAAACTGCTATCCTATGAGATGCAGTTGATGGTAAGGAAAGAAGAGGAGAAGACTACAAGAAGTGAACATAAAGAAAGGACAATGACATTCAAAACAGAAGCCACCAGAAAATACAGAAGTAAGTCACCAACTCCACCTCCAAAAGTAGCTGAGACTGAGTCAGATGATTCAGAAAGTAGAAAGTCTGAAAGCAGTGAAAGTGATGAGGACTTTGCAGCCTTCACAAGACACTTTCAGAAGTTCCTAAAGAAGAAACAGTGGAGGACTAAGCCATCCACAACACAAAGGTCATCAAAGAAAGACAAAAGAAAGCCCAAGTCAAATAGGACTTCATCTTCAAAGATAGTTTGTTATTGTTGTAACAAACAAGGATATGTTGTTGCTGACTGTCCTGAGAAGAGAAAAGAATCTAATGATAAGAAAAAGACTCAATTTAAGGGCAAGAAGGAAAAGTCTTTTGTTGCCAAGAAGGACAAAGGCTTGTCAGACATGTCTTCTTTAGAAACTGAGTCAGAAGTTGAAGCTTACATAGGACTATTTGCTGAAGAATAGGAAGAAGAGTTCATCCAGATCATGAACTCCATATATGAGCAAGAGGACATCCAGTGCAAAGGACTGATGGCCTTAACAGAATGTGACAAAATCCAGGAGCAGCCTGGACCTAGTAAGGTACAAAATTGTTCATTAAGTTCAATTTCTAGTGCTTGTTCTGATTCAGTTACATCAGCATCAAATGATGCCAGTGGATCTGAATCGGAAGGGGATATTCATCAACTGATTGATGAATATAAAGTCCTGTTGCAAGCTTTTAAGAAGAGCAAGTCCCTAGCCAAGAGTCAGGCAAAGGAAATTGCTAGTCTCAAAGTTGCTGCAACTGATTTTGAGAAGATGCTTGATCAAAAGCTAAATGAAATAGCCAGACTGAAGTACATAACTGTGATTCAGATGGGGACTATAACATTTAAGAATGATCAAATCAGAAGTCTGGAGATTAGTCTTCAGAAGGAGAGAGATTTAGTTGCTAGGTTTTCTAAACCAAAGTCAGTTCTACCCTTAATTGATGAATTTGTTCATCAAAAAGGTAAAGCTAGACTGGGGTTTACTAAACCTGCTAGGACTGTTCAGTCCAAGTCTAAGGGCAAAGCCACAGCTCTCAACAAGCCAGCTGTAGATAAAACAGCTAAGAATGTACCTAAGCAAAGGTACAATAGGTTTGAGTGCTGGTGCTATGGAAAGGTAGGCCACTTTGCCATGGACTGTTGGCACAATGCAAGTGCCAAAGTGAGTAGCAAACTGCCTGTTGGAAAATCTGCAGGTAGCTTTGTTAAGAGGCAAACTAACCAGTACCAAGGACCCAAGAATTCTTTGGGTTCTAAGGTCAACTAATCTGTTTTGCAGGTAAGTCCAAGTGGTCATGCCCCAATATGGTACTTGGACAGTGGATGTTCCAGACACATGACTGGAACTAGGGGATTGCTAAAGGACTTCACACCAATCAAGGATGGTCCTAAAGTCACCTTTGGTGGTTCTGAAAAAGGAATCATCAAGGGTTTTGGTAACATTTCTAGCTCCCATATAACTATTACTCAAGTGGCCTATGTTAAAGGTTTGAAACATAACCTTATTAGTATAAGTCAATTGAGTGATTTAGGATATGACATCTCATTTGTCAAAGATGGTTGTCATATCAGGAGGTCAAATGATCAAGAGATCATTTTGACAGGTTATAGAAAAAGGAATGTCTATTGCCTAGACATTATGATTGAGAACAATGGTTCTCCAGTGTGTCTTGTAGCTGATGAGAAAGTCTCTCATTGTGTCAAATGGCACAAGAGGCTAGCCCATCTTAACTACAAGACAATTGGCCAACTCTATAGCAAAAAGTTAGTGATGAATGGTCCTCAAGTTAAGTGTATTAAAGATGGAATATGCTCAGCTTGTCAAAAGAGCAAGCAGACTAGATCCACCTGTAGTAGCATTGAAAACAAAGATGCTGTGAGGTGCTTATACCTCTTGCATATGGATCTCTTTGGTCCTATGGCAGTTCACAGCCTAGATAGGAAGGTCTATACCTTTGTGGTTGTAGATGACTACTCAAGGTTTTCCTGGGTGTTCTTCCTTAGACAGAAATCTGAAACACCTAGTATCTTCTATAGCTTTGTCAAACAAATTCAGAATGAACTAGACAGTACAGTGGTCAAGATAAGAAGTGACCATGGTACTGAATTTCAGTATGATAGTATGGCAAAACTATGTGAAGAATTTGAGATATTTCAGGAGTTTTCTTCACCAAGAACAACTCAGCAAAATGACATTGCTGAGAGGAAAAATAGAACCTTGATTGAGGCTGGTAGGACCCTATTAAGTGACACATCTCTCCCAGAATATTTCTGGGCTGAGGCAGTTAACACTGCATGCCATGTAATTAATAGGGCTACCATTACTAAAAGCCACAATAAGACCCCCTATGAGATTGTGAAAGACAGAAAACCAAACCTATCCTATTTCAGGATCTTTGGTTGTAAGTGCTTTATAATTAACAATGGAAAGTCTTACTTGACCAAGTTTGCTGTCAAGTCCCAAGAGGGGATTTTTGTTGGGTACAACAACAATAGTAAGTCTTATAGAGTCTACAACTTGTCTACTCAAGTTGTAGAAGAGTCTGTACATGTAGTATTTGATGAAACTAGACTTATTAACAATGAGTTGTCTAGTAGTATTTGCAGCTCCACAGGTGTGACTGAGAAGATGGACAAGCTCACTATAGAAGAAGAACCTACTGCAAGACAGTAAGTAGAAGATAATGACTGTTGTCCAGGGGGAGTACTACATGTACCTAATGAAGAAGAAGTCCAAAGAGTGCAGCAAGTTGAAGAAACTGAAGAAGTTCAACCTGAAGCCAGGATGCCTCCAGCTAATAGGCATTTAAGAGATCATCCAGCAGATCAAATCATTGGTGATCTAAGATAAGGGGTACAAACAAGGAGCAGAAATTTGAGTGCAGCACTCTACTCCAGTTTTCTATCCCAAGTAGAGCCAAAGAAGTTTGAAGAAGTCATCCTAGACCCTCATTGGATTGAGGCAATGCAAGAAGAGCTGAATCAGTTCAAGAGGTGCAAGGTCTGGGAGCTTGTTCCTAAACCAAAAGACCACAACATAATTGGAACCAAGTGGATCTTTAGGAACAAGATGGATGAACATGGAGTAATTATCAAGAACAAAGCAAGATTGGTTGCTAAAGGATATATGCAGGAAGAAGGTATTGACTTTCATCAAACCTTTGCTCCAGTAGCCAGACTGGAAGCCATAAGGATGTTCCTGGCCTATGCAACCTATCAAGGATTTAAATTATACCAAATGGATGTAAAGTCAGCCTTTCTGAATGGTAATCTAAAGGAAGAAGTCTATGTGGAATAGCCATCAGGTTTTGTTGATTCAACTCAACCTAATTATGTCTATAGACTTAGGAAGGCTTTGTATGGGTTAAAACAAGCCCCTAGGGCTTGGTATGAAACTCTGTCTAGTTTCCTCATTGAGAATAAATTCACAAGGGGGAAAATAGACAAGACTCTATTCCTTAGGGAATCTAGAGGCAAGATAATACTAATCCAAATATATGTAGATGACATCATATTTGGGTCTACTGAAAGTAGTCTTTGCAAAAAGTTTGCAAAACTAATGGAAGGACAGTTTGAGATGAGCAGTATGGAGGAACTTAAGTTCTTCTTGGGTCTCCAAGTTAGACAGACTGAGAATGGTTTATCCATATGCCAGTCTAAGTTCACCCTAGAACTGGTAAGGAAGTATGGTATGGATTCATCCAGTACCATGAAGACTCCTATGAGGTCAAGTATGTCTCTTAGCAAAGATGATGCAGGGAAACCTGTAGATGAGACTTTGTATAGAGGGATAGTTGGCTCCCTACTCTATTTGACTGCAAGTAGACCAGATATCATATATGCTACATGTGTCTGTGCTAGGTACCAAGCATGCCCTAAAGAGTCTCATTTGACAGCAGTCAAAAGGATACTGAGATATCTAAAGGACACTCCTTATCTAGGCCTTTGGTACCCTAGGAATGGGGACTTTGAACTGACAGGTTATTCAGATGCAGATTTTACAGGCTGCAAAGAAGACAGAAAAAGTACAACCTGAACTGTCAATTCCTAGGTGGAAGACTGATTTCATGGAGTAGCAAGAAGCAAACAAGTGTGGCTATCTCCACTGCAGAATCAGAATATGTGGCTGCAGGAAGTTGTTGTGCTCAACTTCTATGGATACAACATCAGCTTGAGGATTATAGTATTCAAGTAAGTAGAACACTACTGTTTTTTGATTCTACTAGTGCTATATCTATTGCAAACAATCCTGTTTCCCATAGTAGAACTAAACATATTGAAATAAAATATCATTTTCTAAGGGAACATGTAGAAAAAGAAGATATTTCACTAGAGTATGTTAAAACAGATAATCAACTAGCTGATATGTATACTAAGCCTTTAGAAGAAACAAAGTTCAATAGGTTTAAAATTGAACTAGGTATGATAAACTTAGAATAAGTTTACAGAAATGACTAAGTAAAATAGTGTCGACACACAGAGTTGTCTGTGTCGAGACAGAAAATTGTTGTCGACACTTCAGGGAAAATGTGTCGACACATCTAGGAAGTTGGTGTCGACACTTCAGAGAATTTGTGTCGACACATGATAAGTAGGTGTCGACACATCCAAGGTGGTGTCGACACTTAGGCTTTACTCAGAATTAGTAAAGTAAAGTCTCGACTATGTGTCGAGCTAAGTGGTGTCGACACATAAACAAGTGTCGACACATATATTCTGTTGACTAAACTTGTGTCGACACATAGGTGTCGAGACATTATAAGTCAGTGCCGACACTTATCAACAGTGTCGACACAATTTAAGTTAGTTAACCCGCCCTTTCATCTTCAATCCTAGAAAGGTATAAATAGGGTTTCAACATTGTCTGTCGACACGCTCACCAAAGTTTCGAGACCAAACTTGTGTGTCGACACCTCTCTTCTCTCAATTCAAATTCTTCAAACCCTAATGGCGCCCAAGCTCGAGGAGAACGTAAATGAAGGCTATGAACTAGTGCGGCACGCGTTTGATGACGCAGAACAAGAAATCAAGGATGTGGTAACCCTAGTTGCAAACTCAGGGTTGGATTTTCTTATTTCAGAGCCAACCAAAATATGGAAGAAAGAAGTATTGGAATTTCTGAATGGAGCAACCCTAGACGAATCTAGATTCAAGATCAAGTCAAAGGTACATGGAGAAAAGGTGAAGGTCTCACCAAAGAGTTTAAGAAAGGTTCTAAACCTACCAAGGACAAAGGAAGAAGATGAAGTTACTGCTTCTAAGACCAGAGAAGCTTTAACATGGTGTGGACTGGATTCCAAGCTGAAAATTGGATCAGTATTCAATAGAAAGGGGATGAACAGCAAAGGAAAATTCCTCTCTGAAATTGTTGGAAAGGTGATCTTGAGTAAGCCTGGAGGGCATGACAGGGTATCAACCCATATGTTCAATCTCATGACAAGGATTATCTTCACTTTGAAAACTGATTGGTCTGTAGTAGTCTTTGATAAGATTAAAGAGAGTATGAAGATGCCCAATTTAAGTAGGATACTCAGTCTTTACTTGGCTGGTAGTATACCAGAAGTAATGAGTCAAGCTGCTGGATCTAAAATCAATCATATGAGGAAGATGGACATGAGACTCTTCTCAAGATGGGATAGGGTCTTGACCAAGGAATTGCCTACTCCTGAGAAGATAACTCCACAAAAGAAGAAGAAGAAGAAGATAGCCCCCGTGGCTCAAGATTCATCTAGCAGCTCTGAGGAGCAAGTTGTCTTTACACCAGATGATGAACAAGAACCTGGAGATGCTGGGAAATCTCCAACTCAACAAGAGGTTGCAGAGAGGCATGGGGAGCTACCTCAAGCTAGCCCCATTCACCAGGATACTATCCAAGGGGATCCACTAGTAGTGGAAGAGCCAACTCCACTAGAGAGTGAGCAAGCAACCCACACTATCCTTGAGGTAATCTCAGAAATCAATCAATTAGATTTCCTTATTGAGAATGAAGTTATAATTAACAACTTATCTGATGTTAATCAGCAACCTCAGATTAATAGTCAACCAATAGATGTTGTCATGGAGGACGCATCTGTTGAAGCTCAAGTGGAACCACATCAAGTAACTGATGAGATAAGAGAATCTCCATCTCAACCTCAACAAGAGTTTACTATGGAAGATCTCTTCCTTAATCTGGATCAGACAGACTTTGAGAAGGAAAGTGCTGCTGCTGAGGGGGAGAATGCTCAAGTTGAGGGGGAGCATGTGGAAATTTTAGAAGAAACAGCAAGAAAAGAGCCTGAGAAGCACAAGGATGTTGAGGAGCTACCTAAGGAGAGGGTAGAAATAGCAAGCACATCTGCTTCTGAAGATGAGGAGGCTACAAGAGCAAAGAAAAGGAAATTTCAAGTCTTTAAAAGAAGAAGCCAAACTTATAAGAAAGCTCTGCAAACTATAGCACCACAGCCTGCACTACAGCCAACACCAACTGTAGATTACAGTGCTTTGATGGTTGCTATGCAGATAAAGCTTGATGAGCACGGGAAAGCCATTGAAACATATATGGATGAGGGGCATAAGTCTCTACAGTTTGATCTGGCCCAGGACATAAAGTCTATTAGATTTGAGATGAATTTAAATAAGAAGGAGATGACTGACTGCTTCCACAAGGGAGGGAATGCAGTAGTCTATCTAGCTACTCATCAAGAGAAAATAAAAGCTCAAGTGGATGAACTTGAAGTTAAGCAAGGCTATGTACTGGAGAATCAAATCAGAATGAATGACAATTTGACTGCTTCTCACAATGCTATTGTAACTGAGATAAAGAATATAGCTACTGCACAGTCAGCAAAAAGTGTCATAGCCAAAGAAACTTTTGATAAGCACTTGCAAGAGAGCTTAACTGCTGTTACAACTGCTATACAAGACTCTCAAAAGTTGATCACTGAAAAACTCCAAAGGTTGAAACCTTTTTACAAGGATGGAGTCAATTATTTAAATGCCCAAATTAGATTTCAGAAAGATGATCTAAGAGATCACATGGAAAGAGAAGTCATAAAGGGGGAGATGGTGTTAGTCAAAGCCAGCTCTGATCATGCAAAGTGGATTTCTAATTCTATCAGAGCAACTCTTGGTTATCCTCCTTTATGTGATGATGACAATGTAGCAGAATCTGGGATACATCCTGCATATCTAGGAGGGGAGCAACCTGAAGTGGCTCAAGTCATCTACACTCCTCCAGATTTTGATATGGTTCAAGTTGATATACAATCAATGTATAGCCCACCTGAGGGACAGCAAAATGTTATCATAGAGAAGGTGGTTCAGCCAGTATCTGAGGCTTTACAGGAAGCTATCCTGAAAGAACAAGCTGAACAAGAAGCTAGACTGTCTAAGAAGAGGTTCAGAGAGCAAGCTGAACAAAGGCCTAACTTTGAACAGTGGAGCCCCACTTCAAGAAATATTATTTTGACTGCTTGGAAGGCTTCCAAAGATAATATTCAAGACAAAAACAAGTGGTATTCTGAACTAGAATGGAGAAAGCATGAAAACAGGCAAGAAACCATAGTGCAATATAGAAGAAAGGCAAAGATGGGAAAGCTACCTCCTACTGCCCAGGAGCTTAGCAAGTACTTTCCCAAGCCCTATCATTACTTTGAGAGGCAGAAGATTAAAGCTGAAGAGCTAAAGAAGAAGGAGCTGAAAGGGAAGAAGCCTGCTGATACTGAAGATGCTGAAGCCCCTGTGCAAGCAAAGATACAGACTGGGAAGGGCATAGTGATCAAGGAGGCTGAGCAAAAATAGAATAGCATTATCTTAAGTTTACTATGTAATCTTTTGATGTTAAACATTCTGTAAAATTTTGTATAATAAATATGACAAAGTTGTTAGAACAATATGATGTGTGATTAATCAATTTCATAATTGTTCTGAGATGATATCTGAGTATACATGTTTTGTTTGATACATGTTTATGTTTTCCCTGTTTGCATAATCCTGTTTTACATCATACTGTAATTTTGTTATGTATGATGTATATCATTGACTAAGGGTTATGACTTCTCCAAATAGGGGGAGATTGTTGGGTACATTGGTTTACATGTACCTAATTTGAAGAAGCCTCACCCTACTCAATGATATACATCAAAATGTATTTGATGTGTTTTGAGTTTAGTTGTGCAGGTTAAGTATTTGCAGGGAAAAGCTGAAAAGATTCTAAGTCCATGTGTCGACACCCAGGAGCAAAGTGTCGACACTTAAGAAGACTTGTGTCGACACCCAGGCAAGCAGTGTCGACACTTGGAGTAATTGTGTCGACACCAGGGATGCAGAGTCGAAACCAGACAGAAAGTGTCGACACATGAAGGCTGTGTCGACACTCAATGAAGAAAAGTCCAGTGAAGCTGTGTCGACACTTAACAGCAGTGTCGACACCTAGAGGAACTGTGTCTACATCAGAAAGTGTCGACACTTGGAGGCTGTGTCGACACTCAGCAAAAGTCAGCAGTGTCTAAGTATAAGTGTCGACATAATGAGAAAGTGTCGACACTCAGCAGAAGACTCAACACATGAAGAGAATGTCGACACAATGATGAATGTGTCGACACACAGCAGAAGATTCAATACATGAAGAAAGTGTCGACACTAGGAGGCTGTGTTGACACTTAGCAAAGTTCAAGAAAATTTTAAGTACAAGTGTCGACACTAAGGAGATGTGTCGACACTCAGCCAAAGTCTCAACAAGAAGAAGGAATGTGTCGACACAAGGAGCTGTGTCACCACTCAGCAAGTATCAACATAGAAGGCATGTGTCGACACCAAGAAGATGTGTCGACGCTGAACAAGTTCAACACATGAAGATGTGTCGACACAAAGGAGTTGTGTCGACACTTACAAGAATTCAACTAAGTACTGAAGAACAAGAAGTTGTGTCGACACAGAATATCAGTGTCGACACATGATGAAGAAACTGTGTCGAGAAGCAAATTCTACAACACAAGGAGTTGTGTCGACACCTTGAAGGCAAGTGTCGACACTTAGTCAACTTGTGTCGACACTTAGTCTATAAGTGTCGACACTTAAAGACAGATTGTCTCGACACTTTCAGACAGTTATAGTTATTTCAAGAACTGACTGGATGACTTGACAGCTGCCATTCCAGCCGGTCTACTGCACCTGTCAGAGTTGTCAGAAATCAGTTAGGAACCGGACCAGCCGGTCACCATGAAGAAGGCCTATAAATAGGCTTATACTGTCAACAGAAAGAGATGATTCAATAGAGGATTCAACACAGATTAACACAAATCAGTTGAAGTGATCTGAAGATCTAAGTAGTTGGAGAAAGAGAGCTCCATCCAAGAAGACAGCCGTTGGAACCAGGCTGTGAAGAAGGGTTCAGACTTAGTTCTGAATCTTAAGTTGCAGTGATTGAAGATCAGCTGCAGAGAATCAATCCTATTGTGTTCTACATTCAAGAAGCTTTGAAGAAAAGCCAAGTGAGATTGTTCTCAGCAGAGTTCTTCCAAGAACTCATCAAGAACCTATCAACTCATCTCTCTATTCAGAGTTGTAGGTATATACACTTTGTATTTTAAATTTCTTGTAGGATCCTTAGGGATCTGAGTTGTAAGCCTGTAATTATAAAGGCTGAGTGGTAGGGCCTGTGTGCCTGAGTGTAGGAGATTCTTATCTCTGAGTGTAGGCCTGTTGTGGCTGAGTGTAGGCATGTTGTGGCTAAGTGTAGGCTTTGTGAAGAAGCTGAGTGTAGGTCTTTGAAGAAGACTGAGTTGTAGGGCCTTGGGCCTGAGCTGTAGGAACCTGTTTTGGGGTTCTGAGTGTAAGATCTGAGGATCTGAGATAGTGAAGGAGTTTGACCGAATCTAGTACACTACTAGATAGGCGAAGGGGGAAAGTGGATGTACCCAAACCTTAGGGAACCACTATAAATTTGTGTGTTCACTGTGTGCTTGATTGATTGCTGTGATTGCTGATTGACTGCTGTGTAGAATTAGTTATAAATCTGTGACATAATCTGCAATCTGCCTAAAAAGTTTTAAAAAGATTAAGTCACCTATTCACCCCCCCTCTAGGTGATTAGGTACAATTTCTTTCACACGAATTCATTTAAGTTGACTGAAACCAGTAGTCTGATACCAAATTGTAACACCCCATATCCATTGCATATCATATAGCAGTAGGTCTGGCCGGGGCCCGACGCCATATACCACAGACAAACCGGAAGGTTAGGCTATGAAAACTATCCTACCAATAACCAACGTCCTACACAGAGTACATTCTAGCGGAAGTAATTTAAAAGTTGCAATAATAAGAACCCATCCAACATCATGAATGTCCACTACAGAAACCCAACAAGAATGAACGTACAAATACACAAGTACATGGCCTTATAGCCTTATAATAGTTTTCTCAAATTTAAGTGTCTTCCAAATCTCGGCACGCAGGCCGGTCATACATGAGTATAAAAAGAAAACACTCAAAAATTAGGCCTTCGAGGGCCGGCTCAGCAACAAGGGCTTTTTCCCGCTATTTGCCACATGGCTCCGCAGCACATGCAAGCAACAATCCACTGATCAGTGGCAAAAAAACGCAACGTTCAGCTAAGCTGACCAAATTATAACGATCCCGCCCCCAAATTCGGGGCGGCGATGCTCCTTCCCTGCATTTTATTAGCATTGCCACAATAATAGAGAAATTACACAACATCACAGGCGTAGGCTCGCACGGCCATACACCCTGTGCTCTCAGGGCACATTCTCGGTGAACCCGGTCAAAGTCCGCGGTCTCACCACCGCCTCTTGGACGACAATTTCTCGTGAGCATTTTGGTCTTTCTGGCAGAAGTCGCATCAATTTAAGCTACAGACCTCCTAAGACCCTCCATCTATGCCAACGACAAGTCCCACGTACTTTAGGTTGCTTATACCGAATGACATAGAGCGGGTACGGTCCTCCTAACCCGTTGCTCACACTGCAACGTCAATTTAAGCCATATACGCGGGTCAAGCTTTCCTGAGTCCCAAATCGATCACACACTTTACATAACCCAGTTATGTACAAGTTGGCTCCCAGGCCACCAAGTTGGCAGAATCATGCATCTTCCCAGTTTCCTGGGTGCACCTCTGAGTTAGTCCCCAAGGTTCCCTGTTGCAATCTACCGCGTAGAAAACCCGAAAAATAATCAACTGCATTGAGTCTTCTCAAGCCATTCATGCAATGCAACATCACCGATCCAGACCAACTTGTTCGGGTAGGCCGGATGGAAATCACCGCCACGACCTTGCCTCTATGAATTTGAACTCGGATCTCGATTCGGAACTCTGAAGCTCCTCTGGCAGCCGACTTCCTTCCCTTCCTTTCTTCCTCTCCTCCCTCTTTATCTCTTTCGAAAGAGAAAGACTAAGAGTGCATGAGAGTTCATTGTTCCATCCACGGTTATATAACAACAGGGAAGGTCCTGGACCCTTAGATCCAAGTTGAAGGAAATGAACAGCCACGATTTGCCCAGAAAAGCTCTTTCTTGGGCCGGCACGGCTTATGACACGCCCGTACCATAGGCCGTGTTCATTAAGCAACAAAGGAACCGACTTAAACCCGACCAGGACACGGGGTTAGACACGCCCGTGTTAACCTTGACACGCCAGTGTCACTCAGTACACGCCAGTATGGCATGACATGTTCCTCAATCGACACAAGACCAAGAACAACCCGAAGGGGACACGGGTTCCCGACACGCCCGTGTCAACCAAAATATGGTTATGTTCGCTGTCTCGAGTGCATTTTATCGACCACTCGAGAAGTTCGTCGACCCGAGGAGGACACGGCCTAGGACACGCCCGTGTCCCAGGCCGTGTGCCTCACTTGAGGCACACTTGAGGCCCACTCGAGATCCACTCGAGTGCACAGAGCAGGACACGGCTTGGGAGACGCCCGTGTCATAGGCCGTGTCACCGAGCCTGACCCAAATTTGGGATTTGGGTGTTACAACCCTCCCCTCCGTCAAGAAATTTCGTCCCGTAATTTAGCTCAACTGGAAACATCAACATAACGGTGGGTCCGGCCGGGGCCCCACGCCATATTTCACAAACAGATGGCGGAATTATATATGAATATCAAAATCACGTTCTACTATTGTCCTAGCTCAGAGCATTCTAGCGAAAGCATTTTAAGTTGTAAGAACTCAACAGAATGAATGTCCACTAAATATATAAACCACACATTTATATATGACATCAGGAATGTATACAAATACACTACGCTCATAGCCTTAAGGCCTTACAAGTTTCTCTTTACAAATATATGGCTTCATACAACAACACGCAGGCCGGCCACACATGAAATACAAGACTCTGAACGGCCTTCAAGGGCCTTTAAGTAGCAAGGGCTTCAATCCGCTCAATCCAATTCAACCCGTCAGCACTTGCAGTTAGACATCCACCCCATGAGCGGTAAATAAAGCAATAGTCAGCATTCACTGACCAATTATAACGACCCTACCCCTTACCTGGGGCAGTGGTTCCTTCCCTGTATGCATTGCAATCAACATCACAAGCGCCCGCCTCCACCAAACGCTCCATGCACTCAGGGCACATTACGGTGGGCCGGACTCCTTGGCACCACCACCGAGCAGAGGTTTTTAACTTGTTGGTTGAGCGGTCCTAGTCTACCAACACACATGCTGGGGACATTCCGTCCAGCCCACTCAGAGGTGCTAACCTCACGACAAACTTGAGCATTTAGATCGCACTTAGATCGACCCACCATTGTGGTGCAGCAAGCCGGGTCGGGGCCGCATCCGCCCATGAATTGCCACCAATCAATCTCTCACAACACAGGTCCAGGTCAGCCTTTTCCCGTTGCTCAATTCGTCAATAGCGCAGATCTTGATGTGGGTCGACCTTCCCTTTCCTGCTCCGCACACAGCTCTCGTAGAGCCGCTTTCCCATTCAGCACACACAATCTAAGGGCTCATCCCGAGCTTTCTAGGTATTCACAATTCACAAGCATCCATACGATACACAGAGTCTTCTCCGGTTCACAACATAAACATCACCAATCCAGACTAACCGTCCGGATGGGCTTCACACAACATACCTATGCCGTACTACACACTTCCGGCTCTAGATATAGACTTAACCTGGAATCACTTACGATGTACACCGCTTGGTGGAGGATTCTATGCTTATGCATAAAGTAGAACTTTGCTTGTCCAAGAAAGAGATTGTTACCCTTGATGATCGCTTTGGAGCCATGAACTATCCGGATGGAAATCACGACCACGGCATTGCCTCCACAAATATGAACTCGGGTCTCGATTCGGAACTTTGAAGCTCCTCCGGCAGCCGACTTCCTTCCCTTCCTTCCTTCCTTCCTCTCCTCCCTCTTTATCTCTTTCGAAAGAGAAAGACTAAGAGTGAATGAGAGTTCATTCTTCCATCCACGGTTATATAATAGCAGGAAGGTCCTGGACCCTTAGATCCAAGTTGAAGGAAATGAACGGCCACTATTTGCCCAGAAAAGCACTTTCTTGGGCTGACACGGCTTGTGACACCCCCGTGTCACAGGCCTTATTCCTCAAGCGACAAAAGAACCGACTTAAACCCGACCAGGACACGGGGTTAGACACGCCTGTGTTAACCTTGACACGCCCGTGTGACATGACATGTTCCTCAATCGACACAGGACCAAGAACAACCAGAAAGGGGACACGGGTTCCCGACACGCCCGTATCGATGTTGACACGCCCGTGTCAACCAAAACATGGCTGTGTTCGCTGTCTCGAGTGCATTTCATCGACCAGTCGAGATGTTCGTCGACCCGAGGAGGACACGACCTAGGACACGCCCGTGTCCCAGGCTGTGTGCCTCACTCGAGGCACACTCGAGGCCCACTCGAGATCCACTCGAGGTCCACTCGAGTGCACAGAGCAGGACACGACTTGGGACACGCCCGTGTCCCAGGCCGTGTCACCCAGCCTGACCTAAATTTGGGATTTGGGGTGTTACACATTGAGCTCAACGAGTTTGATGTCTCCTTTGTGCCAAGGCTCTCTATCAAGGCACAGGCAGTGGCTGACCTCTTAGCGGACTACGTCATAGAGCTGGAGTGGGAGGAAGCGCTGCCAAGTGAAGCATGGAAGATATTTGTTGACGGAGCCTCGGGGAAATATTCCCTTGGGGGAGGGGTAGTGTTGGTAAGCCCTCAAGGGGTCACCATAGAGCAAGTAGTGGCGCTGCACTTCCCGGTCACAAACAATCAAGCGGAGTATGAGGCTTTCATAGTCGGGTTAAGGTTGGCCAAGGATCTCGGGGTTCACGACGTAGAAGTGCTCATAGATTCACTAGTAATGGCGTCGCAGATCAGGGGAGAATCTGAAGCATGGGAGCCCACCCTCCATAAGTACTTGTCCAAGGCGAGGGTGATTATCGGTGGGTTCTGAGCGTTCTTAATTCAACACGTCCCTAGGGAAGAGAATAAAGCAGCTGACCGATTGGCCAAGTTTGGACCCGGGGGGGGGGGGGGCACCTTGACCAAGCTATTTCATCCAACGATTGAGGAGGGGGAGTTGATGGAAGTGGATCAGCGACCCTCGTGGGTGGATCCCTTCGTGACCTTCTTCACTTCAGGCAACCTTCCCGAAGGGATCAAGGAAGCAAAAGGTTTTCGGCACAAAGCGGCTCATTATCTTATGCATGAAGGGGGGTTACATGGGAATATGTTGTCGAGCCTCTTGGCACGTTGTGTGGCAGAGGAGGAAATCCCAAGGATTCTGGAAAAAGTACACTCCGGCGAATGTGGTAGTCATTCGGGAGTAAGACGTTGGAAGCAAGGGTGGTTAGGCAGGGGTACTTCTGGCCCTCCCTGAGGAAGGATGCAGCGGAGTTTGCAAAGAGGTGTCAAAAGTGTCAGCTATACGCCCCCCTCCAACTCCTGCCTGCTCAAAGGCTCCGAAGCATCACGACGCCATGACCTTTAGCCATCTGGGGAATGGACTTGGTCTGGCCGTTCCCCCGGCGGGCGGGCTTTCCTCTTAGTTATGATCGACTACTTCTCAAAGTGGCTGGAGGTCAAGGAGTTGACCAAGTTAACCTTCCAGGTCATCAGAAACTTTGTTTGGGGAGAGATCATCTGTAGACACGGGTTGCCTCAGGCCATGGTCACGGACAATGGGCCACAGTTCGCAAGTGAGGAGTTCATCGGCTTCTGTACCCAGCTGGGGATCGACCTCAGGTTTGCCTCTGTACACTACCCTGGATCAAAGGCCAGGTGGAGACAACAAACAAAATCATAGTGAACCCGCTCAAGAAGAAGGTAACTTTCACATGGGTGTGAGGCGGTCCTACCCGTGGAGTTCGAGGTTCAATCCCATGGGTTACGGCCGCAGGCAAAGGAGGCGAGGCATGGAGGGAAGGAAATGAGGAGGAGCTACGACTCTCATTGGACATGGTGGAGAAACTTCGCGACGTGGCCTCCATCAGGCAAGAGGAGGTTAAGCGGCGGATGGAAAAGTACTTTGACAAGCACGTACATATCAAATAATTCGCCGAAGGAGATCTAGTCCTAAAGAAAGTTGACGCTGCTGGAAGATCGATCCCTGACGGTAAACTCAACCCCAATTGGGAGGGGCCTTGCATTGTAGAAAAAGTCCTGGGGTCGGGGGGATACCACCTCCAGAATGTGGAGGGGGTATCCATAAGTCATGCTTGGAGCGGCGATGATGCTTCTACCCGTAGGATGAGTAAACTTGTATAAACCATTGTAATATGTTATTTACAGAATTGTTTCTTCGCTGGTTATGGTGTATCTATGACTTTAAAGACACTGAGTAGACACGCTATTCAGGCTTCCATCAAGCTGGAAGGGCCGAAGGCTCGCTCGGTGGCCAGGAGAAGGGAGATGGAAATGTGCAAGACCCTGAGAGGATTCCTCTGCTCAGGCTCTCATTAGCTGACAGGGCTGGAAGGCGCACTCGGCCTCAGGTAGACCCGTTGTCCAGGCTCTCACTAGCTGGCAGGTCTGTAGGCTCTCTTGGGGGGGGGGGGGGGCAAGGGAATACCCCGAGAGGATCCCGCTGCTCATGCTCTCATTAGTTGCCAGGGCTGGAAGGCGCACTCGACCCCGAGTAGACCCGCTGTCCAGGATCTCACTAGCTGACAGGTCTGTAGGCTCACCTGGGGGGTAAGGGAAGAACCCGAGAGGATCCCTCTTCTCGGGCTCTCATTAGTTGGCAGGGCTGGAAGGCACACTCGGCCCCGGGTAGACTTGCTGTCCAGGCTCTCACTAGCTGGAAGGTTCGTAGGCTCGCCTGGGGGGTAAGGGAATACTCCAAGAGGATCTCGCTGCCCAGGCTCTCATTAACTGACAGGGCTGGAAGACGCACTCGACACTGAGTAGACCTGCTGCTAGGCTCTCACTAGCTGGCAGGTCCGTAGGCTCGCTTCGGGGGAAAGGGAGAAATGATTGTGGTATCTTACAAGACCCCAAGTAGACCCGCTGTCAGGCTCTCACTAGCAGACAGGTCCGTAGGCTCACCTACAGGGTATGGGAAGACCCCAAGAGGTTCCCGCTACTCAGGCTCTCATTAGCTGGCATGGCTGAAAGGCGCACTCGGCCCCGGGTAGACCACCTGTCTAGACTCTCACTAGCTGGCAGGTCCATAGGCTCGCCTAAGGGGTAAGGGAATACCCCGAGAGGATCCCGCTACTCAGGCTCTCATTAGTTGGCAGGGCTGGAAGGCGCACTCGGCCCCGAGTAGACCCGCTATCAGGCTCTCACTAGCCAGTAGGTCCGTAGGCTCGCTTGGGGGGAAATGGAGAAAGGATTGTGGTATCTTACAAGACCCCAAGTAGACCCGTTGTTAG
This sequence comes from Platanthera guangdongensis, assembly GCA_039583875.1. Taxonomy (NCBI): domain Eukaryota; kingdom Viridiplantae; phylum Streptophyta; class Magnoliopsida; order Asparagales; family Orchidaceae; genus Platanthera; species Platanthera guangdongensis. Next base: position 38,990,783 of record CM077162.1, on the reverse strand, counting down.
GATCTCACTAGCTGGCAGGTCTGTAGGTGCACCTAGGGGTAAGAGAAGACCCCGATAGGATCCAGCTACTCAGGCTCTCATTAGCTGGCAGGGCTAAAAGGCGCACTCGGCCCCGGGTAGACCCGCTGTCCAGGCTCTCACTAGCTGACGGGTCCGTTGGCTTGCCTGGGTGGTAAGGGAATACCGCGAGAGGATCCCACTGCTCAGGCTCTCATTAGCTGGCGGAGCTAGAAGGCGCACTCGGCCCCGAGTGGACCCGCTGTTAGGCTCTCACTAGCTGGCAGGTCCGTAGGCTCGCTTAGGGGGAAAGGGAGAAAGGATTGTGGTATCTTACAAAACCGGAAGTAGACCTGGTGTCAGGATCTCACTAGTTGACTGGATCGTAGGCTCGCTTGGGGGGGGGAGGGGAAAGAGACTTTTTATTTAAGTGGTCCAAGGTGGAGCCGATGGCCAGGCTCACATCAAGCAGACAGGGCTGTTGAAATCATGATGGTGTTACAAAGCTCTTGATAACAAGTTTCCAAACAGCTAACACCAGTCTCTGCAGGGCTCTCAGCATAAACCTCTTAGCAGGGGTCTCGGCAGGGGTCTCGACATAACCCTCTCGGCTGGGCTCTCACCATAACCCTTTCGCCAGGGGTCCTAGCAAGATCCTCTCGGCAGGGTTCCCGGCACGGCCCTTTTGGCAAGACTCTTGGCAGGTTCCTTCCGGCAGGTTTTACTTAGCTAACTCTTCAAACAGGCAGCGGTCATCACCTAAGATCCTAGGGTTTGCGCAAAGGTAATAAACATTCCGGCAAAAAAGCAGATCTTTCAATACAATATAAAAGTTGTGGCATCGATTTGGGGAATCTCGCCCCTTACAAAAAGTTTACAAAAAAAAGTTTACAAAAATGAGGAGAAAATTACAATGAAAAGATAAAAATGTGGAGGCTATCAGGCAGGGCCACTAGAGGTCCCGCTAGAGGCTTCGCAGGGGGTGTAGCTGGAGGTCTCGCCAGAAGAGCTGCCGCCAGACTCCTCATTAAGGTCAAGCTCTGCCGCATCTTTGATCGAAGAGTCGTCCTCTCCCGCGGGCTTGGGGATGGGCTCGAACAAGCATGGTAAGATCCCTCGCGCCGTGAGAGTCTCGTGTAACAACCCCATCCGTTCACATAGTATATACTAGAAGGTCCGGCCGGGGCCCCACAGCATAGACCACAAAACAGGTGGTGCAGTTACAATGTGATACCAGAGTAGCGCAGTGCACCCTAACACATTGCATTCAAGCAGAAGCCTATAACACTACACTTGAACTCCACACTTGAATGTCCAACACATAAAAACTCCACATTTTATACATGATAGGAATGTCTTACACATACAAGTAGTTGGCCTTATGACCTTACAGTGCTTTCAAAACAGTGGCCTCAAACATTGGCACGCAGGACGGCCACATCAAAAGAAAACATAACACTTCCATTTCTTTTAGCCTTCGAGGGCTAGAAACGGTAGCAACAAATACAGCAGGGACTTCAGCCCTTATGCGTCCCGCTCGGCTCTCAGCACCTGCATAGGGACATTCCACCCAACGGTGGCAAACAGAGGCAATGGTCAGCATTCAACTGACCAAATTATACCGACCCTACCCCTTTCTCGGGGCAAGCATAGCATTTCACAAGCATATATACTTATCACAACTGTGCTTTTACGCACACATTCCATCACAACCGTCAGCCGCCCGACCAAACGATCCGTGCACTCAAGGCACATTCTTGGTGTACCGGCGAACCAGTGCCCACCATCGTATCAGGGTCACAACCCAATGGCAAATCACTTGAGCATTTACTCCATGGCGTACAGCCGGAGTTCTCGTCGTAACGCACCGGGGTTGGCCCGTAGCCCCCCATTGTGTCATGGCACGCAGGCCTACGACTCTTGCTATGCGCTCCAACAGACCGCACTTTCAGGTCTCATGTCGGATGGACATAGCGCAGGTCTGATCCTCCACCCCTCGTTGCTCAAATCGCCTTGCCATCACCGAGTACGGCATACTAGCGGCTACAAAAAGGCGCGGGTCGGTCTCACCGATCCTGTTCTGGCATTCAAGCCTGGGCATGTCTCTGACAACCATTTTTTCATATCACAACATTTGCGGATCTTTCCTGGGCGCACAAGTACTTCCTGCTACTCCCTTTCACAGGTATGACTCCACAATGTCAAGGGTCTTTCCTGACTCACCACGCTAGTACTTCCTGTTACTCTCTTCACAGGTACCACCCAAGAAAATCAAGCATCAAAAGGGTATTTCCTGGACTTCCAATCCAGTACTTCCTGCTACTTACCTTCACAAGTCCAACCCGTCGACTCCTAAACTACGTGTTTATCATGGAGTCTTCTCTGATTCGTATGCAACATCACCAATCCAGACGAACCTATCCAGATGGGCTTCACACAGCATGCCTATTCCGTACTTAATTTCCGGATCTATATGTCAACCAATTGGGGATTCCATGAATCAACCCAAGGACTCCCACAACAAGCCACCCTCTGGTTGGGGAATCATATGCATATGCCAAAAGGAAGCCTTCATATGGCTAGGAAGAAAGGTCGTTACCCTCGAAGACCGCTTCGGTGCCATGAGCTCCTAACTGGCTAGGAAGAACCGCAACAGCTTTTCCTCCGCAACGCCGGCCTCGGATCTCTCGTCGAAAAACCACAACACCACCAGTGACCAGCCCCTTTCCTCCTCCTCCTTCTTCCTCTCCCTTTCTCTCTCTAGGATTTAGAAAGATGAAAGCCAAGTATGAAATGAGTTCTTTCATCTCAATTCACGGCCTTAAGGAAGCAGGGAGGTAGCTCAGCCCTTGGATCCCAGCTGAAGGAACGGACGGCCACGAGTTTGCCACAAAAGCATAATTTTTGCCTGAGACGGCCTGTGACACGGCCACACTGTCACCCACACACGTGTGGGCGTGTCATAGGCCGTGTTCCCAAAGCGGTGCTCAACCGACTTATCTAGTCCAGTACACGCCCATATGACATGCGCGTGTCACGGGCCGTGCCACCCGACACGCCTTCAGACATGCCCGTGTTTGTGGTTGTGTACATCAGGCTGCAGAAAATTGAAATTAACCAGAGACTCATATGGCCTATGCACGCCCGTGTCTCAGGTCGTATGCCCGTACACGGCACCAGACACGCCCAAGCTCAAGTTGAGTTCGTCAACCACATTGTCACATGCCGTGTCCTAAGCACTCAACGATCGTCGACCAAATTTTGTCGACCACTCGTCGACTATTCACCCAGGAAGGACACACCCTGGGACACGCACATCTCGTCATTGTTGTAACCGGAATCCGGCCTCTTGTGGAGTTCGACCCTTGGGGAAGGGGTGGTCTCGCGCCTACTTTGCACTTGCAAGAAAAACAACGAAAGAGACAGGAAAGAACAGACCCAAGGACTCGGCAGGGAGGTCCCACCACAAACTCGGAAGATCTCTGAGCGCTTCCCCTCCTTAGCCAGAAGCCGAGCTAAGGTACTCTCAGAGAACACTCGAAAATGAGAGTCAGGAGGCACTGAAAACGTCCCCTCTGAGGTACCCCTTGGGTCTTATTTATAGATTTTCGGAATCTGAACTGCCAATAACCAAAAGAACTGACCTGGAAATACCAAAAAGCCCTTGGTCGGGTCTGTCAACAGCCAAACTCCGCTGTCCTGAGCAGCTATGCGCAGTCCAACCTGGTCTGCCAACAGCGAGGCTCCGCTGTTCTGAGTAGCTATTCGCAGTCCAACCTGGTCTGCCAACAGCGAGGCTTCGCTGTTCTGAGTAGCTATTCACACCCCTGGGGGGTCAGCTCGCCTCCAATTCCCCTTCGCGGGAGGCGGGCGCGAGCCGTGCTCTCGTGGCTCGTCCATCCTCCCTGGGCGAGTGCGAGCCGTGCCGGGCGAGCCGCCTGTCTTCTGCCGGGCGGACCGGCAGCCAGGTCGCGTGTGGGGGTTGGCCGGCGGGCACCGCGACCCCGATCGACTCGCCAGTCGCGGGTCGCCAAACTTATCTGCTTTGGCCGCTCTTTGCGCGACCTGCTCGCTCGCCTCGCTGGCTCGCTCGCCTGACGTGGACGGGAGCGGGCCAGCCCTTCTGCTGTATGTCTGTTTTGCCGTTCGTGTGCGGGTCACGGGACCAGGTCGGCTCAACCTCTCTGGCGGGACCCGCTCGCCGGACACGGGGTTGTACACAATCCCCGCTCTTTTTGAGCTTGATCCAAGCTCGGAAAGAAACATCCAACCCGCGTGTTCGGCGAGCACTGTGCTGAGCTGGCAGGGAATCTTCTGGTGGGCCCCCACTATCCGGCTATAAATACATACCACTAACCCCGGGAGGAGGCTCCCCAGATCCCTTTATTTTCTTTGAGCAGACTTTAGTTTCTCGATGCCGGTCAGCGAAGAGGTGCGAGCTCGCCTGGCGGCAGCGGTCCTGAAGACTCAGGAGGAGGCCCTCGAGGCCGCCCCTTGGCTAGCACGTGGGTCCCCCGGCCCTCTCTTTAGGCCGGCGAAGGGAAAGATCGTTAGGCGGTCTCTGGCGGGTGAATGTCCGGGCTCCAGCTCGGCGGCGGCTGTTGAGGTCGTCCCTAGGGTACGTGACCTTCCGCGGATTATCGCTCTACCTCTGACCTTTTGTTTTGCAGGCGAGTCCTCGTGAAGAGGTGGGGAACGGGGGAGAGGATCGCCCCCTCGCTTGTCGCCTGAGAAGGTCGCTAGTTCCCCAGGTCCGGACCGCCCACCTCCGGAAACCCCCCGCCCGCCGGCTTCCCACGGACTGGGAAAATCTCTTGAGACCCTCGAGGGAGAAACCTTTCAGGGTCGGTCGGGCTCCTCTCGCCCATCCGTCGGTGCGGGCGACGTGCCAACCCCTGGTGAGCTGATATTTACCGTTGGCTTTGCCCTTGTTCGCTCCTTCTGACTCGCCCGTTTGTAGGCTATAACAGGGCCTCCTCCGAAACTGAGACGAGCGAAGGGTATTCGCCCCCGCCCGATGTGGACAGTGTCTCTGATTACCTGGGCGACCCGACCGATGCGGTGGGGATGAAGAGGCAGGTGACGCGGCTATTCCAGAAACACACGCTGTTGATCCAGGAGCTCGCGAAGAGGGTCGATGAAGACAAGGCCGAGACCGCGGCCCGGCTCGCGGCCTTGGAGGGCCCTCCGCGCGAAGCGGAAGATGACGATGTCACTTCACCGGGCGTGCATATAACGCGAGCCGAGGGGCATCTTAGGAGCGCCACAGAGCAGGTCGGCCTGGCTCAGCGGGAACTGGTGGCGGTTCGCGATTACCAGGACCCTCGCGTGCCGCCGCGATCGGGAACGAAGCGGCGGCACAGGTGGAAATGGGTCGAGTACTGACCCAGCCTTCTACCCCTCGCTTGCGGGATACCGCGGGATTGCTGTTATTTCGGAGTTACCTTGTATTTGTAATTGCCTGCGACTCTTTTAGCCCGCCTATGGGCCTAACTTTTTATTGCTGAGATGTATTTGAAATTACTAAGCTGTTGTTTTTACTTTTTGGGGTAGGGGAGGCGTTCATTCTGCCCGACCTGCCGATTGGGGCGGGGGCGAGCCGAGGGGCTTCGCCAGGCGGGAGCCTCCCGACTCGCGCTGAATCATGGGCGGGTGCGGGCCGAGACTTGCCCGCTCGGGTCTCCCGCGGACGCGGCCGGGCGGGAACCGCGCCTAATCGGCCTTTGTAGTGCGGTTGCGCGCGGGGAAGTCGAACCGTCGGGCTGATTTTTGCTATCCGCACCCCTTCTTTCGGCGGGAAGTTTCCCGCCCTTTCTCTTCCCCTATAAATAGGCCTTGGAGGCCCTTATTTCCCCACCGATTCCAAACCCTCTCGCTTCCTGCTCCCCGCGAAGTACTGCTCGTGCTCGCCTTCTGGATCTGTCTCGCGCGTTCGGCGGCGATCTGATGGGAATGGGCGGAGGCGGCGGCGACGTGGACGGGCGAAGTAAGTGCGCTTGGACCTTCTCCGAGCATGATTTTCCTCACGCCGTCATCTCTGAGCGCGAGTACCTGGATGCTATTAGCGACCACGTGCCACCGAGTTTTTCTGCGAGACGGCCCGGGGATGGGGAAAAGATCAACGACTTATCCAGGGATGAGCTCGCCATCCCGCTAGCTCACTTTGAGGTGGGCCTGCGACTCCCCCTGTGGCCCGAGGTGCGCCAGGTGCTGAAATACTTCGGGGTCGTCCTAGGCCAGATGACCCCGAATTCCGTCGCCGTCATGGTGGGGTTCGCCTGTTTCCTGCGCGAGGAGCGAGTGGAGTTCAGCCTCGCCGTGTTCCGGAAGTTGTTCTCCTTTCGGGCGAACCGAGACGGGACCGCCTACTTCTCCAGCGCCTACCTCAAGGTGCGGGAGACAGTCAATAAGAGTCACAATTGGCTCAAGAAATTCCTGTTCGTCAAAGGGGACTTCGACAACGTCCCCTTCTCGCCGGTGCAACTTAGCGAGGCGAGCTACCGGCCGCCCAGCTTAGGCGGCCACGAAGCAGACTTGTGCGCATTCTTCGCTGGGAAGAATTTCGAGGTCGCGTTCCTGCGCCGCCATCTTGACGACCTCGCTGCTGTCCCGCCGGGGGGAGGTTTGCCACTCGCCTCTATTATGTCTTATCCCCCTCTCTTCCTTTATCTCACCCTTCTTTCTGACAGGCGAGCGTGACATTCCTCTTCACCCCCCTTACGAGAGCGCTCGGATTCCCCCCGGGGTTCTCGCCCGTGCTCAGGCTGCGGATGCCGCTCAGCGCGACATCCCATCGGTCCCGGCCAAGAAGCGGCCGGGTGGCGGACAGCCCGCCCCTCCGCCGAAGGTGGCGAAGACGGTGGATCAACAGCCCACCGAGAGCCAAAGGAAGGGCAAGGCTCCCGCGGTCCTACCGGCCGAGGGCCCCTCGCCCCCGCTGGTTGCTTCGACCAGCGACTCCCCGGTCAGGGCGGCGGGCACCTCCGCGCCGCCGGATGTGTCTCAAGTTGCTGCGGAGCCGGTGCCGAGAGGGCATCGTAACTTCGGCTACGGCGAGAGGTACCTGGACGAGCTCGGCGTCCCGCTCCTGTCGTGGGATAAGGAGTCGAACCGCGCGATGATTTCGACTCTGCTGCCGAGCTGGATGGAGCAGGATACCATCGGCGGGGAGGCGTACAACTTCTCCTTTGGCCTGTACTCGTGAGAAGATGCCGCCATCTACGACAGAGAGGAGACGCGAGTATTGGTTCATGAAAGCGCGCGGGCCCAGCTGCGCGGCCTGGAGCTGGCTCACATGGCGGGGAGGCGTTGCACTCAGCTGGAGCGGAACGCCGCCTCCCTGAAGAAACTGGCGGACGAGAGGGAGGCAGCCCAGAAGCTCGCTCAGGAGGACGCGACCCTTCAGAGGAGGCGGGCCGACGCGGCAGAGGAGACCCTTGCGCAATACCTAGGCGGGGTGGTACGTATTCACCCTGACCTACCGCCTCTTCTCGCGAATACAGCTCACGATTCTTCTTCTTCCTTTCTCTAGGATGCGGCAATGGCGAGCCGGATGGGTGCCGAGATCGCCACGCTCGGTCAGGACAAAGCGACATTGGAGGCGCGGGTTCGCGAGCTGGAGGCCGCCGCCGCTGTCCCTCCTCCAGACAGCAGGGCTTGTCCGCTCGAGCACCACTCCGACTACGATTTGGAAGTTCTGATGCAAAATAATGCCGCCAGCACCGCGAAGTATACGATGCAAATGCTGCGACGCGCGGATCTCCTTACGAGCGAGGCGGCGGGACTCTCGGCGGAAGACGTGGTGCCGGCGCTATTTCTCCCCGTGCCGGACCCTGGGGACAAAGCCTTCCAGCCCCTTTAGGATGTATATATTACGCACGTTTGGCTGTTTTGAGACGCTTGTGCGGGCTGTGCCAAGACTGATTTTTCTTTTATTATTGCTTTTATAAATGCCCTTCTCGCCTGCCTTACTTGCATATTCGCTATTGCCATGGAACGCGACCTGCCCCTGCGGCCCGACCCCGGAAGAGGGGGCTGCTCGCCCGCCAAGCGAGGCGAGCCGGCTCACCCCTTGGCCGTATTGCCTGATTTCTTGCGGAATTTCGCCCAGGTCCTCGCCTCCACTCGGCCGCCTTTCCTGGGGCTGGGGGGGGGCTATGTTAGACCCCCCCCCGTTTTGTTTAACTTTTGTGATTCCGACCCGTCGTTAACATCGTTTGAGTAGTTCCCGGCCTCGCCGGATAGGTGGGAGTCCGTGAGCGTGATTTGTTCTGGGTTGTAAGTTATTGCCATCGAGTGACTTCCAGCCCTGCCAGCTAGGTGGGAGCCTGGCAGCGGGATCTTCTCGAGGCTAGGGATGACACCGAGTGACTTTCGGCCCTGCCAACTAGGTGGGATCCTGGCAGCGGGATCTTCTCGGGGTCCAAACTCATTCCGTCGAGTGACTTCCGGCCCTGCCAGCTAGGTGGGAGCCTGGCAGTGGGATCTTCTCGAGGCTAGGGATGACACCGAGTGACTTCCGGCCCTGCCAGCTAGGTGGGAGCCTGACAGCAGGATCTTCTCGGGGTCCAAACTCATTCCGTCGAGTGACTTCCGGCCCTGCCAGCTAGGTGGGAGCCTGGCAGCGGGATCTTCTCGAGGCTAGGGATGACACCGAGTGACTTCCGGCCCTGCCAGCTAGGTGGGAGCCTGGCAGCGGGATCTCCTCGGGGTCCAAACTCATTCCGTCGAGTGACTTCCGGCCCTGCCAGCTAGGTGGGAGCCTGGCAGCGGGATCTTCTCGAGGCTAGGGATGACACCGAGTGACTTCCGGCCCTGCCAGCTAGGTGGGAGCCTGGCAGCGGGATCTTCTCGGGGTCCAAACTCATTCCATCGAGTGACTTCCGGCCCTGCCGGCTAGGTGGGAGCCTGGCAGCGGGATCTTCTCGAGGCTAGGGATGACACCGAGTGACTTCCGGCCCTGCCAGCTAGGTGGGAGCCTGGCAGCGGGATCTTCTCGGGGTCCAAACTCATTCCGTCGAGTGACTTCCGGCCCTGCCAGCTAGGTGGGAGCCTGGCAGCGGGATCTTCTCGAGGCTAGGGATGACACCGAGTGACTTCCGGCCCTGCCAGCTAGGTGGGAGCCTGGCAGCGGGATCTCCTCGGGGTCCAAACTCATTCCGTCGAGTGACTTCCGGCCCTGCCAGCTAGGTGGGAGCCTGGCAGTGGGATCTTCTCGAGGCTAGGGATGACATCGAGTGACTTCCAGCCCTGCCAGCTAGGTGGGAGCCTGGCAGCGGGATCTTCTCGGGGTCCAAACTCATTCCAATCCTCTGTGCAAGCTGGCTATGGCAATTCTGGGGGGGGGGGAGAAAAATAAGTTCATTATACCAAATTGTGTTGCTTACAGGTGCTTAAGGAAAAAACCTCTTCAGGTCGTCTCCACTCCAGGTGAGACTCAGGGTCTCGCCCTCTACATTTTGGAGCCGATAACCCCCTGACTTCAAAGCTTCCTTCACAATGAATGGCCCCTCCCAGCTGGGGTTGAGTTTTCCAACGGATGCTGACCTTCCTGCCGCGTCCACCTTCTTCAGCACCAAGTCTCCTTCCGCGAACTGCTTGACCATGACATGCTTGTCAAAGTTTTTGCCATCCTCCTTTTGACCTCCTCCTGTCGGACGGCTGAAAGGTCCCTCAACTCTTCCACCATGTCAAGGGAGAGTCTCAGCTCCTCTTCGTTCTCGGCTTGTCAGTCCTCTCGGCCCTCACTGGCCGTCCCGACCCGCGGCGTCTAGACTTCAAATTCTATGGGGAGCACCGCCTCGCACCCATGGGAGAGCTTGAAGGGGGTCTCCCCCGTGGCCGTGTTAGGGGTGGTTCTAAGGGCCCAAAGAACGGCGGGGAGTTGCTCCACCCAGCTCCCCCTCAAGTTTTCCACCTTCTTCTTGAGGAGATTGACGATGATCTTGTTCGCGGCCTCCACCTGCCCGTTGCTCCTGGGGTGGTGGACTGAGGCGAACCTGAGGTCGATTCCAAGCTGCTCGCAGAAGCTGGTGAACTCGGCACTGGCGAACTGGGGTCCGTTATCGGTGACGATGGCCTGGGACATCCCATGGCGACAGATGATCTCCCCCCAGACAAAGTTCCTGATCACTTGGGAGGTCACCTTGGCCAACGCCTTCACCTCCATCCACTTTGAGAAGTAGTCGATCATCACTAGGAGGAACCTTCTCTGGCCGCTGGCCTGGGGGAACGGTCCAACCAAATCCATTCCCCAGATTGCAAAGGGCCAGGGGGCCGTGATGCTCTTGAGTTGTTGGGCCGGCTGTAGCTGGAGGGGGGAAAATAGCTGGCACTTATGACATCTCCTTGCGAACTCCGCGGCGTCCCGGCCCAGGGTGGGCCAGAAATACCCTTGCCTGACTATCCTCCCCTCCAAGGTCCGACTCCCGGAATGACTCCCGCACTCCCCGGAGTGGACTTCTTCTAAGATCCTCTGCGCCTCACCCTCGGATACGCAGCGGGCCAGCATCCCGGAGAGGGTCTTCCTGTATAGCTGCCCGTCTTTAAGGAGGTAGTAAGCGGACTTGTGCCTCAGCTTCTTCTTGTCTACTCCCTCCGGATATTCTCCCGTGGAGAGGAAAACTATTACTAGATCCATCCATGAAGGCTGCTGGTCGATCTCCATGAGCTCCCCTTCTTCGATGGAGGGGCGGAACAGGCCGGTGATGGCGCCCCCCACCCGGGGGCCATGCTTTGCTAGCTGGTCGGCATGGTCATTCTCTCCCCTTGGTACGTGCCGGATGGAGAAGGTCTGGAAGGTCCCTATGACCCCCTTCACTTTGGCCAAGTATAACTTCAGAGCGGACTCCCTTGCTTCGAACTCCCCGTTGATCTGGGAAGCCACCACCATGGAGTCGGTTAGGACCTCCACATCCAGCACCCCCAACTCCCTGGCCAGGCGCAGCCCCGCTATCACTGCTTCGTACTCGGCCTGGTTGTTGGTAATGGGAAAATGCACCACCACCGTCTGCTCAATATGAGTCCCTTGAGGGCTCTCCAGAACCACTCCTACTCCGAGAGAATGCCTTCTTGAGGCTCCATCCACCCTCACCTTCCAAGGAGTCGGGCGGGTGAGCTCCTCCTCCGCTACTTCTACCACGTAGTCGGCCAGGAAGTCGGCCATCGCCTGAGCTTTGATCGAGAGCCGCGGAACGAAGGAGACATCGAACTCGCTCAGCTCCACCGACCACTTGGCTAGCCGGCCTGAATGCTCCACCCCCTCGAAGATGTTGCGGAGAGGATGGTCGGTCACCACTCGGATCGAGTGTGCCTGGAAGTAAGGTCGTAGCCTCCGAGCCGAGATGATTAGTGCGAATGCGAGCTTCTCCAAGATCGGATAACAGAGCTCGGCCTTCCTCAGGACCCGGCTGACGTAATAAACAGGGAGCTGCCTCTTCCCTTCTTCACGCACCAAGACGGAGCTCAAGGCCTCTGCCCCGACCCCGAGATATAAGAACAGATCCTCACCCTCCTTCGGCCCCTGAAGCAGCGGAGCCTGAGTCAATTGCGCCTTGAAGGCCTGGAACGCCTCCTCGCATTCCTTGGTCCATTCAAACCTCTGACCACCCCTCAGCATTTTGAAGAAGGGGGAGCACTTCTCCCCTGCCCGAGAAAGGAAGCGACTCAGCCCTGCTAGCTTCCCTGTCAACCGTTGGACCTCCTTTGCGTTCCGCGGGGACCCCAGCTCCAAGATAGCCCTGACCTTGTCCGGATTCGGCTCGACCCCCGCGGGGGTGAGGAGATGCCCCAGAAACTTCCCCCTGCTGGCCCCGAAGACACACTTAAGGGGATTCAAGCGCATCTTGTATCTGCGTAGGGTGGCGAAGGTCTCCTCTAGATCCCGTAGGTGGGAGTTCACATCCCGGCTCTTAATCATGAGGTCGTCCACGTACACCTCCAAGTTCCTCCCCCTTTGCTCCTTGAAGACCCTGTCCATCATTTTTTGGTAGGTGGCCCCGACGTTCTTCAGCCCGAATGGCATCATCTTGTAGCAGTAGCAGCCGTCCCCTGTGATGAATGAGACATCCTTGATGTCCGGGGAGTGCATCCTGATCTGATGGTAACCTGAAAAGGCATCTAAAAAACTCATTACAGAAAAGCCGACGGCTGAGTCAACCAGTGCGTCGATCCGAGGCAAAGGATAACAGTCCTTAGGACAAGCTTTATTAAGAAGGGAAAAATCGATACACAATCGCCAGCGGCCGTCTCCTTTTTTGACCATCACAACGTTGGAGACCCATCCAGGGTACTGAATTTCGGACACGAAGCCAGCTTTGAGAAGCTTCGCCACCTCCTCCCTGATGGGTTCCGCCAGCTTGTCCGCCGTGGATCTCTTTTTCTGCTGGACGGGGCGTGTCCCCGGGTCCAAGTTGAGGCGGTGGCAGGCCACATCCGCGTCAACCCCCGGCATCTCCGCGGCGTTCCAGGCGAAGATGTCCACGTTCTTCTGGATGCACTCCAGCATCCTGCCCTGGTCCTCCGGGGTCAGCCCTCCGCTGACGCGGATCTTCTCCATCCTTCCTCCCCGGGTGAGCACCTCCAGCTCCACCACTTCTTCCGCCGCCTCCAGCCTGGATCGCTCCCCCCATCCTTCGGCGTCCCCTTCCTCCGGAACGGGGACCTCTACCTCCATCTCCCCTCCCACGGCCCTTACTTCGGCCACCTCCTCCAGATCTCCTCCTACCGCCTTCCCTGCGCAGTCCTTCACTCCCCGCTCTTCCCCTCCTGCTCCCTGCTCGACCTTCTCCATCCTCCGCCCCATCTCCTCGGCTCCCTCCTGCCAAGAGATGGTGTTCACCGCAGTGACATAGCACTCCCGTGCCACCTTTGGGTCCCCCCTAACCCTGACCTGCACCCCCTCAATGTTGAACTTCAAGCACTGGTGGAATGATGAGGGGACACAGCGGAAGGCGTTGATCAGGGGCCTCCCGAAGATTGCGCTGTAGCTGCTGGGGGCGTCCACAATGACGAACTTGCAGTTTCGGGACTGCCCCCCAAGGTGACATGGAGGCCGACTCCTCCCTCTACTTCCTTCCTCTCTCCCGAGAACCCGAACAAGGGCCCATCCGAGGCCAACACCCTCTTAGCCTCCACCTGCATTGCGTCAAACGCCTTTTTGAAGACGACATTCACGGAGCTCCCATTGTCCACGAGGATTCGAGAGACAGTGAAATTCTCTATGGCGGCCTTGATGACCAGCGCATCACAGAACGGATCCTCGTGGTCGGGCATGTCACTTCTGGAGAAGGTGATCCTCTCCTCCGGCGGCGGGGTTTGGGATGTAGAGGCGATGCTCCGCCGGTACATGGTGTGGAGGCTCGTCTTGCGGGAAGCCTCGATCCCTACCCCCCCGTGGATCACTCTGATCCCTCCTCGGGTCCCAACATCAACCCGGTCCTCGCAACGATCCTCCTCTGCCTGAGGCAGGACCTCCTCGATCCTCACTTCTTGCCGCGCCTCCTCCTGCTGCTGCTGCCGTCCCCTATTCCCTCTCATCTCCAAGAATTCCGGGCATGTGGCTGTTGCGTGCCCCTCTTCCTGATGGAAGTCACAATAGGGCAGCTCCACCCTGAACTCCCTTCTCCTCCTTCTTATTATCCCCCTCCTTGCCCCCAAAGCTATGGCCATGGCCTCCTCCTGATCGGGGAGCCGGGGTCGGTGACCCTGCCTCCAGCCCGGTGGGTGGAACTGGTCCTGCCTCCCCTGATAGTGACCCCTTCCGAAGTACCCTCTCTGTGGCCCCTGCCCCTGCCACTCTGGTCTCCAACCCAGCCGACGGTCGGGCTCCTGACGCCCCCACCCCGGCTGCTGTCCTTGGAGCTACATCTGCTCCCTCTGCCTGGGCTCCCCTCTTCTCTCCTCCTGCGCTCTTCCTCCCTTCGACTCCTTCTCTTCCTCGGTGGCCCATCTGGCTAGCTTCCTTGCGAACTCCGGATTCGACGCCTCCCCGTCGACTTCTCTAGCCGCCCTCTCCATCAACTCCTCGTAGGAGAGAGGGGGAACTCTCTTCAGCTCCATTCGGAAGAACCCCTACTGCAGGCCCAGGGTGAAGGCCATCATCAGACTATGGCCCGACATCTCCTGGACCTGGGTAACCTCCTCCTGGAATCAATCCACATAGCTCCACAACGTCTCGTTCACCCCCTGCTTTATGTGGAACAGGGACTCAGACTCCTTCTTCCTCTTCTTCGAGGTAGTGAACCTCAACATGAACCCTCAGCGCAAGTCTTCGAAGCAATAGATGGAACTAGATGGCAGCTGGTGGAACCACTCCCTTGCCTTCTCTCGGAGGGTGATGGCGAAGAGGCGACACTTGAATCCGTCTGACATCTGACGGATGGAGACCACGTCTTCGAACCATTGGACGTGCTGGACTGGGTCTCCCTTCCCGGTGTAGTAGGACATCTCGGGCTCCCTGAACCCTTCTGGCACTGGTGCTGAGGAGACCAGCTCGCTGAATGGACTGCCCCCCCCCCACTGGGCGAGCCGGCGAATCTCGCGGTCCCAGCTCGCCGAACCTGCCCCTGCTTGCCGAGCCGGGGAAAAGCTTGCGCCCCGAGAGCTCACCCCTCGGCCTTCCTCGGCCACTTCCTTTCCAGCTCGCCGGCCAGGGGCGTCCCCGCCCAGAGAGGGGACGACCGCGATCTAGACTGCCGGAGTCGAGCATTCGGCCCGCACGTCGAGTGAGATCTTGACGAGGTCCAGCACCTCATTCCTGAAGTCTTCAAACATTCCCACTGTTGCGAGAGGCGGAGGGGGCGGCGAGTTCTGCCTGTCGGATCCTTGTCCTCCCGTCATTGAGCTCGCTGAAGCTTTTCTGCACTGACCACTCTCCACGCTCACCGCACCAAGATGTTGTAACCGGAATCCGGCCTCTTGTGGAGTTCGACCCTTGGGGAAGGGGTGGTCTCGCGCCTACTTTGCTCCTGCAAGAAAAACAACGAAAGAGACAAGAAAGAACAGACCCAAGGGCTCGGCAGGGAGGTCCCACCACAAACCCGGAAGATCTCTGAGCGCTTCCCCTCCTTAGCCAGAAGCCGAGCTAAGGTACTCTCAGAGAACACTCGAAAATGAGAGTCAGGAGGCACTGAAAACGTCCCCTCTGAGGTACCCCTTGGGTCTTATTTATAGATTTTCGGAATCTGAACTGCCAATAACCAAAAGAACTGACCTGGAAATACTAAAAAGCCCTTAGTCGGGTCTGCCAACAGCCAAACTCCACTGTCCTGAGCAGCTATGCGCAGTCCAACCTGGTCTGCCAACAGCGAGGCTCCGCTGTTCTGAGTAGCTATTCGCAGTCTAACCTGGTCTGCCAACAGCGAGGCTCCACTGTTCTGAGTAGCTATTCGCACCCCTGGGGGGTCAGCTCGCCTCCAATTCCCCTTCGCGGGAGGCGGGCGCGAGCCGTGCTCTCGTGGCTCGTCCATCCTCCCTGGGCGAGTGCGAGCCGTGCCGGGCGAGCCGCCTGTCTTCTGCCGGGCGGACCGGCAGCCAGGTCGCGTGTGGGGGTTGGCCGGCGGGCACCGCGACCCCGATCGACTCGCCAGTCGCGGGTCGCCAAACTTATCTGCTTTGGCCGCTCTTTGCGCGACCTGCTCGCTCGCCTCGCTGGCTCGCTCGCCTGACGTGGACGGGAGCAGGCCAGCCCTTCTGCTGTATGTCTGTTTTGCCGTTCGTGTGCGAGTCGTGGGACCAGGTCGGCTCAACCTCTCTGGCGGGACCCGCTTGCCGGACACGGGGTTGTACATTCATCTTCGTTCAAAAGTGTTGATTCCCGCAGCACTTCGATGACCATTTTGGTGGTGGCTTGCGTGTTCTCCTGAACTATTACATCGATCTCGTACGCTGAATAATGACGACACTCGATTCTCTCCTCCAGCGATGGCCGGGCCAGGGCCTCCTCCATGCGCTTCACCTCAGCTTACAACAGTTGGTTCTCGCACTCGACGCTGGCCACACTAGCACGAAATAGTTGGACTTACGCGGAGTCCTGCGAGAACGTCTGTTAAGCAAAAAATATATGCACTAAGAAGGCAAGAGATATTGAAGGGTCCCGCTTACCTCGACGGAGCGGTTGGAGGTAGGGTCCCACTGGATCAAGGGCTTGCCCTCCGCATCCAGGTACTTCTCGCCGAAGCCAAAATTTTGGTGCCCTTTCGACATAGGCTTGGGTGGGATCTCATCGGGGATCTCTGCGGCAGTCCCAGCGATACCCGTCTCGCATGCAACCAATGGGGTTACAGCGGGGGTCTCGACGGAAGCTAGTACAATGGATTTTCCCTTGTCCGCTGCTAATAGTTTTGATTTTTTTCAGAGGGGCGGTAGGGAGGGAGCTGTGTTTCTACTTATGGGCACTCGGTTCGAAAGAGGATCCCGGCTCCTCCAGGCAGGCGGCGATGACAGACTTGGCGAGAGCCAAGGGGTCGGTGAGCGCCCTGGTCTCGTCAAAAGGTTGGTGGTGGGGGGTTTCTTGTTCACCTGCGAGACCCATAGCTAATTAACCATGTTTCTCAAAACAAAAGATTGCAGGGATAGACTGAAATAATACCTTCATCGGGAGGAACCGGTAGGAGGGAGTCCAAGTCTCGCCGAAGGAAGGGGACGTCAAAAGTCTTGGTCCCGAAGAATTCGACGAGGGCGCCCTCGCGCCCCCCGAGAGCGGGAGGCTTGTAGGTCGCGTTGTCGTATTGAACTGGCACAAGCGGGTTGTTTCCAAAGTCACCGGAGACAAAAACGAATCTCTGTCCCTAGTGGTAGTTCTTGTTGGCGAGACCGCTCATCTTCACCAACTACCCTGAGAAGAAGACCACCCCACCTTTTGCACGGAGGTTGAACAGCTTCCGAAAGATGGGTATGTTGAATTCGATCCTTTCCGCTCGCATGTAGCAGATGAACGCCACCAGGATCGCGACAAAATTTGGGTTGAGCTGAGCCGGCACCACCCCATAGTACCGAAGGTCCTGATACACTTTGAGCTAGAGGGGGAGGTGGAATCCAACCTCGAAGTGCTCTAGGGGGATGACGAGCTCCCCGGCCGGCGCGAGATTGACCCTATCGTCGTTCCCAGGGTTTCACGCAGTGAACTCGGTGGGGATGAAGTTGGAGGCTATCATGTCGAACTCCTTGGAATTTTCATTATAGGAAGGATTGCACACACTTGGAGCGGCCATTGCCCTCGTTAGGCATCCAGAAGAGAAGACGAGAGGAGATAAAAAATCAGGGAGGCGAAAAGCCTTGGCGCTGCAGAGATTGACAAGAGCAGTCGGGGGAGGACAAAGGCTTTGAATTAGAGAAGTGAATGTGGAGAAGTAAATGTGTTAGGTGGATCGGCCTATTTATAGAAAATTCGATAATTATGAGTTTTTTCCTAAATGCGGCGGGGGTACGGTCAACAAGTCAACAAGTCCCGATGTTCTGACTCCTCGATTTCCATCCTGCCTCACCGGTTCTCCTCGGACCTGCAGAAAGCGAGAACCTCCGGGAAGAGCCTAGGGTAAAAGCAAACATTGGCAGCGGGCGAGAAGTGATGAGCGGGATGTGAGAGTCAAGCGTTTACAGAGTATCATATACGAAAGCATAAAACACCGACAGAAAGTGAAGCACAGACATAGAGGGGCTCCCGCTGGGCGAGTGTCGCGAAATAGCAACGATAATCTGCGAACAGAAAAAGAGAGTCCGGAAATTGGAATAACTGAAATCTTTATAATCCAAAAAAGGTGTGTATTACATGATATAACCTAGCTTTTATAGAATGGAGGAGGTAGGAGAGATTACAATTAAACAATATGGGACTAAAAAATTACATGTACAAGCGGTTTAACCTAAATACAAGCCGACCAAGCCGCGCGGTTTGACGAATGGGCAAACCGCCCGGAAACCACCGGAGGGAGACAACAAGCCGCCACTAGAGACCACTAGGTCGCCAGGTCTCCAAGTCGCTAGGGACAGATCGGCAGACCTCCAGGGCACCAACAGCAACAGACCTGCTACAAAACCGCTAGAGAGAAACCGATAAACCACCCGGACTGCAATCCGCCAGAATCAGACCGCAAGACCGCCCGAACTGCAATCCGCCAGAGTCAAACCGCCAGACCGTCCGGTCTCTATTCTGCAACACTCCCCCTCAAGCTGGAGCATATATGTCGATCATGCCTATCTTGTCGCAAATGTGATGAAAAGAGGCGGATACCGGCTTGGTGAAAATATCAGCCAACTCTTTGTCTGAGGTGACGAACGGAGTACAAATTTGTTCCTTCAGAATCTCTTCCCGAATAAAATGGCAGTCAACTTCAATGTGCTTGGTTATCTTATGGAAGACCGGATTTTTAGAGATGTATATAGCAGTCTTGTTGTCACAAAACATAGGTAAAGGATGGTTGTAGACCTCTCTTAAGTCAAGCATGAGAGCCTGTAACCACTTCAACTCACACGTGGTCGATGCCATACTTCGATATTCTGCTTCTGCACTGGACCTGGAGATGACAGTCTATTTCTTGATTTTCCATCTCACAAGGTTCCCCCCCCCCCCACAAAGGTGAAAAAACTTGATGTTGACTTGCGGTCTCCTTTGTCATCGGCATAGCTTGAATCGGAGTATGCTTCAACCCTCAAATGTCCATTCTTCTGAAATAGAAGTCATTTCACAGGAGTTGATTTAACATACTCCAATATCCTTAGGGCAGACTGTAGATGACACTCCCTAGGAGCTTGCATGAATTGGCTAACCTTGCATACAACATAGGCAATATCGGGTTTGGTCACCGTGAGATATATAAGTTTACCAACCAGACGTCTGTACCTCGTAACATTAGAAAAAAGAGGTGAGTCATCCATCCATATTTTATCTTCTCCAGTCACCATGGAACATCGGGCAGGTTTAGCCCCAGTCAGCCCTGTCTCTTTTAACAAGTCAAGAGCGTACTTCCGTTGGGAGATGACAAGTGAATCAGGTTTTCGAGAAATTTCTATCCCTAGAAAGTATTTTGGAGAGCTCATATCCTTTATAACTAGGTGTTGCCGAAGATGCTTCTTTGTCAAGGTTATCCTAACTTGGTCATCTCTAGTGAGAAGAATATCATCCACATATACCGCAAGCACCACTAGACCCAGAGAAGTTTTACAAGTAAATAAGTAGTGATCGGTAGAACTTCTCGTAAAACCTACGACCGCCACAATCCCGCTAAACTTGTCAAACCAAGCCCGATGACTTTACTTTAAGCCATAGATAGCCTTCTTGAGCCTGCAAACTTGTGTCTCGCCCTGAGCAACATACCCTGGAGGTTGCTCCATGTAGACATTTTCCTGAAGATCCCCATAAAGAAAGGTATTTTTGAAATCCAGTTGTGAAATGGGCCAATCCCTGTTGACAGCCACAGAGAGAAGGACCATGATAGTGCTGAGACGAGCAATTGGAGAAAAACTGTCAAAGTAGTCAACGCCATAAGTCTGGGTAAAGCCCTTGGAAACAAGCCGAGCCTTGTAACGATCCATACTGCCATCTGGGCGGAACTTCACCACAAAGACCCAGCGACAACCAACAACATCTTTGCCGAAAGGAGAAACCAGGGTCCAGGTACCCAGTTCAGTGAGTGTAGCAATCTCTTCATCCATGACATCCTTCCAATGTGGAATAGTAAGGGCCTCCTGATAGGAACGGGGGGGGGGGGGGGGGGGGTGTGGAAGCGGAAGAGATAGCCAACACAAACTTCCTACAAGTAGGGGTTAGACGATCATAGGAAACAAAAGCAGTAAGCGTGTGCTTTGTACATGCCCGTACCCCTTTGCGAAGGGCAATGGGGTGGTGCAGGTCAGCAGGTTCCTCAGTATCTGGAGCATCCGTGGTGGAGAGAGCTGGCCCGGGAGGAGAAAGCGACGACAGCGAATATGAGGGAGATAGCGGAGGTGAAGAGGGAGGAGAAGACGATGGAGACAGTAGAGGAGGAAATACCTCGGTAGGAGTGGATGGGCTGGAGGGAAGAGGAGGAGAACTGGAAGCCATAGGAAGAGGAGAGGAGTCGTTAGAGAAATATGAAGCATTCTCGAATAAGGTAACGTCCGCAGAGACGAACTGCTTGCGAAGAATGGGGTCAAAACAACAATAGCCTTTCTGAGTGAAAGAATGGCCCAAAAAGACACATTTGGTGGAGCGAGGGGAGAGTTTGTCGCGGGTGGAAGAGGGAGCGTGCATAAAGGTTGTACACCCAAAGATACGTAGAGGGAGATGAAAGGGATCCTTGGCCGGATAGAGAATGGAGAAAGGGGTTTGTCCGCGGAGAACGGTGGAGGGAATGCGATTGATGAGATAGCAAGAAATAAGAACAACATAGCCCCAGTAGGAGCGAGGGACATGCATTTGCGTTAGTATAGTGCGAACGATATCAAGGAGGTGACGGTTTTTGCGTTCCGCCACTCCATTTTGTTGTGAGGTGTCAACACAACTTGTTTGATGAATAATCCCATGTTGCATACAAAAAGAGGAAAAAGCTTGACTAACATACTCTTTTGCATTATCAGAGCGTAAGATTTTAATGAAAATGTCAAACTGATTTTTAATTAAATGATAAAATGATGTCCATATATCAAAAAGTTCAGGGCTTTCTCGTAAGAGATACACCCAAGTACATCGAGAGAAGTCATCAATGAAAGTAACAAAATAAGAATAACCCCGACCAATGGTGAGGGTAGGAGCATGACCCCAGATGTCAGAGTGAACAAGATCAAACAGACGGATAGAACCACGATCTTGCTTCGGCGAGAAGGAGTAACGGTGATGCTTGCCATTCTGACAGGCTTCGTAGTTGAGAGGAGAAATGTGCAGAGGGAGGTGGGGCAGAAGCTGACGAATAAGTCGTGGAGGAGGATGCCCGAGGTGGAGATGTCATTGTAGAAGATTTGTTGAGGAGGAGGAGGAGAAAGCCGACAGAGCAAAAACGTTGTCGAGGAAGTAGATGCCGCCACTCTTAGTCCCAATAGCAATTGTCCGTTGGGAGCTCGGATGCTGAAAAGAGCAAGAAGTTGGAGTAAATGTGACGGAGCATTGAAGTTGCTTGTGAAAGTGAGGGTTAGACCTGATATACTCTAGAGGGAGGGGGTGAATAGAGTATCTGAAAACAATTAGTTGTTTATAAATTTAACAGAGTTAAGAAACTAATATTCACAGTAAGCAAAAGAGCAACCTAAGATATCTTAAGCTAACACAGCCACATCAAAACTAAACTAATCTATCACAGGCACAGCAAGAGAAAAAAGAAAAAGGGCAATCAGATGACACAAGAACTTTATAGTTGTTCCCCAACCTGGGTACATCCACTATTATACCACCCTGGTAGGAATCCACTACAAGTTTTGATCAGGTGACTGCCACCAATGAGCTTTTGATCAGGTGCTCAAAAACCACCTCAAGTCTTTTGATCAGGTGACTTGCAACCAATGGAATAACTTTTGAAGGGAGTTAAAGAACCCTTTGCACAGTGAGGGGGTAAGAGATTTATGGTGTCTTCTCTTTCTTAAAACAACTGAGAAGACAAGTGGATCTTGATGTTGTCAAAGCTCCCCCTGAGATATTGAGTTGTTCAGGAAGATTGGAGCTTTGCTTCAGGGTGTAGGTCTTCTATCTTCAGCCTTGATTTGAACAGATTCAGGAACTTCTTGACTGATAGTGGTTTGTTGTCCTTGAAGAATCCTGTAGTGAAGGTTGAAGAAGACTCTTGATTTGGAATGAATGTTCTTCTTCTTCTTCAGCAATGTCAAGGTGAAGACCAAATTATTTTCTGCACAGAGAAGGATTGAAAATGTTGTTGTTGTTGTTGATCTTCTCTGTGTGCTTAGTCTTTTCTTTCTGGTCTGGATTCCCTATATTGAAAAGAGAGAAAATCTCTTTTATATGATCAGTCGAATTTCTCCTTTGAATTTTTGAATTGTCTACATTGATTGCTGACGGCCTGGAGAATGTAATACAGCTGGATAGAATATCTGCATTAATGGATTTCCCCAACTGTCCTATTGAAAAGCGGCATGCAATAATCCTGATGAATACCATAATCAATGTTGTGTCTAACAGTTATATTTAGAGAATGTTAAACATTGATTATTCAGGAATTACTGCAATAGAATAAGGACAAAAGAAGGAAAAATCCAAGTCTGGATCTGCACACAATTCGTCGAGCAAAGAACAGATTTCGTCGACCTGAGTCCAAAGTTCGTCGAGCTGAGAAATCTTGTTCGTCGATCTGATAAATGTTGTTCGTCGAGCTGAGATCCAAGTTCGTCGACCTGAAAATGGCTAACTGCTTTCTGATAAAACTTGCCAATTCTGTGCTCTAAGTTCATCGAGCCGATAATGCAAATTCGTCGACCTGAGTTCAAAGAAAGAATTCTGGACTTAATGTGTTGAAGTTGAGCTTCCAGAAATCGTCGACCTAAGCTTGAATATCGTTGAGCTCAACTTAGAGAATTTACTCTGAGTTTGTTGAGCGGAGCACGACTTTCGTCGAGCTGAGTTCGACAAACGTCGAACTAACTTGCCTGAACTTGATTTTCTTCTAAGTCTTGAGTCTTCTGCTGTCTTCTATCGGCTGGTCCATGTGTGGTTGTTTCTAAGGACTTAGCCTAAACTCTAGGACACAAAGACGTGACCCTGGCTATACAAGGTGGGTCAAACATCCTAATCAGTGAACCTAGCCCAAATCATACTAGGGATCCAACAATCTCCCCCTATTTGGGTGAGGTCACTAATACAAATACAAATAAAAACAATCACAAAGCAGGAAAATATATCTGGCAGGAAAATTAAAAACATGCAGCTGATATTTATACAATGTAGCTTTATGACAGAATGTAAATAAACAATTTTTAAGACATACATAAAGTCTAAACAGTTTAAATTCATTTCTTCTTCTTTGACTCCTTTTGCTTATCCTCCTTAGCTCTATCACCAAGCTGAGTGAACTTGATTTCCCTGTTTGGATCAGCTGCTTGACTCTTTGTCATGGTCATATCAGCAGCTCCAATGATGTTGAGGGAAGTAGCTCGTGACACAACAACCTCTGGATACAATTTCATATAATCATCAACATCAAAGAATTTATTAACTTTTGCAAACCTGTTTAGCTCTTCTTTCCTGTACTTGGACATTGTTGAGTATTGAGAGAGATCCTTTCCTTCAGGTTTGGCCTTATTTATCATGGATAATCCAACCAGTTCTTGAAATCTGGCCATTCTAGCAGTGTTTGCTGTCTCAGGATCCTCAAAAGGAACATGAGGAGATTCAGGTCTTTTTGGACTGCCAGCTTTGTGAGATTCATGAGCTTATTGTAGATGTTATTGTGGTTGTTGATGTTGTTGATGTTGCTTGCCTGAGGAGTACCTGTGCTGGCTGCTTCCAGAATGAGAAGAAGATCTACCCTGTTGTCTCTGGTAAGTTTGAAATTGGGTAGATATCTGAGAAGAAGTGCCTGAAGCACCAGCAACAGGTGGAGGAGGAGGAGGAGGATCTTTCCTGTATCTCTGTGGAGGAGGAGAATACTTTCTGCTTTTCTTCCTGTCTTTTTGCTGATTCTTGGACAACCACATCCAAGCTGACATGCCCTTGTAAGGAGTAATCTTTTGAAGAATGTAATAAGAAATATCATGAGTTGGGTTTGGTTTTGGAGCAGCTGTTGGAGGAGATTTCCTTTTCTTAGAGATTTTCTTTTTGGACTTTGGCTTATCATCAGAAGAATCATCTTCCTCATCTTCATCATCAGAAGATCCCTGAGGATTATCATATAAGACATTAATTTCTTTTAAGGCTTCTGCAGATATCAACAATTTTTCAGCCTGAGGAGGAGCAGGAGGAAGAGCTGGAGCTGGAGCTGGAGAACTATATACATCAGTGCTTTCAGCAACTGATTTACTTTCTTCTTCAATATCTGCCATGATCAACTCATCTAGATTAGGCATGAGACTATCATCCATATTGAATGTTGGAGGAGAGATGGTTCTGGGAGGGGATGAAGCAATGAAAGAATCAGCTCTTGGTGGAGATGGAATAATAGGAGCCTCTGCATTAGCAAAACTAGCCTTGAGTTGCATGACAAATTTGGGGCTTATTGGAGAGGTGTAGGGAACTATAGTCATGGATGACTTTATGCTGTCTTCTGGAAGAAAGTTTAAATAAACTGTATCAAAAGTATTCAATAAACAGAATAAATTCACTGTGGGATTGATAATGTAATCACCAACAGTGTTTTTTCAACTGCATCTGTCTCATTCAAATCCATATCAGTTCAATAAAATTAATCAAATCAATCAAATCATCTGCTGCTTCTGCTTCTACTGCTGCTTCTGTTACAGCTACTGCTTCTGCTGTTTCTTCTGCTGGGACTGGAGCTACTTCTTCATGAAGTATCTCCCCCTGCCTGGTTTCAGTAGTCATTGGAGTCAGGCCCCTGACTGAAGAAGGAGGGACAGAAAGGGCAGAGATTTGAGCAGCAAGGGAGGATATTGAAGAAGCAAGAGGTGAAATAGCCTCTGCTATGAGGTTTTTGATGAGGGGAGTAAGCATTGCCAGAAGAGATGGAAGGAAAGGAGAGTCCAATGGCATGAACTCAGAAGGTGTCTGAGTGGATACAGAAGTATGGATGGAAGATGATGGTGGAGGGGAAGGTAGAGAGTTTGACATTGGCTCATCTGCAGGTGATGGAGTATGAAGGGTGGATGACAATAGGGCAAAAGAAGGGAGTGAAAGGAGGTTGGAAAGGGGTATGTTGGCTAGATGTGTTGGTAGAGGAGATGAGGGTTGGGTGCCAGGGTATGATGGAGTTGGTTTACCATGTTTTGATGGAGTTGGTGTACCATGTTGTGATGGAGTTGGTGTACCATGTTGTGATGGAGTTGGTGTACCATGGGGTGATGGAGTTGGTGTACCATATTGTGATGGAGTTGGTGTACCATGTTGTGATAGAGTTGGTGTACTATGTGGTGATGGAGTTGGTGTACCATGTTGTGATGGAGGAGGTGTATGAGAGTGAATATGAGTTTGTGTATGATGTACTGGAGATGATGGAGGTGGAGGAGTAGGGACTGTGGTATGAACTGGTGAAGGGAGATGAATTGGGGAGGCTGGAGGGGGTGGAGGTGGAGCATCTTCAGCAGGGTAGGGAGTGGCTGGAGCAGCCCTTGTACTCTCAGAAGGCTTGGAGGAAGAGGAGGAAGCCTTGGATGGCTTGGTGATGTTCCTCTCCCACCTGCCAAAGAGGGCACAAGTAATCCTCTTGGAGGCATTAATGAATATGGTCGGTGTGACCAGGGATTCATCAGCCTTTGCCTGAAGGAAGATTCCCAGAATCCTTCCAAAACACACCTCTTTCTTGGTGTTTTTCTTCCTGATCATCTCAAACAAAATCCTAGCCCAGTTCACAGGCTTCTGATTCACAACAGCACACATCACCAGGAATTGATGCCTAGTGATGTAGTCATGGGCTGTGTGTTTTCCCAGCAGTACCTTGCCTACAACATCTGCGAGAAATTTGTATTCAGCAAACAAGTGTTTCTTTAGCAGTTTGTTGGGTGTGGCTCCAGAATAACCCATCTTATTCAACATTTCATCAAATTCATCACTATTAATCTCCAATTCTTCTTCACCATTAGCTAATCCAAAAATATCGGTCAGTACAGCGGGGGTAAGAGATATTACATTACCCGATATGGTTCCCGTCATGGTGTCATCATCTGGGGAGGAGGAGGAGGTGTAAACCCATTCTCTTATTTCTGTTCCAGCTATCTTGATTCTTGTGGTCATTAGATATTTTAACTGCTGATCTTCAAGCAGTTTCAGAATGTCCAGGAAGATAGAATCTGAGTGTTGAAATGACTCAAAGTCGATGTCAAAGCCTGTATCAAATTTCATTGCTCCAAGACTGCCTGCTGGAATCGCCATGAGTTCGCCTGCAACAAAAACAAAGGAGATCAAGTGCAAGAGAACTGAAAGCGTGGGACAGAGGTCGAAGAAAAACCTAGATATAAGATTTTTCAGAATATGAATCGACAAACTCCTTTCAGCAAAAAATTAAAAAAAATTCTTCGAGCTGAGGTCGACGAAATATTTTATAGTTAAGAAATTCATCGATCTTAGTCTGAAGATTTGAAAATATTTCGTCGAGCTCTGTTCGATGAAAATTTTCTGAAGCAGATTCGTCGATCTCCATTTGACGAAAATAACTTCACTCACAGAGAGTTTGTCGAACTCCGGCCGACGAATATCTCTAGAACCTTTCACAGTTCTTCAATCTCCGTTCGACGAACTTTGAAAAATTCGTCGACCATATACAGAAATCAAACTAAGTCTTCTCCATTTATCATACCAAGTTGATTTATGAAGAACAGATGATTCCTCTCTTCCAATGATTTGGTGAAGATATCTGCCCTTTGTAAATCAGTGTAGATATAGACAAGATTAATTTTATTTTTGTCTACACACTCTCTTATGAAATGATGCCTAATGTTTATATGTTTGGTCCTACTGTGATGGACTGGATTTTGTGCTATGGATATAGCACTTGTGTTGTCACATAATAGAGTTGAATTATTTAAGTTGAATCCATAATCCAGGAGTTGGTTTTGAATCCACAACATCTGGGAATAGCAACTGCCAGCAGCTATATATTCTGCTTCAGTAGTTGATGTAGACATATATGACTATTTCTTGCTAAACCACGAGACTAATCTCATATCAAGAAACTGACATGTTCATGAGCTACTTTTTTTGTCTACTCTGCAACCAGCAAAGTCAATATCTGAGTATCCAGTTAACTCAAACTCTGACTCAGTAGGATACCAGAGTCCTAGACTAGAACAACTCTTTATATATATCAAAATTCTTTTTAAGAAAACTAGATAAGATTCTTTAGGGTTCACTTGAAACCTAGCACAAAGACATGTAATAAATATTATGTAAGGTCTGCTTACTGTAAGGTATAGTAGAGACCCAACAATGCCCATATATAATTTCTGATCAACAGGTTTCCCATATTCATTAGAGTCTATTACAATATTAGTAGCCATGAGTGTTTTCTTTGCTGAGGCATCAGCCATCCCAAACTTTTTGAGAAGTTCCTTAGCATACTTAGCCTGGGATATGAAGATGCCATCAGGTTGCTGCTTCACTTGGAGACCAAGGAAGTAGGAGAGCTCACCCATGCTACTCATTTCAAACTTTGAATGCATGAGGTCAGAAAACCTCTTGCATAGTTTGGAATCTGTAGACCCAAATATGATATCATCTACATAAATTTGTACCAACAAAATTTGATCCTTATGGTGCCTAGTTAATAATGTCCTATCTACAATGCCTATAGTAAATTTATGAAATATCAGGAAGCTAGATAAGGTCTCATACCAATCTCTTGGAGCTTGCTTTAAACCATAAAGAGCTTTATGCAATCTAAAGACATATAAAGGATAAGTTGGAGAGATAAAACCTGGAGGTTGTTCAACATAAACCTCTTCTTTAAGTACTCAATTCAGAAAGGCACTCTTGACATCCATTTGATAGACTTTAAACTTCTTGTTTGCAGCATAAACAAGAAAAATCCCGATAGCTTCTAGTCTTGCAACTGGTGCAGAAGTTTGGTCATAGTCAATTCCTTTCTCTTGCCTATAACCTTGAGCAAACAGCCTTGCTTTATTTCTGACTA
This sequence comes from Platanthera guangdongensis, assembly GCA_039583875.1. Lineage (NCBI taxonomy): Eukaryota > Viridiplantae > Streptophyta > Magnoliopsida > Asparagales > Orchidaceae > Platanthera > Platanthera guangdongensis. The sequence goes on along the minus strand of CM077162.1, from coordinate 38,963,073 downwards.
TAACACCTTGGGCATCTAGCTTGTTTTTATATACCAATTTAGTTCCAATGACTGGGTAGTCTTTGGGTCTTGGAACTAAATCCCAAACTCTGCATCTCTCAAATTGATTGAGTTCCTCTTGCATTACAATGATCCAGTGAGGATCTTGCTCAACATCATATATGGATTGAGGCTCAACTTGAGAGAGAAAACATGCATGCATCACATCTTGGTTTAGTTGATGCCTTGTCTGTACACCTACTAACATGTCTCCAATCACTTGAGATCTAGGGTGATCCCTTAGTGTGATAAAGTCAGTGGGTGGAGTTGGTTCAGCAATAGCACTTGGGGTTAATTCCTCTTGTGGAATAATGTCTGCTGTTGGAGTAGGTTTAGCCACTTCCAAAAGTTCATCTTCACTGACTTCATCAGCTTGTGGAGGAGAATGAGATATGACCTTTTGAGTAAGGTTTAATTCTTCCAATTTCTCACACAAGTGAGGTACCTGCAAAAGATCTGAGGTAGAAGAGTACTTCTCCTTGTAATACATGTTAGCTTCATCAAAAGAAATATGTACAGACTCTTCCATTTTTAATGATGATTTGTTGAAAGTCCTATAAGCCTTGCTAACTTGGGAATATCCTAGAAAAATTCCCTCTGTAGCTTTGGCTTCAAATTTTCTAATGTGTTTCTTATTATTGTTGTGAATGAAACATCTACACCCAAAGATTCTAAAGTAATCAATTTTAGGTTTCTTCCCTTTGAGTAATTCATAGGGGGTCTTTCCCTTAAGTTTGTGTATCAAACTTCTATTCAACACATAGTTTGCTGTGCTCACAGCCTCTACCCAAAAGGATAGGGGCATGTGTGCATCTGCAAACAATGTTCCTGTAGATTCAATGAGGGTTCTGTTTTTTTCCTTTCTGCTACCCCATTTTGTTGAGGAGTTCTAGGAGCAGAGAAATAATGCCTGATACCTTCCTCCTCACAGAATCTTTGTATGGGAAGAGATTCAAACTCAGTACCATGATCACTTTTGATAAATGCAACTGGAGTAGAATACTCAATCCTTATGCCCTTAAGAAAATCTGTAAGGACTTTGAAGTTATCTGACTTGTGTCTCAAGAAGAACACCCAAGAGAATCTAGAGAAGTCATCTACAATGACTAGAGTGTAAGACTTCCCTCCCAAGCTTTGTACAACAATGGGTCCAAAGAGATCCATATGTAGCAAGTATAGAATCTTAGGTGAATCGCTCTTATTAATTGACTTAAAACTATTTTTAGTTTGCTTGCCTTCTTGATAAGCCTTGCATAGGCTTTCCTTCTTGTAGGGACCAAAAGGCAATCTTCTGACAAGGTTGTCCCTAGATAGCTTAGATATGTTCTTAAGGTTAACATAACCTAGTCTCTTATGCCAAAGAATATTGTTATTACTAACTTGGTTGAATACACATATTTCTGAGCTAGCAGAATTAAAGTTTACTAAATATATATTACCTTGTCTACAACCTGTTAAAACAGTTTGGTTATTTGAAGAAATAATACATTTTGAATTAGTAAAGCAAACCTGATAACCTGCATCACATAACTGACTTATGGATATCAGGTTATGTTGGAGAGCATTTACATATGCCACTTTTCTGAATGTGACAGCTCCATTGTTGAAGTCTTCATAGCCTTCAGTTTGTCCAAAGTTAGAATTTCCAAAGATAACTTTTGGACCCAGCTTGGCCTTGAAATTGATCATGATGTCCTTGCATCCAGTCATGTGCTTTAAGCACCCACTATCCAGATACCACTTATTTTGAGTGATAGGATAGTTCCTCACCTGCAAGGAAATAAGTTAGAAGTTCTTGACCCAGGTCACCTTGGGTCCTTATCTCTTTTCATAAGAAAAGCTGAAAATATATGAACATTCAGGTTGGCTTTTATATCCTAAGGGGTGAAATCTTCTAGGTGGAATAATCTAATCAGCAAGTGGATTAAAAGGTTTTCTAGGTTGATTTAAGTTTTTGTTAAAATTATGATTTTTATTAAGTCTGACTGGATTCGATGAAAAGTTGTCAGTTCGTCGATCAGAGTTCAACAAAATGGGATGAGATCGTCGATATCTGCTCAGAGAATGAAGATATTCATTTTCTGTGCCCCAGGTTCGTCGATCTCTGCTCGATGAACGATACACAGTTCGTTGATCGTAATAAGGCGAATTATTATAGCTAATATTTGCGTTCATAGATCGTTGATCGGAGTTCGATGAACTAGACACATTTCGTCGACCTAAGTTCGACGAAATCTGTTGAACTTTGTTTTTACTTAGAGTTTTTAGGTTTTTGTTCTTTTGATTTTTAGAGTTAGGTAATTCTTCTGTGGATTGTTTTTTTGTTTATTACCTCTTTTCCCTTAGCTGAAACAAATTTTATAACGGTTGTTAATATGTTCTTCTTAAGTATGGGGGGTAAGCTTGATGATGCACCCAAGCCTAGTTTACCATTCAGTCTGGCATTGACTGTACTTGTGGTATCCATCATCTTAAGGCTTCTCCCATTGAGAGATTCCTCAAGTTACTTAGCCTCACATAACTTTGTTTTTAAAAAAATAATTTGATCATTAGCTAGGATTAGTTCATCTTTTAATTTAGTATTTTCAGAAATCACATTTTCTTGATTAGTGAGTCTTTCCCTAAGTATTTTGATTTCCTTTTCAGAGTTGATTAAATCAATACACATGGTTTTAAATTCAGTTTTGAAACTATCAGAATTATAATCAAATGAGGATAATACCTGATCAGCTTCTGATTCTGAAGCCTCTTCATTGTCAGATTCTTCTTCATCATCTGATGGGCTGCAAGAGGCATTGATGGCCATGAGGCAGACTTCCTTGGCCTTTGCCTCTTCTTCCTCTTCACTGGAACTGGAGGATGTGGATTCATCTTCTTTGTCACTCCAGGTATCAGCAACAAAGCCTTCCTTTTCTGTTTGCTGGAGGAAGGCCTGTTGTATGGTTGTCTTCTGGAGTCCTTCTCTCTTCTTCTTTCTTTCTTCTGATTCTTTGGACACTCTGAGATGAATTGTCCAGGATTCCTGCACCCAAAACATACTACTTCTTTAGTAGGAGTTTTATCATACCTGGGCTTATCATCCTGCCTGGATGATTTTCTCCTGAAGTCCTTTCTTGCCATTTTGTAAAATCTCTTGGCAAAGAGACTCATTAGTTCTTTATTTACTGTTGAAGCTTCAGTCTCTTCAACAACCTTGAATGCTATGTTGCGCTCCTTTCTTGCTGGAGGAGGAGTCCTTTGTTCTGCAGCTTCTCTAGACTTTATCAGCTGCTCATTGGATTTGAGTTTTCCCAATAGAGATTCTGTGGAAATCTCATTTAAACTCCTGGCCTCCTTGATTGGCCCGATCCTGGAATCCCATGAGCTTGGGAAGAACATGAGGATTTTATCATTCACTTCAGTAAGGGTGATGTCCTTGTCTAAGGTCTTCAGCTCATTGATTATCGAGCTCAATCTGTTGTACATGTCAGCAACAGACTCTGACTCATCCTTCTTGAAGTTCTCACACTGGGATATGAGAGTTGATCTTCTGTCTTTACTCTCATCAGCAGAGCCAGCCACCATTTGCTTAAGTGAGTCCCAAATGGCCTTGGCTGATGTGCATTCAGCTACCTTCTAGAAGATGTCATCAGATATAGTCTGAGCCAAAATATTCATGGCCTTTGCATCAATAATATTAGCCTTCTTCTGAGCATATGTCCACTCAGGTGGTGGAACAACATGTGTGCTTGATGTTGAAGTAGATGCAGTTGGTTGAGAAGGACCTGTCAAAATGGAATTGTAGATGTCCTCATCAATGTAATTCATATAAAGCTTAATTCTTGCCTTTCAGATGGCAAACTTATTCAAGTTGCACACTGGAGGTCTGGTGCTTGCATAATCCTTGTTCTGTGCCATGCTGTGAAAATAAATCTAAGGAAAATAAAAGATTAGATCTAACACTGGATCTTTTGTCTCAAGGGTTAGCTTGTACAGCCAAAGGAACCTGCTTTGATACCAATTGAAAGTGAGGGTTAGACCTGATAGACTCTAGAGGGGGGGGGGGGGGGGTGAATAGAGTATCTGAAAACTATTAGCTGTTTATAAATTTAACAAAGTTAAGTAACTAATATTCACAGTAAGCAAAAGAGCAACCTAAGATATCTTAAGCTAACACAGCCACAACAAAACTAAACTAATCTATCACAGGCACAGCAAGAGCAAAAAGAAAAAGGGCAACCGGACGATATAAGAAATTTATAGTGGTTCCCCAACCTGGGTACATCCACTCTTCTACCACTCTGGTAGGAATCCACTACAGGTTTTGATCAGGTGACTGCCACTAATGAGCTTTTGATCATGTGCTCAAAAACCACCTCAAGTCTTTTGATCAGGTGACTTGCAACCAATGGAATAACTTTTGAGGGGAGATAAAGAACCCTTTATACAGTGAGGGGGTGAGAGATTTATGGAGTCTTCTCTTTCTCAAAACAACTGAGAAGATAAGTGGATCTTAATATTGTCAAAGCTCCCCCTGAGATATTGAGTTGTTCAGGAAGATTGGAGCTTTGCTTCAGGGTATAGGTCTTCTATATTCAGCCTTGATTTGAACAGATCCAAGAACTTCTTGACTGATAGTGGTTTGTTGTCTTGAAGAATCCTAGAGTGAAGGTTGAATAAGACTCTTGATTTGGAATGACTGTTCTTCTTCTTCAGCAATGTCAAGGTGAAGACCATATTATTTTCTATAGAGAGAAGGATTGAAAATGTTGTTGCTGTTTATCTTCTCTGTGTGCTTAGTCTTTTCTTTTTGGTCTGGATTACATATATTGAAAAGAGAAAAAATCTCTTTTATATGATCAGTCGAATTTCTCCTTTGAATTTTTGAATTGTCTGCATTGATTGTTGACGGCATGGGGAATGTAATACGACTGGATAGAATATCTGCATTAATGGATTTCCCCAACTGTCCTATTGAAAAGCCACAAGCAATAATCCTGATGAATACCATAATCAATGCTACGTCTAACGGTTATATTCAGAGAATGTTAAGCATTGATTATTCAGGAATTACTGCAATAGAATAAGGACAAAAGAAGGAAAAATCCAAGTCTGGATCTGCACAGAATTCGTCGAGCTAAGAACAGATTTCGTCGACCTGAGTCCAAAGTTCGTCGAGCTGAGAAATCTTGTTCTTTGATCTGATAAATGTTGTTCGTCGAGCTGAAATCCAAGTTCTTCGACCTGAAAATGGCTAACTGTTTTCTGATAAAACTTGCCAATTATGTGCTCTAAGTTCGTCGAGCTGATAATGCAAATTCGTCAACCTGAGTTCAGAGAAAGGATTCTGGACTTAATGTGTTGAAGTTGAGCTTCCAGAAATCGTCGACCTGAGCTCAAATATCGTCGAGCTCAACTCAGAGAATTTACTCTGAGTTCGTCGAGCGGAGCACAACTTTCGTCGCGCTGAGTTCGACGAATGTTGAACTCACTTGTCTGAACTTGATTTTCTTCTAAGTCTTGAGTCTTCTGGTGTCTTTTGTTGGCTGGTCCATGTGTGGTTGTTTCTAAGGACTTAGCCTAAACTCTAGGACACAAAGACATGACCCTGGCTATACAAGGTGGGTCAAACATCCTAATCAGTGAACCTAGCCCAAATCATACTAGGGATCCAACAGCTTGCACAAAGAAGTAACCGATAATAAATTGCATGGAAACTTGGGCACATAGAGAGTGTCGGCCTGGCGAAGAGACGGAGTGACATGAACCACTCCTGTCCCATGAACCGGGGAGGGAAAGCCGTCTGCAACATGGACCGGGGCAACCGATCATGTGTTTCAAGGAGAGAAAAGCATTGAGGATTGCCCGTCATGTGATTAGTTGCACCAGAGTCGATGAGCTATTTACCTTGAGTAACCACGTGAGCACTACCTGAGGAAGTGACCACCGAAGCGGACGGCTTGGAAGAGGAGGTGGAAGAGTCACCAGAAGGGCAAAGATGTGGATGTTTCATCCAGCAACGATCCACAAGATGCCCGATGCGGCCATAGTGAGAGCAGAGGAAGCGCGAAGAACTAAGGCCACCAGAATGGTGGTTGCGTCTACCAGAGCCACTCCGTTGAATATGGTGAGCATATTGTTCTGGAGGAGGAGAATACAAAAGTGGACGCTGAAGGAGAGATCTAACCGTGATAATGCGTGCAGCAGTTGCATCCAAGTTGGGAGAGTCTGCTTCGCCAAAGATTTGTTGGCGGATGATGTCGTAGGACTCAGGAAGCCGTAGAAGGTAGCACACAACAAAGAGTTCTTGGAAGTGCTTGTGCTGTTCGGCTAAATCTGCAGAGAAGGGGCGATGTTGAAGAATCTCAGCCCCGAGAGCCTGGACCTGTTGATAAGCGGCAGCAGGAGACATAGAAGGACGGGCAAAGAGGTCCATATACAAAGTATAGATGCGAGACGTCTGAGCCCCCTTCGAGTACAGAGCAGTAAGATGAAGCCATGCCTTCTTGACCGTCTCATCATGACTAATGACAGAAAGACATTCATCGGAAAGACTGTTAGCGAGCCAAGTGCGCACAAGTGCATCGCTAGCATCCCAGTCATCAAACTCAGTGGAAGTGGGACGAGGAGGGTCATCAGTGAGGTGGTGACGTTTGCATTGTGAGCGAAGAAGGAAGGTGAAGGAGACACTCCAATCTGGGTAGTTGGAACCGACAAGCTTGGAGACAGTGCCAAGATTCCTGGAAGGAATGGGAGGAGGAGGCGGAGTTGCCACAGGAGTAGCTGTGGTGGTAGAAGAGCCGGAAAGAGCTATGGAAGAGAAGTCGTATGGGTAGAGAGAAGAGAGAAAGGCCGCGTGGGTAGAAAGTAGTCGAGGTAGAAAGACAAGGCAGAGAAAAGGCCGTGCGGGTAGAGAGAAGGCTGCAACGGACTCAAGGAAAGGTTCTGGAGTGGATAGGACAAGAAACTGCAGCAGACAAGAGAAGAAATCGCTTCGGACACAGGGAAAGAAGTCGTGCGGGAAGATAGCGAGCCGCACGAACAGGATACCGAGAAGCCGCGTAAATAGTCCGCGAAGAGAGAGCGAGAAGAAGGCCGCACAAACAAAGGGCAGCGACAAAGGAGGGAATGGAGGAGAGATCGCGCGAACAAGCGGTAAGAAGGAGATCAAGCCGTGCGGACAGGAGAAGGCACCGAATCAGGCGGACAAGATCGCGTCCTCTGATACCATGTGCGAATAGAAAAAGAGAGTCCGGAAATTGGAATAATTGAAATCTTTATAATCCAAAAAAGGTGTGTATTACATGGTATAGCCTCCCTTTTATAGAATGGAGGAGATGAGAGAGATTACAATTAAACAATGTGAGACTAAAAAATTACATGTACAAGCGGTTTAACCTAAATACAAACTGACCAAGCCGCGTGGTTTGACGAATGGGCAAACTGCCCGACAACCACCAGAGGGAGACAACAAGCCGCCACTAGAGACCGCCAGGTCTCCCGGTCTCCAAGTCGCTAGGGATAGATCGGCAGACCATCAGGGCACCAACAACAACAGACCTGCTACCAAACTGCTGGAGAGAAACTGATAGACCGCCTGAACTGCAATCAGCCAGAGTCAGACCGCCAGACCGCCAGACCGCCCGGACTGCAATCCATCAGAGTCATTCCGCCAGACTGCCCGGTCTCTATTCTTCAATAGATAATAAATAAAAATAATAATTTTTCATCGTCGTGAGGCACAAGGGGTACAAAGCGGGAAGGGTAGGCAGGGAGGTTGGGTAAAAAAGAAGCTAGACCCACAGGGCTCAGTGCGGCTCCCACTGTCAGCGACCCAGACCTTGCCTACCAGACCTCAGAGGAACTCGAGGATCGAAAAAGGGCGTCAAGGCTGTCAGCCCCTGGTTGGCCAGGCGGAGCTGATCTCAAACCCACGTGATGTATCTTCCTGGGGAGGTCTCGGCAGAAAGCATGTCCTGGGGCTCAGTCTCGCTAATGAGGTAGGCGCAGTCCCACTCGACAATCACCAACCTTTGCTCCATCATCCCGTGGATTCTCTTCACCTCCGCTGAGTTGGCTCATTGCCGCTGCGCGAGCTTCGATAGAATCGCCGCAATCCTCTGCCTCCACATCTTGCCACTCTCGGAGGCCTCGAGAAAGTCCTCCATCACGTCAAAGGAGGGAAGGGGCGAGTCTTCCCCATTTTCTTCTTCTTCATCTTCTTCAGCTTCTGCCCCTACACCTTTGGATCTGGAGGGCGGTTTTTAGTCAGATTAGGAGGGGAGCGGAAGGAAAGCAAGAAGGTTCTCGCATACCTAAAGAGCTGTAACATCCCTCAAACAACTAGACCCCTAGGAGTGGTTTTCTCATGACTAGGTCATGACAAAACCCTAGGAAGCCCAAGGAGGCCAAGTAGACCTAGGGATGTAGATGAGACCACTATGGTCTGCAAATAGTAGATTTATGAACCTGAGTTAAGCTGATCATGGGGCTTCACCAAGACTTCAAGACCCCACCATGGCCTCACCTATCCATTGTAAAGTTTATCTGAACCTTAAGGGTCCATTGGAGTCGACTCAGGGTGGCCAAGTTGACCTAGGACCACTCTAGGCCTAAATTGGGCAAGGTGCCCTAATTAAGGGCAGTGTGCACTAGTTAAGCCCAAATAACCCTACCAGGGTATTCCTAGACCTAAAATGGGGGTCAAGGGGTCACTAAGGACCCTTGGAGGACAGTCAAGGTGGTTAAGTTGACCAAAGTCAACTCTAGCCCTAAATGGGTCAAACTGAACTATATTGGGTCAATTGACCATCCCATAGCCATGTGGACCCCATTTATACCCCCTAACCCTAAGGTGAGGTCCATGGGTCACCAAGGACCCATTTGGGTCAGCCCTAGTGGCTAAATTGACCAAAGTCAACCCTAACCTTAATTTGGGCAAAGTACCCTTCCTAAGGGCAGGTGGCCTCCAAAGTGCCAAGTCAACCCTACCCATCCCTACCTAGACCCTAGGGGATCCCAATAGGTCACCAAAGACCCAATGATGGTAACAGAAAAGGTCAATTTGACCTAGGTCAACCCTAGTCAAGATTAAGTCAAACCTAGCTCAAATGGGTTAACCCAAGCTCAAGCCCTCCTTCCTTTTTGGGCTAGCCTTAATATCATGAAATTACGAATGAGTGGGCTGCAAATAGCTCTCCTGATTGACCAAGTCAACTTGGTGACTAGGAGAGAGGGTGAGCTCCATTTTCATGTTAATGGAGGAGAGAGAAATGATGAAAGAGGAGGGAAGGAAGGGGCTCGGCCAAGGGGAGGCCAAAGGCCACCCTTAATGGTTGAATTCAACTCCCCCAGGGAAGGGGAGAAGTTTCCAGCCATTTCCATGGCCACCAAGTGTCTGGTTCAGCCCCCTCCACCATGGCCGAGCCTAGCCATTAATGGCCTTAATGGTCATTGGTGATCCAGCCCCTCCTCTCCCCATCTGAGGCTTTAAACACCATCAGTGGGTCGAGAGGAGGCTTTCCCAATCCTTACCTGAAGAAATCGAGCCCCCCCACTATGCAGTTGCAGAAACCGAGCGGCGCCACCATCAGAAATGGCTTTCCGGCGATCTTCTCGACTTCAGGCCGCCGACAAGGTCCTCCTCCTCTCCTTGTCTCATGGATAGATCATAGCAACGTTTAGGTTTAAGGTTCAGGCTTAATTGAGCCCGAACCAATTCCTTGTTTTCATGGTTTCGGGCCGAAAAATTTCTTGGTAGAACTGCCAGAATCCGCCTCTCCGGCGGCTGTGCCGCCGACTGGCGACAGCCACCACCACAACGGAGGTGGCGTTGGACGGCCGGGGAAGTGGCCGGATCGCCGGTGGCAGCGTTTGGAAGGAGCTCCAGGCGGGATGAATCCAGGCCGTCGGATGGATCTTGAAGATGACGGGATGCCGTCCAGTGGCGCGCCAAGATTCTTGCAGGGGAGATACTAAACTATAGGAAATAATTTCTGTTATTTAAATTATGTCACAAATTTAGTATTTAATGTTTTTAATTTTTTAAAATACTTAGATGCTAATTCATAGAATGGGTTCAACATGAAAATTGTAGCCTGGAGAGTCTAGTGTACAACAAAATTTATTTGAACCAATTTCGGTGCCTGATTTGACTATGGCACTCATTTTGGTGGGGCCTATACCTAGGGCTATCCTGAGATTAAAAAGGGTGTCCACTCTTCATCCCTTGTCCAAATGACCTGAAATTTGGGCAGATGACCATACCTAGCTATACCTAGGGCTTGCCCAAAAATGGGAAGTTTTGGAGATACTTTGGCTATAGTTATAGTTTTTATTTAATAACACTAGGGTAATTTAATTAAGTGGTCTAATTACTCCAAACCCTCCCAAATTTTGGTGAGTGGTCCCTGGCCTCATGATATGTCTCTGTATAAATTTTCACCTCATTTAGATGTGTTTTGGATAGGGAATGAACTAACCCTAATTTATACCTTAATGAGGTGTTCTTAAGTGAAAAGTGCACCTTAAGGTTGAGTGGTCAAATCACCTCAACAGAGGCTGAGATTTTTACCATTGACTTGAAATGACCTTTAACACCCTCAAAGGGATTATGGGGTGGTCTATGGTAGCTTTGCCCTAAGATCCAAACTCAAACCCTAAGGAGGGGCTTTTGAGTGTTGTGAAGGACATGGGGTAAAATACCCTTGTGTGATCTTGCAACTTGGTAGAAATGGTGCTAGGGTTTCCAAAGCCCTCTGGTATGAATTCTAGGGGATTTGGCGATGGAAGAACCTCTCAAATCCCTAACCCCAGTTTAGGGCACAAACACTTTTTATGTAGAATAAGCCACCAAAACTTACTAAAATGGTGTGAAACTTAGGTAGCATGGATTTTAAGTTAGTTAGGACCTCTCGTGAATTTATTGCAATTTTAGGAGTAATATTACTAGCACCCCCTTTGTTATACATGATGTGGCCCTAAATGATATTTTATTTATTATGGTCACACTATTCATTCTAGATTCATGAAACTTGGTCAGTAGATGTTTTAAGTCAAAATGGTTGTTCTTGAATTTTTTTATAAATTTTAGTTGAAAACTTTAGTATTTTCTTCACAAGTTTTTAAAAGAAAAATTATGGTCAATAAATTATTTGGGGCTATTTACTTGTTGCAAAATTGTGAAATTGGGGCTTTGATAATTTTTAGGTAAATATTCACTTGGAGAAATTAATTCATGATTTTTAGATGACTATTTTTAATATATACTTTTAAAACATATAATTTTGGGGATTTTGATGTTTATTTTATTCAGAGTTTATTTCCTACTGGAAAATTAGGAGACACTGGATTTGAAGTTGAGTAGTCATTTTGAATTTATCATAAATTTTGTAGAGCATTTGCTTGAATTAAATCGGTACTTCATGTTCAAACTTAGATTTTTGGTTTACTAGAATAAATAAATAAATTATCTGATACTTTAGGAAAATTATGAATTTCTGGGTTTAGGCTAAAAATGTCATTATAGCCCTTCAATAATTATTATATTGGTACCGGGTGATTATTTTGTATACCTCACTTTATACACTTTATATAGCTTACGTTGGTCTGCATTTAGTAAAATCACAGAAATTGTGTTGGAGTAAGAATTTGGGGAACACAAGTTGGGGTTAGATGTTTGCTGATTTGGATGAATGAAAAAGAGTTCGTCGTTGGAAGTTGGGGTGAGTAAGGGGTTGGAATGGCTAGTGTCTAGTGGTGTTCGGGATCGGCGAAAGATCATCCTTCCCGTAGGGAGAAAGTGTCTAATGCACTATGGTTAGATCCAGTAAATTAATTAAGGGTTGGGAAATCTGATAGCCACCAATAATAGTAAGTGCCTTGCGAAAGCGAGCTTTGGGCGTAATCCCATCGTAGTTCCTAGTGCCTTCGAGAGCCCTTCACGGGGTATACCTTGGGAAGTCCTGGGCTAACCTAAATAGTAGGTGAAACTGAAATGCAAGAGTAAGTAGAAGTAATCTAGGGTTGCACTCACACTCCCCGGAGTTGTGGGAGTTAGGTTAAGTCACTCGGGCATTAGGCCCGGTGGATTTGGAGATGGGCAATTGGCCCGACGAGCTTTGGCTCGGTTACAGTTGGTGACGGACGGGTTGGTCCTGCGTGATTTGGCTCGGTGGTTTACATCAAGATTGCATGTGCATAAAGTAAAGGTGGTGGGTCTTCAGTATTGGAGAGTCGATGCACCGACGCCGATACGTTGACTCGGTAAGTGTGGTTTAGCACTTGGCCAAGTAAAGTCCGGTGCGCCAGCCGACAAGAGGACGCAGGAGCTCCGCTTAGTGCACCAGCATTGAGGCGTACGATAGGTCTGACTGGTAGTGCAATTACCGGTTTAGAGGTGGGCGAGGCCCTACCAACTGCTTCCGTTTCCCACTACGGAGGTATCCTGGGAGGTTCGACTCCAGAAAGTGGGAACTAAAGGTCTGTGTACACAGAGTCGAGTGGGTGTGTTGCACTTGCATGTTCACATCATTACATATTTGTATTTCATAGCATAACCATTACATTTAACCCTGACACCTATTGAATAAAGTGGTATGGGACGCTTTATACAATAGGCCTTGCAAAATGACCCCTTGGTTTATAAGTTCGTACGAGCGTGCTTATAAGTTAAGGTTTAATTCTGAAATCTTTATATGTATGCTTTGTAGAAAACCGACACCCTATCGTATAAACAGGTATGCGACTCTTTATACGATAGGAGCCCTGCAAAAGATCCCTCGGCTTATGTGTTTTCACATAAGTTAAGGTTATTTTTCCTGCTTAATTTCTCATGCTTTTATTACTGCCTTATATACCATTGGACTGTTAGTTTAGTTCCGCCGCCATCTGATCATTTGATATTCTCCACCTTCTTGTCCTCTCCTATCCTCCTCCCCGCTCGGTGCCTAGGTGCCATCGGGGAAGGGGAGGGGGATGATAGGACTTAGTCTTTTAGACTAACGATTTTCGAACCACATTATTTTAGGGAACCGTGGAGCCCAGCATGGAGGAGCAGCCCCGGAGGTCGACGTGCTTGGAGATGGGGCAGTATAGTACCGGTGTTCAGATGGCAGGGACTGTGAGTCCTGGCCCCTACTAGTTATATTAGTTGTGCTTCCGCGATGAGAGATTTGTAGTGAGGACATTGATGTACTGGGCATGAGCCCGAGATTCTTAGTATTTCTGATTATATCTGTGGACACTCCCTTCGTGGACATTATATTTACTTTATATGTGATTTTCTGTGGACTTGTCTTTTAATTCTTTGCTACTGTTGAGATCGACTTGGCCGGCAGGATCGGCGTTTTGTAGTGATGACCTTCCCGGGAGCGGAGGTGTCACCGCAAAACGGCGGTTCTGAGCCTAAGACCCCGTGGTTTTAAAAGAGAAAAAAGGGGGTCTTACAAGTGGTATCAGAGGAGACCTCGATGGAAAAGTAGCAGTCCACAACCCCTGGGTCACCCCCACACGAGTTTAGTTTGGGGACAAACTAAGCAGCGGAAGCAGTGGTGTGCCTATATGGGGGGATCACATGTAAATTGTCCACCATTAATTAGGTTTGAGTTGATTATTTACTATTGGCTTTGTCATGCAGCCCCCAACATAGCCTATACCACAAGGCGGAGTCCAGCAGACTCCCGAGGTTGCACCACCTCCTCCGGTTCCCACTCCGTTCCTACAGTCAGAGATGGGGTAGACTTTGACAGCTATCCTGGAGGCGTTTAGGGCACAACAAGTTCCAGCTCTGCAGCCGAACCCGGGGGCCAACTGGCTGAGTATTTTCCGAGGACTTTCTCCCCCATCCTACTTGGGGACATAGTCAGTCGTTCGGAAGGAGGAATGGTTGGACATTATGTATGAGATGCTGACTGGAATTCGGTGCCCGTGGGAGGAGAGAGTGTCCTTGGTCATCTCTTGCCTCGAGTCCCATGCCAAGAGATGGTGGAAGACTTCGCTTGACACGACGTTTGCTGACAGAGAGGTTGCTGAGATAGCTTGGGTGGAGTTCAGGGCTGTACTACTAGAGCATTTCATTCCGCAGTCGGCCAGAGACGAGCTGGAGGATAGATTTATATAATTAAGACATGGTAGCAAGATAGTGGTTGAGTATCATCGAGAGTTCAACCATCTGGCCCGGTTTGCGGATTCTTACCAGTTGGATGAGGCAGGTTACACCAAGAGGTTCTATAAGGGCCTGCGAGAGGATCTAAGGGAGGCTCTGTTATTCATGTCCGACAGACCTATATCACGGATATTGGAGATGGCGAAAGGGATCGAGGAAGATTGGCATACCACCCGAGGCCGGAAGCAGCCAGCTGAGGACCAGGGCCAGGGGGCCCAAAATGATTTGCGGCGGGGCCGCGTCATGGATGGGAGAAGAGTAGAAGAACAGCCTTGGCAGGAGGTGAGATAGGAGCAGAGGGAACCAGTAGTGGTGGCCCCTCAGCCACCCCAGATGCGGGAGGCACAGAGACCCGGGGGAATGGCATATTGATGCGTGTAATACGGCAAGCGCACCGGTCGCACAAGTAATAAAGTTTTGGGAGTAAATCCCCAAGTGTCGGTCTCTTGAGGAATGCAATTAGCGTAGAACGGCAACAGTACCGAGAATATCGTTATGAGAGTTAAAAAACGAACAAAAAGGAAATAGCGGACTCGGAAGATTGTGGATGTTTGATCTACTGAACTAGTAAAAGCTATGCGGGTCGACGGCACCGCTTCGCAAGGTGAAATGGGTTTGTCGGCCGCTATGCCGAACTTCAGTTGGGCGAGTGGAAGGGAAACTAATGGATTGCAACGTTCTTGTGTGGATTGCAATCGGACAAGGCACAGGAATGAAGTGGATGTGGGGTGAGTGAGGCGCATTCACAGACAGAACTCACAAGCATAAGAAGAAACTAACATTCCATTAACTAGAAAGTAAACTTGATGTTCAGGGATGGAAATGTTCATTACACTGCTCAAAACATTCATAACACAGAGGAAGGGGAAGAGGAGTAAACCAAAAGAGAATGAAGATCCACCGCGGGTCGTGGCCGGAGTAGCGAGTTGTCAATCCGCTTCCGGGCTCAGTCCAAGGAGGCTTCCGGTACCAACGATCTGTCACATCGAAGGCCTTTAAGTCCGTTCTCTAGGTTATTTACTTCACCAACTCTGCAGGAAAGCTTGGAGTTGAAGTCACCAATGGCCGAGGGCTTCGCCGGAGTGTTGAAAAGCTTCGGAGTAAGTGGAAATGGCTTCCCGACGAAGGTGGAAGTGATGGAGCAGCTGGAGAAGTGAAAAGGCGATTCCCGCGCACTCTCCGATCGCAGCAAATGACAGTCATTGACCTAAAACGCAGAGCAGGGCCTTTTATACGGAGACAGCAGAAGCAGTGCGCACGATTAGTGGCGCACGACCAGTGGTCGTGCGCACTGTAGGTCGATGATCGTGCAGCATTTCCAAATAAACCTGCAACCTGGACAAGAAGCATCAACATATACACGCACGAGCAGTGGCGCACGACCAGTGGTCGTGCGCACTATGGCCAGTGCTCGTGCGATTACCGAGATAGGGTTATGAAAAAGGGGGTGTAATGCGCACGAACAGTGGTCGTGCGCAGTAAGTCCAGTGGTCGTGCGCTTACCCCAGGCTGATTCTATAGAAAACGTAGAGTAGTGCGCACGATCGGGGGTGCACGACCAGTGGTCGTGCGCATTAGATCCCCTGATCGTACGCAGTATTCCTGTTTCACAACCATCCCGGAACACGCACACGACCCATGTACCAGAAGAAGGGCAGAAAGGCCACCAGAACGTGCACACCACATCCCCGAGATAGGGCTAAAGAATAACAACAAAATGGAAACAAAGAAAGCACACAGAAGCGGGCATACAGTGCACTTAATCGTGAAAAAGGTACATAAGCACAAATAAGCAATAACGGCTCTCAAGTGTAGTGCTAAGACGATAAAACTAGCCCAGATGAGTCCAAAAATCAGTGTAAAATGTGGACTCATCACACCCCCAGACTTAACTATTTGCACGTCCCGAGCAAATCATCACTCCATGGACTCGAAGATAGCTAACTGGCTCAGCAATTTCAAAAAGAAGTAAGATGAGAAATCAAATATATCATGAGTATAGAAGATATAATAGAAAAACTTTTTAATTATACAACGTAGTTTAAACTATTCGACAGCCGTAAATAAATATTGTAATTGCTCAAAATTAGAATTCTGGAGAATCGTGCGATCATGTGCAGGAAGAAAGTAGGCAGGCCACTAAGGTGAGCATTGCCAAAATTCGGGACTCAAGATGACCTCCAAAGGAAACCACCAATGTCGGGGACCATACGCTTGCACGTTCACACTCTCTCCACGGCGCGGGTTAGACTCAAGCGTGAATCAGTAGGACTTGTAGGAGGAAATGGGGCTTAGGCAACGACTTGGTGGTCAAAGATAAACATGAAGGCTCTATGCAACCAAAGCGAGTGACAACAACCCAAACCAAAACAGCCACTTAGAAAAGAATGGGGCACACGCCCCCAGACTTAGCTTGAAATCCGGGTGTGAACACGGCTGAACCCGACCAAATTCAATAAAGAGGATGGGGATCAAAATCTCAAAGCAATTCTTTCACATAAATATTTATTTTTTTCGATTGCGCGAATCAGCTTTTTATTTTCGTAAACTGTTGTTTTCTTTTCTGCGCTAGCAATCCCCAAACGAAGCAATCAAAGCGGGAATAAAATCAGCACCCCCAAAAACAATGTCCACTAATCACAACCTCGGCAAAACAGGAATTACAAATCAGCTCAAGCATTTGATTGCGAAGGTGGGTTTAGCTTCAGGCCTTGGTGAAAGTGAGTGGAGCTGGATCAAAGGAAGGGTAGGCACAAATTTGGCATGCAATGGTTAACATGTAGGAATGGCTAAACAAGGCTCAAACTAGCCAAAAAGAAGGCCTATGTCATGCTCACGCTTAACTAACCGTACACCAATGCTTCGAGAGTAGCTTAGGGCAAGTTCTTAGCCATCGAGAAAGATGATCCTTCCCCTCGACTCGAGCAATACGAGTCTAGTGGCGGCTACACACATTCCTACACTATCGTTTGATTATCCCAGATTCAGATTTTGAGCAGTACAAACAATATTGACGTGAGCAGAAAAGAATAATTCTACGAGCATAAAAAAAATAGTTATATCCTAACTCTACACAAACCATGAGTATTCGATTAGGAGCACTGCATGAGTTTCGAACGACTCAATCCTGAAATCCTAAGCAAGTACCACTATTTTAAAGTTTACACAAAAGCAATAAATTTAACTCGGGTTGTGCGCGTGGGTAAGAGCGCACTCGTGTGGGTGATTCAGTGTGTGCAACCAAAAAAACAAGAAATAAGTAAATAAGAAACTGGAATGCAACAGAAGGTGCGGTGTAGTGACCACAGGCAGACTACCCCCCCAGACTTAAAGTTGACAACGAGTAAAAATAAACATTCCGAATAGGAGAAATAGCTAGGGTAGGAAGTACCTATGCTCAAAATTGAGCATACCAGTCGGACAATGAGATGTCCAAGTGCGGCCAAGTTGCCGCGCCTCAAATATTCCTGCACCTGCGATTAAAGGATGCAAGCCAAACAAAAGCTGGACACATATATATATATGAAGAAATAAACCGAAATCAAAACACAGCATAGGACCGAACGGTCCAACTTGGGTTGTCTCCCGAAAGCCCTTTTGTTTACCGTCCTTAAGGTGGACCAAATACCTGTATTAGCAGTTCAAATAGAGAGTTCTTGGCAGTAGCAAAAGGAAACAAAATTAAAAATAGAGCAACCAGCATTCAACAAGTAGCAAGAAAGAAGATGGCACAATCAGCTATACACAGATTTATGGTAAGTCTCTCCAGTGGGATGCTAGAGAACAGCATAGTGTCTTTTTGCATTCGGGGTAGGCATTGTCCTATTACTGCGAGTGCACTCGTTCGCGAGCCGGAAGGCAGCGTAGCACTCTTCGCGTAAATGCTTGGCCTCTTTTAGTTTCTCCACCGTGGGAGACTTCCAATGAAGGTAGGCTGTGGGGTTTGCTTGTATCGTGGTTGGTGGCGGCCTATCCGGCACCGTGACGGCAACCAGATCTGCCCAAGTCACAGATCATTTAACAGAATTATACAAATTATTGTCCAGGGATTTCTCCCGAATAAAACTTAGTTCGCCATGCTCAACAACAGAGTTGGCTGGCAGTAGAAAGACAGTCGTGGCTTTGGTGCAATTGATCCCTTCGTGGACCAGTAGTTCCTGCTTCTCATCGACTTCCGGAGAAAGTCCATTCTTTGGCGTCTTCTCCAGATGTGCTTCCAATGCGGGGGAACCTGAATCCAGCTTGACATCTGTGACACTCAGAGAAATGTTATTTGGGATGGAAGAAAAATGTAGGGATGTTTTATCGAGGGTGGACTCTTCGTTTGGCCAAGTGACACGGCCTTTGGAAAAGTCGAGGGATGCGCCACTGGCTGTTAGGAATGGGACTCCTAATATAGGAATGGAGTTATTGTCCTGTGGTCCCAAAAACCTGAAAGTCAGTGGTGATACTGGTGCCGTTAACCTCGATTTCAACGTCTCGCACACCGCCCTCCGTGTCAACCAGATTGCCATTATCTAAGATAAGTGATTTTCGATTTTCAATGTCAACTTGTAACTACATCTTTGCAGCATCTTGCAAAGTGAGAATGTTGCTGGACACCCCGGAATTGCATAATGCTGGAGTGTTGATGTTATTGATTTTGCAATTAATGACAAGTTCGTTGCGGTTTCCCGAAGTGTCCTCCCCAAGGCGCTTTCCTTGTTCATGGGGGTTCTTTTCAGTGTTGCTCGGTAAGGTGCCTTGGGTGCGCTCGGAAACCACTTGAGCCAATGGCCCAATTGTGCCTCCAGTTTGCGCATCGAGGCGACCTGATTTGTCATGTTGGTCTGGGAAATCTCAACAAACTTCTCGAACATTTCTTCCAAAGAAGTTTTCTTAACGATGGGGGGCCCTTGGGAATAATTCGGTTGAGGCGGCCGCGGTTGGCTACCGGAAGCATACACATCGTTTTGATGCTGCCCCGGTTGCCATCTTTGGCCAGATGTGTTAGGATTCCAAGAAAAGTTGGGGTGATTTCTCACCCCCGGGTTGTAAGTATTCCCGTATGGCACTCCCCTATTTTGATTGGCAACAAAATTAACAGATTCATTCAAAAACAAAGATTCATCTTGTACCTCAACTCCTGAGCATTCGAAGCTGTGATGATCAGTGCTTCCGCACCCTTGACATGAGATTGCCATCACTAGGGCAGCAGGAGCAGGCTTGGGGATATCCAAGGCAAACACTCCACTGGTGCTTCGTGGGATGTTTCTTCCCGCGGTCCAGTACGCATTGTGAGTTGCGGTGTCTTGTAAGACTTTCAGAGCATCATCTGGAGTAAGATTCATGATGGTTCCTCCGGAGGCAGCATCGATCATGGCTCGGTGGTGGGGATCAATAGCAAAGTAGAAACTTTCGACGAGATTCCACGTTTGGAATCCATGATTAGGGCACTTCCTCAGCAGCTCATTAAAACGCTCCCAAACTTCGGCTAAACTTTCTTGATCGGCTTGCCGAAAGTTGGCTATTGCGCGCCTCAAGCTCACGATCCGATCCACCGGATGGAACTTATCTAGAAATTTTGTAGTCAAAGCCTCCCAGGTGGGGGCTGTTCCAGGTGGAAGGGAGTTAAGCCATGTCTTGGCTTTGTCTCTTAATGAAAAAGGGAAGAGGCAGAGCTTGACTGTTTCATCTGGGATTCCAGCGTAGCGGAACGTGGCGTAGATCTCGGAGAATTCTGTAAGGTGAAGATGGGCGTCTTCAGTGGCCATTCCGGAGAACTGAGCATTGTTCCGAATAATATTCAGAATAGCTGGTTTAATCTCGAACTGATGATTGGTAATTGCAGGTCCGAAACCGGGGTATATACTCCCAACAGTGGGTGTAGTATAATCCCTCATGGTGCGGACCTGGGGAGGATTCACTTCATTTTCGTCGTCATGAGGTATCCCTCCAACTCGGTTGCCTGCATCAATATTCAGCTGGTCTCCCATTGGGGCAAAAAGGGTAGCTGCGGCGCGTCTTCTTGCTAAGAGAGTACGTTCGATCTCTGGGTCGTAGGTGACAAAATCTCTTGTAGCTCGGCCTTGCATTCACTGCGGCAAAAACTACACACTAGAAGAAACAGCAGTCAAAACAAAACAATACTAACTCTGATAACAATATTGGAAGTCATCCGAAGTCGCTCTACAGTTGCATTCCCCGGCAACGGCGCCAAAAACTTGATGCGTGTAATACGGCAAGCGCACCGGTCGCACAAGTAATAAAGTTTTGGGAGTAAATCCCCAAGTGTCGGTCTCTTGAGGAATGCAATTAGCGTAGAACGACAACAGTACCGAGAATATCGTTATGAGAGTTAAAAATCGAACAAAAAGGAAATAGCGGACTCGGGAGATTGTGGATGTTTGATCTACTGAACAAGTAAAAGCTATGCGGGTCGACGGCACCGCTTCGCAAGGTGAAATGGGTTTGTCGGCCGCTATGCCAAACTTCAGTTGGGCGAGTGGAAGGGAAACTAATGGATTGCAGCGTTCTTGTGTGGATTGCAATCGGACAAGGCACATGAATGAAGTGGATGTGGGGTGAGTGAGGCGCATTCACAGACAGAACTCACAAGCATAAGAAGAAACTAACATTCCATTAACTAGAAAGTAAACTTGATGTTCAGGGATGGAAATGTTCATTACACTGCTCAAAACATTCATAACACAGAGGAAGGGGAAGAGGAGTAAACCAAAAGAGAATGAAGATCCACCGCGGGTCGTGGCCGGAGTAGCGAGTTGTCAATCCGCTTCCGGGCTCAGTCCAAGGAGGCTTCCGGTACCAACGATCTGTCACCTCGAAGGCCTTTAAGTCCGTTCTCTAGGTTATCTACTTCACCAACTCTGCAGGAAAGCTTGGAGTTGAAGTCACCAATGGCCGAGGGCTTCGCCGGAGTGTTGAAAAGCTTCGGAGTAAGTGGAAATGGATTCCCGACGAAGGTGGAAGTGATGGAGCAGCTGGAGAAGTGAAAAGGCGATTCCCACGCACTCTCCGATCGCAGCAAATGATAGGCGTTGACCTAAAACGCGGAGCAGGGCCTTTTATACGGAGACAGCAGAAGCAGTGCGCACGATCAGTGGCGCACGACCAGTGGTCGTGCGCACTGTAGGTCGATGATCGTGCGGCTTTTCCAAATAAACCTGCAACCTGGACAAGAAGCATCAGCATATACGCGCACGAGCAGTGGCGCACGACCAGTGGTCATGCGCACTATGACCAGTGCTCGTGCGATTACCGAGACAGGGTTATGAAAAAGGGGGTGTAATGTGCACGAACAGTGGCGCACGACCAGTGGTCGTGCATAGTAAGTCTAGTGGTCGTGCGCTTACCCCAGGCTGATTCTATAGAAAACGTAGAGTAGTGTGCACGATCGGGGGCGCACGACCAGTGGTCGTGCACATTAGATCCCCTGATCGTGCGCAGTATTCCTGTTTCACAACCATCCCGGAACACGCACACGACCCCTGTACCAGCAGAAGGGGCAGAAAGGCCACCATAACGTGCACACCACATCCCCGAGATAGGGCTAAAGAATAACAACAAAATGGAAACAAAGAAAGCACACAGAAGCGGGCATACAATGCACTTAATCGTGAAAAAGGTACATAAGCACAAATAAGCAATAACGGCTCTCAAGTGTAGTGCTAAGACGATAAAACTAGCCCAGATGAGTCCAAAAATCAGTGTAAAATGTGGACTCATCACATATCCCCTGCCAGAATGCTTTAATTGTCATCAGGTGGAGCACATCAGAAGGAACTGCCCCATGAGGGGGGCACCACCACCAGCACCCCCGGCTGCCCCGCCAGCTCAGTATTTTGGAGGCCGAGGACGTGACCAAGGTTGTGGATACCATGGCAGAGACCACAGGCAGGAGAGGGAGCAGGTATATGCATTGGATCTGACTCAACAACGAAACCCGGAGCAAGTGATCACAGGTATGCCAGTTAATTTTTAATCTTTTCTTTCCTAGACAATTAAAGTTTTGAATATAGGACTGATAGACTAGAGAAGAAAACCATAATTAGATTTTTAAGAATTTAAGTTAAACGCCCAAGCATAGTCTTCATCAGCGGCAAGCCCGCCTATACACTGTTCGATACGGGTGCTTCGCACTCGTTCATGTCGGAAGCCTTCCTTTAAGGGCTGGAAGGCGTGGAGCGGTTCACCAGCCTGATGATGAGGATACGGCTACCTGACAGATCATAGTTATTCACCACCGCCCACTGCAACATGGAGGCAGAGATCAGCGGGAAGATATTTGAAGCTCCGATGACGATCATGAAGATGTCAATCTTTGATTTGATCCTGGGAATGATATGGTTGCGCTGGAACCATGCTCAGATAGACTGTATGTCCAAGAGGATTACTGTGAGGCATGGGGATTACTTCATCGTCATCGAAGGTATTAGATCTATTCCCCCTCTCTTGCTGACATCTGTGCAGGCCGTCAAGGCCCACTTACAGGGGGAGGAAGTCTATGAAGTTTTGTACGGGATGGCTGAGGCTAAGGGTTCCATCTCGGATATTCCGGTGGTGCGAGATTTTGCTGACGTATTTCTAGAGAAGCTACCAGGGCTACCCCCGCACAGAGAGCAGGATTTCCGGATACAGCTGGTGCCTGGGGCTAAGCCAGCGTCTAGAGCCCCTTACCGTATGGCCCCGAAGGAGCTGACAGAGTTTCGGAGCCAGCTCCAGGAACTGGTGGAAGCCAGTTTTGTCTGGCCATGCTCTTCACCATGGGGAGCCCAGGTGTTATTTGTCAAAAAGAAGGACGGGACACTCAGATTGTGCATCGACTACCGTGCACTGAACTGACTGACAGTCCGGAACACCTATCCACTGCCAAGGATAGATGAGCTGTTTGACCAACTGGAGGGCGCATATTTCTTTTCAAAGCTGGATTTGAGGTTGGGCTACTATCAGCTGCGGATCCAGGAGGAGGAC
Organism: Platanthera guangdongensis; assembly: GCA_039583875.1. NCBI lineage: Eukaryota > Viridiplantae > Streptophyta > Magnoliopsida > Asparagales > Orchidaceae > Platanthera > Platanthera guangdongensis. The sequence goes on along the minus strand of CM077162.1, from coordinate 38,939,921 downwards.
ATACCGAAGACTGCCTTCAGTAGCAGATATGGGCTGTTCGAGTTTACTGTGATGCCCTCCGGGCTCACGAATGCACCGTGGCATTCATGAACCTCATGAATCGGGTGTTCAAGGCATATCTGGATGTGTTCATCATTGTATTTATTGATGACATCCTCATCTACTCGAGGACAGAGGAGGAGCACACATGACATCTGATGCTAACCTTGAAGAGACTACAGGAGCACCAGCTCTACGTGAAGTTCAGCAAATGCCAGTTCTAGTTGAAGGAGGTGACTTTCCTAGGCCATATCATCAGTGGTGCTGGGTTAGCAGTGGACCCAACAAAGATTCAGGCAGTTCGGGATTGGCCGCAGCTGAAGTCGGCCTCAGATGTGCGGAGCTTCCTAGGACTTGCCAGTTACTACCAGAAGTTTGTGGAGGGATTTTCTCATATTGCCCTTCCCCTCACATCCCTGACAAGGAAAGAAGTGCCCTTTATCTGGACCCCGCCGTGCGAGGTGGCCTTTCAGGAGTTAAAGAATCGACTCACCTCGGCTCTGATACTAGCCCTTCCTTCGGGGAAGAAAGGATTCCAAGTTTACACTAACGCTTCCTACCAGGGCATGGGTGCGGTGCTGATGCAGAATGGTCACGTGATAGCATACACTTCTCGGCAGCTGAAGAATCATGAGTTGAACTACCCAGTTCATGACTTAGAGATGTGAGCGTTCATATATGCGCTGAAAGTCTGGCGACACTATCCGTATGGTGTCCACTGCGACATTTACTCCGATCACAAGAACTTGAGGTATGTGGACACCCAGAAGGAGCTGAATATCAGGCAGAGGCGATGGGTGGAGTTTCTAGCAGATTACCAGTATGAGATGCACTACCATCGGGGAAAGGCAAATGTGGTGGCAGATGCGCTGAGCCGGAAGGCCACAAACTCTGGAGCAGGAACACAGTTGATGGCCTTGGAGTTGGTCCAAATGTTCGAAAAGATGCAGATATCCTTTGTGTCTGAGTATCATCGTGAGCTGTACCGAGAGTACCTGACATCTTTGATTGCACCAGATGACATTCGAGACCGAGTCAGAGATGGGCAGAGACAGGATACCCAGCTTGAGCTGATATTCCGGGCCTTAGAAGCAGGCACTGCTGGAGATTACTCACTGAGGGAGGGGCTAGTGTGTTTTAGAGGACAGATTTACATACCAGAGGGAGGCCAGGTCCGAGAGGATATCATGAAGGAGGCTCATTGTAGTCGGTATTCAGTACATCCGGGTGTTACGAAGATGACTGCGGACCTGAAGAAGACCATGACTGGCCATGCATGAAGAAGGATATCACCTACTTCGTGACCCACTACGAGGCATGTCAGTTGGTGAAGGCAGAGTATAGGAACCCCGCAGGACTATTGCAACCACTCCCAGTGCCAGAGTGAAAGTTTAACGATGTTACGATGGACTTCATACATGGGCTTCCCCGATCGCGGACGGGAAACAATTCGATCTGGGTGATCGTCGACCGGCTGACAAAGGTAGCCAGATTTATTCTGATCAGGAAGGATGACTCGGTTGGTGTGCTGGTTCGGAAGTTCGTGGAATAGTTCATCCGTTATCATGGCGTACCCAGGTCGATTGTATCAGATCGGGATGACCAGTTCACGTCCAGGGAGTGGAGATCAGTGCAGACATACTTGGGCACCCGGCTGACATTCAGTACAGCATTTCATCCCCAGACTGATGGACAGACGGAACACACCAATCGGACATTGGAAGATCTGCTGCGATTATGTATACTGGATCGCGGTGAGCCCTGAGAGAAGCTGTTGCCACTGATCGAGTTCTCATATAATAACAGCTACCAGTCCAGCATAAGGATGGATCCTTATGAGGCCATGTATGGACGGAAATGTAGGACTCTGCTGTCGTGGATACAGGATGTAACACTCCCATCTGTCGCATGGCATATAACAGAAGGTCCAACTGGAACCCGACGCCATATACCACAGACAGTCGGAAGGGATACTAAATGAATAATCAAACCAACCAATTAAGACTACTCGTCCTAATCACATAGCATTCTAGCGGAAGATTTTAAAGTTGAAAGAACCCAAAATTAAATCCATCAATATGAATGTCCACAGCTACAACAACAGGAACGAAATCCCAAATACACAGAAACGGGTACATGGCCTTATGGCCTTACAAATATTCACTTAATAAAGAGTGTTTTACATACATCGGCTCGCAGGCTGGCCACACATGATAAATAATAAAACAGCTATTCTACGGCCTTCTAAGGCCAGCACAGCAACATGGGCTTCAGCCCGCTATTTGGCGCTCGGCTCCGCAGCACCTGCAAGCACATACCACCGTACGGTGGCAAATAAAGCAACGGTCAGCTAAAAGCCGACCAAATTATAACGACCCCGCCCCTTACTCGGGACGGCGGTGCTCTTTCCCTGCATATCATTAGCCCATCAATATATATAGCACAATTATATTTCGCCACAGGTGTAGGCTCGCACGGCCAAACACCCCGTGCACTCAGGGCACATTCATGGTGAACCCTGACCCATCAGTGCATTCACCACCACCCCCAGGATGGCAACAACGTGTGAGCATTTAGCCTTTCTGACCACCGTCTAAGGCTCCGACTATGCCAACGGCCAGTCCCCGTCTTTGGGGCTCTCGCACCGAACCACATAGCCTAGGTCCAATTCCACTTGCCCGTTGCTCACGCCGCATGTCCAATTTAAGTCCTTTGCGCGGGCCAAGCTTCTCTCGGATCCTAAATTTTCCAAAACAATCTCATAACCCAGTTATGATCAAGGCCGGTTCCCAGACCGCCAAGTTAGCAGAACACGTTTCCGCTCAGTTTTCCGGGCGCGCCTTGAAGCTAACCTCCAAGGATCCCTGCTGCAATCTACCGCGTAGAAACCCAAAAAACCCAAAGCACGGAGTCTTCTCCGGCAAAACCACATCAAATGCAACATCACCGATCCAGAAAAAACACGTCCGGGTAGGCTTCACACACAATGTCTATGCCCGTACTTACGATTCCGGGCGCTATATGCAACACAAGGGGGACTAATCATATCAACCCCAAGGAACACCACGCACTCGCTGCACACTCGCGGGAGCGGGGTTCCCTATGCAAAAGAAAAAGCTTCAAACGCTCAAGTTGAGAATCGTTACCCTTGTAGTTCGTTTTGGCGCCATGGAAAAACTACGCGGATAGAACTCTTCGCAACGACCTTCCCTCCACGGATCCGCTCTCAGACTTCGAAATGGTGCTCCGATGCTCCGCCGACGGCCGGTAACCTCCTTCTTCTTCCTCTTCTCTCTCACTTTGGAAGGAGAAGGCTTTGGAGAGAAAATGAGGAATTAACCCTCTATTCCCGGCCTAAATAGAGCAGGGACTCATCTGAGCCGTCGGATCTAAATTAAAGAAAACGAACGGCTCGGATCTGCACAAAATCCTCCAGACCTGGGCCGAACATGGCTTGGCACACGGCCGTGTCCCAGGTCGTGTGCCTCGATCCAGGCACGATCGTCGAACTGAGAAACGCACACGGGCCAAGACACGCCCGTGTCGGATGACACGCCCGTGTCATCCGGCCGTGTTCCTGGCCGTGTCCTTCTCGGGTTGGAAACGGCCAAAAATCACCAGCCAGACACGGCCTTGGACACGCCCGTGTCCTAGGCCGTGTACCCCTACAGGCACGAAAAACCCTTTTTCCGCCGACCGACTCGCACACAATATTCGGGGCGTTACAAATCTCCCCCACTTAAGGAATTTCGTCCCGAAATTAAACAAAGGTACACAAAATCTAACTGATACCTGAGTGGAACAACTCGGGGTATTCCTCCAACATAGCTTGTTCTCGCTCCCAAGAAAGCTCCTCGCGTCCGCAATTATCCCAACGGACTTTTACCATTCGGACCTCCTTGTTGCGGAGTCGTTTGACTGCAACATCTTCAATTCGTACTGGCCTAACCCTTGTTGTTAACTCATAATCAACCGGTACCTGATTGTCCGCAACGATCTGCGAAGGCTCTTGCACTGCCTTACGCAACACCGATACGTGGAACACGTCATGCAGTCCACTCAACTACGTCAACAGCTTCAACCTATACGCCGCCTCGCCAACACGCTCCAGGATTTCAAATGGTCCCAGGTATCTCGGACTCAGCTTCTTCAAGCGTCGAACCCGCGATACACCCTTGAACAGCTTGATCGTTAAATATACCATGTCGCCAACGTTGAACTCCACATTTCTATGTTTGGCATTGTAATACTTTGACTGTCTATCCTGAGCAATCTTCAGCCTTTCCTGAATTGTCCGTATTATTGAAGTGGCGTCTTCCACCGCTTGCCGTTTATACAACTTCGATTCGCCTGCCTCCAACCAAGACAACGGCGTACGACACTTCCTCTCGTACAAGGCTTCGAAAGGCGCCATTCCAATACTTGCCTGAAAACTATTGTTGTATGCAAACTCCACCATGTACAAGTGATCCTCCCAATTCTTCCCGAAATCTAGGACGCACATGCGAAGCATGTCCTCCATAGTCCTGTTGACTCTCTCGATTTGGCCATCTGTCTGTGGGTGAAAGGCTGTGCTGAACTTTATCTTAGTACCCAACAGACCATGCACCAACCTCCGGTCATTTGACGTGAAGCGTCCATCACGATCACTAACAATACTGCGAGGCACACCATGCAATCGTATAATGTTATCCACGTAGAGTTTGGCTAACTTTTCCACCGGATCCTCCTTTCTTACTGGGATAAAGTGCGACACCTTTGTCAACCTATCTACGACCACCCAAATGACGCCATTTCCCTTCTGCGACTTCAGCAAACTGTGCACAAAATCCATAGATATGTCGTCAAACTTCCATTCTGGGATAGGAAGGGATTTCAAGAAACCTCCGGGCTTCTGGCATTCCACCTTCACTAATGCACAAGTACGACACTTGGCCACATAAAGTGCCACATCCTTCTTCAAACCCGGCCACCAGAATAATTTCTTCATGTCTCTATACATCTTCGTGCTTCCCGGGTGGATTGAGTACTTGGTATGATGAGCCTCATACATCAACTCCTCCCGAATACTATCCGCACTAGGACCGCATAGTCGACCGTCCTTCCTTAGCAACCCATCTTCAACCATAAACTGGGAATTTGACCCATCCAAAGCTTCATCTAAGATCTGCTTCATGCTGCTATCCTGAACCAAAGCCCGCCGAACTCTATCCGCTAGGTCACACTGCACCTCTGTCCAAAACAGTTTCGCCTCGGCACTAGACTGCTTATCGACGCAAGATATCTCCAATGCCCCCAACTCTTGGACCAATCTCTCATCATGTACCGATAACCAGTTGGCTTGTGCGGGAATCTTACGACTCAATGCATCCGCCACTACATTTCCCTTCCCAGGCACATAATGTATCTTGAAGGTGTAGTCCCCTAAGAACTCCATCCACATCATCTGCCTCACGTTTAGATCCTTTTGGTCCAATAGGTACTTCAAACTCTTATGATCGGTGTAAATATCGACCTTCACACCGTACAGATAGTGCCTCCAAAGCTTAAGAGCAAATATCACGGCCGCTAACTCTAAGTCGTGGACCGGATAATTCCTCTTGTGAACCTTCAGTTGTCGTGAACCATAAGCTATCACTCTCCCATGCTGTAGCAGGACACAGCCCAAACCACTGCCCGAAGCATCACTATAGATCTCGAACCCTTCGGTTCCACTTGGCGAACATAAAATGGGCGTCGTGGTCAACCGCCTCTTCAATTCTTCAAAAGCCTGTTCGCACTCCGAAGACCACACAAACTTCTGATCCTTTCTTGTCAACGTCGTGAGTGGTAGTGCTATCTGCGAGAAGTTCTCTACGAAGCGCCTGTAGTAGCCAGCAAGCCCCAAAAAACTCCGGAATTCTGCCATCGTAGTCAAAGTAGGCCACTCCCGTATCGCCACTATCTTTGTCGGATCCACATCTATTCCTTCTCCTCTGACAACATGACCAAGGAATGCTATCGAGGATAACCAGAATTCACACTTGGAGAACTTTGCATACAACTGACGTTTCCTCAATGTATCCAACACCATGTGTAAATGCTTGTAGTGATCCTCCCCGCACCGCGAATACACCAGGATATCATCAATAAATACTATCACAAACTGATCCAGGTATTCTCTGAACGTCCTATTCATCAGATCCATAAACACGGATGGCGCATTCGTCAACCCAAATGGCATAACCGTGAACTCGTAATGCCCAAACCGTGTACTGAATGCTGTCTTTGGGATGTCGCTCTCCCTTATCCTCAACTGATAGTAACCGGACTTCAAATCTAACTTCGAATATACAGTTGATCCAACCAGCTGATCAAATAGATCGTCAATCCTCGGGATTGGATATTTGTTCTTCTCCGTAAGTTTGTTCAATTCCCGATAATCAATACAAAACCGCAAGCTCCCATCTTTCTTCTTAACAAAGAGAACTGGTGCGCTCCAAGGTGATGAACTTGGACGCACATAACCTTGCTCTAGCAACTCTTGCAGTTGCACCTTCAACTCTGCCATTTCTCTTGGGGCTATCCGATAGGGGGAGCGTGACACCGGTTTGGCACCCGGTACCAGCTCTATAGTAAAGTCTATCTCCCGCTGAGGAGGGTCTCCTGGGAGATCATCTGGAAAACACATCAGGATACTCGGACACAACTGGGATGCTGTCCAAACTAGGCTTAGGCGTCGAAGTCTGCACTAGAGTGACATATAGTTCTGCCCAGACAGACCGAACTGCCTTGAACACCTGAAGGGCCGATATCAGAACTTTCCCTGACCCCTTCATGCCCGCAAAAGTAGTCTCCCGATCAGTGTCCAGACCCAACTTGACTTCTTTATGGTTGCAATCAATACATGCACTTTGCTCCGAGAGCCAATCCATACCGAAGATTACGTCGAACTCCGCTAACGGTAGAACCAACGCCCGCAAGTCAAACTCCCGGTCTCTAATCCGAATCTTCACAACACAAACCCTATCCGCACGCATTGAGCACCCATTAGGCAACAACACATCCAACTTGTTTTCTGCCATCGAGAACGGAACTCCGATGCGCGATATGAATTTTTCAGACAAGAAGGAATGTGATGCTCCCGTATCAAAAAGGGCTCTCGCCGGAAACCCAAAGATTAACACAAAGCCTAGCACTGACAAACGTAAGCTAACAAATACGAAGGTAACAACTATAAAAGTTAAACCACGGTAATTTAACTCATACCTGTCACCACGTCCGCTTGATTTATGGCCTCCTGCAGACCAAGGTTGTAGACTCTAGGCTGGGCTGGAGCATGATGGGATGCGGTTGACTCCACCGCCTTCCCTTTCTCCTCATAAGTCGCTCCAGGTCTCCTCTCGGACTTTGAACGTCCGCTCCAACACTCCCGAGCAAAATGCCGCGTCTTCCCGTAGTTGTAGCAAGCTCCGGGGACTCGACTTGTAGTTGCCCCCGATGCATCAGCCTAAGGGGCTGAGTTCGAAGTCCTCCGCTTCTTGTTCCATCTGCGGAAACCTGTCTTGTTACTTGGCACCTTGAACTCGGTCTTCCTTTCTCCCGGGTCCTTCTTCTCTTGAACTTTCTTCGCAACCTTTTCCAACGATCGGGCCGAATTGACCAAGGCTAGGAAGCCCTGCGCCTTAGGCCCAGCAAGGAGTAACTGTAAATTGCCGCGAAGACCCTCATAAAATCGGTTGGTCTTCCTTTCTTCTTCTGAAAACATAGCACCAGCATAACGACCCAACCGTGTGAACTCATGCAGATATTCGTCCACGCTTCTGGATCCCTGAGACAACCCAAGAAATTGATTCTCCATCTCTAACTTCTGAGCCGAAGGTACAAATCTGGCTAGGAACAATCTTGAAAATTCCTCCATCGGCACATCCGTAAGTTGCCTTCCCACTAGAAGATGAAACTCCAACTCGTCCCACCACAGCCTCGCTTCACCTTCCAAAAGAAAAGTCGATATGGTGGTCTTCTGCCACTCCTCAGTTATTGTGGCCGTCAAGACCCTCTTTATGGAAGAGAGCCAGTCCTCAGCTTGAGTTGGCGTTCCAACCCCATTAAACATCGGAGGATTAAAGCCCATCACATACTTCAGCTGCCTTTCCGTAGTTCTCCTCGGCTCTACTAATTCAACTGCTGCGCGTTCCACCACTCTCGGCTCTGCCACCCTAACCGGTTCTTGCTCATTCGCAGGAGGTGCGCGATGCATTTGACCTGCAGGTTGGGCATTTATCATTGCGAACACGGCTTCAGCCACCATACTGATGGTTTCCGCTGAAGGAGGTATAGCAGGCAAGTCCCTTGGTGCACTAATTTCCGCTGATTGTGGACGCTCTGACTGACCAGCACCGCTCCTAGCTGCCTAAATTAGCAAAGACACACGATTAGACAACATACAAATTGCTAAAATCAATCATTGGAACACTCAGGTTCCACAAAATAAGTGTATTTTCCATTCCTAAGTGGACATTCATGGGTTCTTTTGATGTTATAACGATGACGCACACATGTGCTCACCACCCCTTAAAAGAATTCGCCACGAATTCATTTAAGCCTGACCGTAACCAGAAGTCTGATACCAAATTGTAACACCCCCATCTGTCACATGACATATAACAGAAGGTCCAGCTGGAACCCGACGTCATATACCACAGACAGTCGGAAGGGATACTAAATGAATAATCAAACCAACCAATTAAGACTACTCGTCCTAATCACAGAGCATTCTAGCGGAAGATTTTAAAGTTGAAAGGACCCAAATTAAATCCATCAATATGAATGTCCACAGCTACAACAACAGGAATGAAACCCCAAATACACAGAAACGGGTACATGGCCTTATGGCCTTACAAATATTCACTTAATAAATAGTGTTTTACATACATCGGCTCGCAGACCGGCCACACATGATAAATAATAAAACAGCTATTCTACGACCTTCTAGGGCCAGCACAGCAACATGGGCTCCAGCCCGCTATTTGGCGCTCGGCTCCGCAGCACCTGCAAGCACATACCACCGCACGGTGGCAAATAAAGCAATGGTCAGCTAAAAGCCGACCAAATTATAACGACCCCGCCCCTTACTCGGGACGGCGGTGCTCTTTCCATGCATAACATTAGCCCATCAATATATATAGCGCAATTATATTTCGCCACAGGTGTAGGCTCGCACGGACAAACACCCCGTGCACTCAGGGCACATTCATGGTGAACCTGACCCATCAGTGCATTCACCACCACCCCCAGGATGACAACAACATGTGAGCATTTAGCCTTTCTAACCACCGTCTAAGGCTCCGACTTTGCCAACGGCCAGTCCCCGTCTTCGGGTCTCTCGCACCGAACCACATAGCCTAGGTCCAATTCCACTTGCCCGTTGCTCACGCTGCATGTCCAATTTAAGTCCTTTGCGCGGGCCAAGCTTCTCTCGGATCCCAAAGTTTCCAAAACAATCTCATAACCAGTTATGATCAAGGCCGGTTCCCAAACCGCCAAGTTAGCAGAACACGTTTCCGCTCAGTTTTCCTGGTGCGCCTTGAAGCTAACCTCCAAGGATTCCTGCTGCAATCTACCGCGCAGAAACCCGAAAAACCCAAAGCATGGAGTCTTCTCTGGCAAAACCACATCAAATGCAACATCAACGATCCAGACAAAACACGTCCGGGTAGGCTTCACACACAATGCCTATGCCCGTACTTACGATTCAGGGCTCTATATGCAACACAAGGGGGACTAATCATATCAACCCCAAGGAACACCACGCACTCGCCGCACACTCGCGGGAGCGGGGTTCCCTATGCAAAAGAAAGAGCTTCAAACGCTCAAGTTGAGAATCGTTACCCTTGTAGTTCGTTTTGGCACCATGGAAAAACTACGCGGATAGAACTCTTCTCAACGACCTTCCCTCCACGGATCCGCTCTCAGACTTCGAAATGGTGCTCCGATGCTCCGCCGACGGCCGGAAACCTCCTTCTTCTTCCTCTTCTCTCTCACTTTGGAAGGAGAAAGCTTTGGTGAGAAAATGAGGAATTAACCCCCTATTCCCGGCCTAAATAGAGCAGGGACTCATCTGAGCCATCAGATCTAAATTAAAGAAAATGAACAGCTCGGATCTGCACAAAATCCTCCAGACCTGGGGAACCGAACACGGCTTGGCACACATCCCGGCGTGTGTCTCAGGCCGTGTCCTCGATCCAGGTACGATCGTCGAACTGAGAAACGCACACGGGCCAGACACCGCCCGGTGTCGGATGACACGCCCATGCATCCGGCCGTGTTCCTGGCCGTGTCCTTCTCGGGGTGAAACGGCCAAAAAATCACCAGCAAAAAGAAGCCTTGGACACGCCGTGTCCTAGGCGGGTACCTCTACAGGCACCAAAAACCCTTTTTCCGCGCCGACTTGCACACAATATTCGGGGCGTTACACAGGATGAGGATTCGAAGGCTTTGGGTTCGGAGTTTGTGAAGACACCAAGGC